>FN647968.1:401795-442800 GCA_000310025.1 Ectocarpus siliculosus | reverse complement strand
CCCCCCCCCCCCCCCCCCCCCCCCCCCCCTTCCCCGTCGACGGGCCCAAAATGAAAAATGTGGAGTGTGGGTCCAGGAATTTGCTTTGCGTGCACCCTTGCCTCGTCCAATCTCCCACACTACTGGCAGTTTTGCTAAACTGCCCATGGGCTGCCCACGAAGTGCCCACCGTGGGCACTTCAACCTAGACATTAGCCATCGGCACACCAACCTAGAACTTAGCCACCCAGCGCCAACCGAGCACGTGCGGGCTTGGGGTTAGGTTTAGGGTTAGCGGTAGGGTATTAGCCGTTACATTGCCCGTTCCAAAGCAGATAATCTATTGTTTAGGAATACACTAGTGCCGGTTGAAGGGCTCTAATTGGCCACCCATGGGTGTCCCATGGGCTGCCCATGGGTGTCCCATGGGCGGTTTAGAAAAACTGTAGAACGTGTGGGAGACCCGTCTCGTCACTTACATTTCCGTTTGTTTTTGGGCATTCATCTCTGTTCCTGCGGAGTTTGTTGTGAGGAAGATAATCTGGCTCGTAACTCTTGCTCTCTTGAACGCTATCTTTTCCTCCACCATTCTCCTTTTCACCCCTCACTACTACTAAAATTCCCAGCTACTGGCTGATTCGCTGTGGTGGAATATGGTCTATCAGTAAATCATGACGTCAAGAGTTCGTACCGGCAGCAAATGAGCTACAGCTCGAAGATAAACCGTGTCTGAATGTCTGAATCCTGTTGGTGTGGTAGGCCGTGTGTGTGTGGTCGCGGGCGGGCGTCCCCGTGGCTTCCAAGCCAGTGAAGCGTGGAGGGGCGAGAACTTCATGGGGGCGCGGAAACGCAGCATATGCCGACGCTTCCGTCTCTCTCGGTGCAGTTGAAGAGGACGCTTGCGACTCGGATGACGAAGTCGTGCCCATGCCGGAAGATGAAGTGCAACACCATAAATTTAGACAGTAACGGCATGTTGGAAGACAAGGGGAGACGGTCAGATCCACTGGCCAAATTTCATGGGGAGTGCAGATGTATGCTGAGAGAAACTCTGTTGCCAAGAAATAGTGGCGTGTTTGAGCAAGGTTGAATACAGCCAGTCGAGCCATCATATTCCATCACGGTTCCATGTGATGATATGGCAGTACCAACCAACCAACCAACCTTGGCCGATGACTCCCACGGTGTCGTTTTACCGCGAGTTTTCGCTCGCGGAAAGAGCGAAGTGACCATTTTCATCAAGACGCTCACTGGCGAGACCCACATCATGAGAGCTTTTCCCAGTGAAACTGTGCTGGACATCAAGGAGAAGAGTGAACGCGCGGGAGGCATTCCCGTCGACCAGCAGCGCCTCATCTACGCAGGCAAGCAATTAATAGGTGGCCTGACCTTGCGTCATTACAACATTCAGAACGGTTACACCCTAGGGTTTTGCGTCTACGTGTGAGAAAGCCGGTGATCCTCCTGTACCCGCCAGCCCCCGTGGATGCCACGGTCACGCTGGAGCTGAGCCCGTTCTGGAGCTTCTGCGCACTGTACCCGAAGCCCCCGTCTAGCAAGCTGCAGCAGGCAGCCCCGGACCCCAAGGTCAGTCTCTTGATGGTGCCATTAGGAACAAGCAGAAAGCAAAACCAGACGTGCTCAGCGTGTTGTGCCCCAAACTGCGCAGGGTATAGTTGATTTTCGCTCGACGGGAGATCTCATACTTTCCGGCGGTGTAAGGCCGCGAGACACTTGTTGCGTTGTAGTATACGAATTTTCTGTCTAATTTATGCAGGGTAACTCTTCGTACTTCCTTCTCATCGACGCCAGGCCTTCTGGTGTGACGCCAACACCACACGATTGTCTTCATACATTCTGCTTCGTGCCATCAACCCACCCTCACTCTACTTGTCCCGTGGTAAAACTGGTTTCCAGGTTGTCGTGGCTGGTGGCCAGCAGTGCAAATGGAACGTCCACGCCAGTCCCGACGGGTCTCTTGAAGACCTCAGCACCGGCAGGGAGTACCCGTACCTCTTCTGGGAAGCAGATTCTTGCGACGGCCGAGTTTCGCGGAGCTTTGGGTTGGACGATACGAGGTCGTTTTGCGTGGCGGGCGACGCCGCAGGTACGATACGTTCCTGATTGGCTCAGTCTGCGAACGTCCCTATCAAGACATATTCGACGCCTGCGCTTCCGATCTCCTCGTTAGCTGCGCCCGCCCTCAACGTTTTCGTAGCTGGTTCATCCCATTGTTGACATCTGCCATCCCGTTCGGCGCCGTTCCCTACCGAATTTTGCGCGATCGACGTTCTTCGACAGGCGTGTTCCTCGACGGTGCCCTGGAGCGCCTCGGGCTCAACATGCGGGAGCGCTGCGATATGGTCACCTACTGGCTGCCGCAGCTGGAGTCATCCGCCTTCAACGTCATCTACTTCGTGAACGTAGAGCGGTACGAGAAGGCGGCACGTCTGACCATTGAGCCTGCTCCGGACGTCACGATCCGCATCTTCATGGCCTTCAGGTTGTTCGTGCGTGCACACCCATGTGTGTGGTTGGGATTTATCCGATATCCCACGCTTGTTTTTGTCCTTATTTTGCTGAAGGCTGGGTGTCCCATAAGAGCTCAGATGTCGGTATTTTGTCACCTGTACAGATGTACGTTCGTATTGGCTTCCTCTGTGGGAACGTTGTTAGTAGTACACGATCACCCAGACGATAGTAAAAATCTAGGGAACAATTGACGATGCCCCGAGCATGCGGTCCGATGCTCCTCGAAAGCCCCATGATCGATCAGACATCGTCATCACTCACAGTGGCTTGCACATTTGTGGCAAAGGGGAAGGGATTTCTTCCACACCAGGGCGATGTTGAAGATATCACCTTGTGGGTTCGGGGTGTTGCCCTGGGGATTTGGAGACCCTCCTGTTGGATCTAGCAAATATCCGGGACACCCGTAGCAGGATAGACCGGGGAACATATTGTTTTGTCCGAATTCTCGACCATGTCACCCTGCTACGCTCTCGAGGCATTTGCGACCACTGCGAAGTACCCTTCATCGTCTTGATAAAACCGGTTCAGATGGCCGGCTAGACAAACGGAATGCATCTCTTCGCCGGTGGGTTGAGGTATGAAGAGTGTGGATGCCGCTTCTGAAATGCACTCCGTAGTGACAAAATCGGCGCCCCAGGCTCGCCCACACCTCGAATCGACAAAAGTTCAGGTGCCCCAATAATTATAACATCCCGTTCACTTTCAAACGTACAAAGATCACACGCCGTCGAATGTCCCCCGAAGCGCATTGTATCAACGACCCTGGCTCAATTCTCTTGACTGTATGTGCACCTTGTTGGTGCACGGGGCACCGCATTTCTATTTTCCAGGGGCATCGACGCGTACGACAAGGAGCTGGACACCGCCAAGATGGAAGACCTACGAGCGCCTGGCAGAAAGGGATTCGTGGCCGTCGAGTGGGGAGGCATGAATCTCAACCGGGTCTCGCATGACTAGTTGGTCAAATGACCTGGTACCTTTCTTCTGTGCGAAAACGGCTGTCGATCGGGCTGAAAGGGGCGACCAGTACTACAGAACGCGCCACCACTTAAGAACCGCTTATTTAGCTTGAGGCTCGACGCTTATTGGTTACCTCCAACCGAGCACATGTTCTTATTTTCCCAAGTTCTTGTTTGGAGCAGGTATCCACCTATGGTAAACGAGGTTCTTGTTCTTATTTCTATACCGATTGCCGTATGCAGAGGACACAGAGAGGTCTTTCTGCGTGGATTTCATCACGAGACACTACTGCTGTAAGAGTACAATGTAGCCGTAAAATCGCCCCCTAGGTGGCAGTGCCGCATGTACGGTATGGGAGAGGAGAGGTTGCCGAGAAAGGCTTAGGAGGCGAAGTGGACAAACAAGAAGAATTGGTGTACCAACCTACGGAGTGAGTTAATGTTGTAGATGACGCATGGAAGGGGGTCCAACTTGACAAAGGTGATACACTAGAGAGGGGAGGTCTAGGGGGGTTCAAGGAGAAGATATCTGTTGTTGCTTTGGCGAGAGAGAAGGACAGGATCAAACCAAAGAAACCAAGGACACGGAGGGTCTCGATGTGTACGGAATATCAAAGAAGGAATATATTTAAAGATTACCTACACGGAAAGCCAATGGATGCAGAGACAAAGCTGAAGGTCAAACCTAGGACTGGGGATGTTGGCCTTTGAGAACGTAGACGAAGATTGAGGAAGGTAGACGATGAAGACGACAAACCCAGGTGTGATTGCGACTCCGAGGGCGAAGACCATCTTCATGTACTTGCGGAATGTCCGTGGTACAAGAAGGAGAGGGAAATGTACATGACTGAGCTAGCTGGGAAAAAACGTAGAAGGAAACAGTACAGATAGAAAGACAATTGACGAATGTAAATAGCCAGGAGAAGATGGTAGCTGTACTGGGGCATAGGAAATGGGTAAAAAATACGGCGGAAAGTGATACCGATGGGAAAACATGTTTGAGCGACCTTTTTGGCAACGTAGGAAGGAACGATTGGCCATCGGTGATCGAACCTGTGGGAACGATGCTCCGTCCTGTCGAGGACGCGTGGTCAACGGTCTAACCGCTAAGTAAGGTCAACGGTCTAACCGCTAAGTAAGGCTGCCAAAACATGAGAGAGAGTACACCCCCCTTCGGACCCAACTCCTACGATCGGGAAGAGGCGTAAAGGTTAAAATGGCAGGTAGGCGGAATGTTGTGGGATGTGGGAGAGGAGAGATTGCCGAGAGAAGCCTAGGAGGCGAAGTGGACAAACAAGAAAAATGGAGGTACCAACCCGGAGGGAGTGGATTAAGGTTGTAGACGGCGTAGGAAGAGTTCAAAATCGATTAGGTTGGTACATTGGAAACGAACGGTAGATCTAGAGGGGTTCGAGAACAAGAAATCTGCTTCTTTCGCCGAGAGAGAACACCATATAACAAAAGGATCCAAGGATAAGGAGGGTCTCCATGTGTACGGATGTTGAAAGAAGGTATATACCTACTACATGGACCAATGGATGCAGGGAGAAAGCCCAAGGTCAAATTTTTGGAGTGGAGAACACGGCCTTCGAGAACATTGACGGAGATTCAGGAAGGTAGACGATGAAGACGAGTTCAATGTGAATGCGACTCCGAGAGCGAAGACCGGGTTCATGTCGTTGCGAAACGTCCGTGTTGGGCGACCAGGACAGAGAAATGTACATGACTGAGTTGGACATGTAGAAGAAAAGGTACAGGGAGGTGTTTGAGGCATGGAATAGCCAGGAGAAAACGGTGGTAGCTGTACTGGGGCATAGGAAGTGGGTTGAAAAGGCGGGAAGTGATGTCGATATAGGGTAGATCGGCTAGGGAGAACATGGTTTGGCCACGTTTGACAAAGTACTTCGAAGTGGGAAGGAACGATGGGCATCAGTGATCCTGTTGGAACATGGATGCGTCCTCTCGAAGACGTTGGTCAATTGTCCTACCGCTAAGGCATGCGAAACATGAGAGAGAGTAAGCTCTCCCCCTCCGCGCGTACAAGAATTCATCACGAGGTCCTCTCTCTCCCCCCCCCCCCCGCCGTCGAATCAGAAACTAACTGCTGATGTGGGTCACCCCCAGCCTCCTGAGTTCTTATCTTGCAGCCGCAGCGTTTTGGGGCTCCGTTCTTATCTCTATGCGCATTGGTACACCGGGCGGGTTCTTGTTCTTAATACAACGTCGGAACTGAGCATATGTTATGGCCAAGTTCTTAGATTTTGGATTGTTTTGAGGCTCAAGTTCTTAACTCCTAGTCTAAGTTCTTAGGTAGTGGCACGTTCTGTATGCAGGGAAACGGTGTTCTCCTCCGTGCCTAGCTAGTCATTGATCTTGAAAATGTGCACCTTGACGTCGTATGGTGTAGGGGCGAAAGCAACACAGGCGAGGATTTTGGAGGAGATGAGGCGGGAACCTCCCGTGTGTGCCATGCTTGTGGGTGGTACGACAGCGCAAAAATGATAGATGCGCACGGCGAAGCTGGATCTGGCCGACGACAGACCTTTGACGCCCGATTTGAACAGACAAGCATCGATAGGCCCCCACGCGCATTGTTGTTGGTACTACCACGCCTTTACTACTTTATAAAGGAAGGTTTGTTCGTCGAAGCAGATAGAATAAACTGGTGTTTATTTTGTAACAGTCGCATTAGAATTTGGCTTCATTTTCTACCGGAAACCCAGGGTCACGGTGTTTGGAATTATTAGTCTATAGTTGGGGGTGTCATTCCGTGATCGAGTCCACGCAGGGGCTGTAGCAAAGTCGGGTAACGTGTGACAACTACAGAGCGCGTGAAGCAACGGAAGGACAGCAGCAGCCGCCTAACGCAGTAGCGGCGGCAGTTTAGAAAATCCCGCCCTCCCATCCCTTTTCTTTCGGAGGTGGGGGCATAAGTTCGGGAATATTCGGTATCTAGTCAGGTGTTGTAGAATGGTGTGTACCATTTGAGGACTTGGTCAGTTTTGGGACGCCTGCGTTTGCAGTCGTAGTCCCCCGGCTAGTATTTGTGGGGAGAGAGATGGATTTGTAAGAGTTGACGCCGGCCTTTGCAGCTAACGCGGCCGGAGAGACGATGAGCGTTTCGTGCGTCTCTCTCCCCAACACGTAGCCTAGAAACCGAAGAAATAATGAAGCAATTCGAAAGAAAACAAAATAAACTGTTTTTTTTTCGCTTGGAGATGTAAAAAAAAATGGGCTCAAGAAATGAGAGAGATGTATCCCCCCGGGGGCAACGCTCGCTCGTGAAAGTTGCTACTGTGACGGAAAGAGAGGCTCTGACTTGGGATGGATCTCGTGACTTGAGCGGGTCTCTCTAGGCATAGACTTGTGGCTATTCGTGGCCACAAGTCCATGGATGTGTGTATAGGAAGGAAGTCACGCTCTCCAGAATGATTACCAAAAGCTACCGACCTGATGGTAGCAGCCTCTCGATCGGTACCGAGTTCAAAGATGCGCGCTAGAACAGCGGTAGAGGAAGCCTAGATGTAGGCTTGTGGAGCGTGGAGAAGGTCTCCAGTCGTGGATACGGTATGCACTTTGATTATTGCTGAGCACTGGATGCCAACAGGAAGTGAGCTTCGTGGGGCAGCACGAAGCTCGAGACAAGGGGTTCCGCAATGATGCGGAACTGTCAACACCACCCTATGGGAACGACGCTAATCCCGAAGGGTGCAACTCCCTGTAACCGTAAACTATGTAACCGTAACATCCCCCCTAGCATGAACAGCTATTTGTCAGCTGTCACATGCTAAACGGTAGCGGGAATTGCGGGCACCGCAAAGTGGCGCGCTTCCTCTTGAAAACTACCATGCGATATCTATAAGTTGGACCGAAAGTTCAACCGAAAATGTCGAGAGGTGACAGCGAAAAAACCTACATAAAAACCGCTCGTCTCGACATTCTCACTGCGCATTGAACAGGCCCGACATCGACTTGTGCGAAGGAAAAACCCGGTGTCCGGGAGAAACCCTTCGCCCCCATCCCGAGAGTCCAAGAATTTAGGCTAGCGACCGAAAACACCAAGTGACACTCGGACGTAAAATACTCTTCTAAAAAACCGTCCCTCGCTTGGTGAATTCACTGAAGTGGCTGGCCCGACTCTCATCTACAGCGCGGGAAAGACCTGGCCATCCAGGGACAATCCCATTGCGCAAAGCACCTACAACACCAAACCACACCGCAAAACGGTGTCACACTCCCGCAAGGGTACTTCGCAAGCCCGACACCAATCTCGGATATCACACCCCCAGTTGGAGCAGGGCGAAATGCTCAACCTACGGTAAGACACTAATCCCCGTACCGAGTAAACTTCCAGGACATCAACGACCCTAGCCCAACGTATACTAATGTCTTTACTAAATGAACATCCAGGACAAACACGTCCCAGCCCAACGGACACGTCACCTATTTCACCAAACAACCTTAATTCCTAAGACTGGACAGTGGCACTCTATCGAATTTTAGCCTAAGATGAAACGTGCCGACTCTTGTGCCGGCATGGTAAAACTACCGGCAAACGGCTGCACCCATCTATCAGCCCAGACGATACCCCAACTAACACGGGTGTGTTTTCTAGCTACCAAACGGTAAAATACACAAAACGCCTGCAAGATGTGCGGTGGTCCCAAACTATAAATGCTAACAATCCGATGGCCCTGGAGCTTGTGCATGCCGCGTTGCAGCCCTTATCTTGAGAGCCGCTCAAGCTCACGGCGGGAGAGCTCCTCCCAGTTCTGGTCGCTGTAGCGCACGCGCCAATACGGGTGGAGGAAGTCGAACACCTGGCCTTGTAGGTTCAGACCTCCTTCCAATTCCTTCCTGAAGGTGAAACCTATCGGAAACAGTTCCAAGGCTTCGGCACGCGATAGCGGGGCACGGGGCTTGTTTGAGACGGGCGGAAGGTCGTTAGCTCGCTGGGGGTGGTACAAGTGCCAAAGAGCGACAAAACCATCAAGCTGAAGGGGGGTGAAACTCCGCAGCATGGTATCCTCTGATACCCAGTCTGACACTGCTCCGCTGCCCGATTTCCCTTGGTACTCCCAGACCAACCGAACGCCTGATCGGCTCCTACGACAGTCGGCAATAGAGACGAATTCCGATAGCTCAGCGGCTCCAAAAGGGAGTTTGAAGTCGGGTCCCCAAGCGTACGTTGCAAACTCGTCAGCGATGGAATGTCTGAGCGAGGGGGATCTGAGGTGGAAAGGCTTCACATCGGCGGTGGACACTCTTCGGCTGCGTTTCCTTCTACCATGCAAGCTGACTTCTACACTGAGGCCTGGTTGGATGACGTCTGTCACTTTCCAAGGCCCGGTATACAAGTCGTGCTGGAGCTTCCTCGCTCGGTGGTCACGATGTCTCCTGCTCTCCGTTTCCCGAACCAGTACAAAGCTGTTTTTCCGAACCGCCACTCCTGCGGACGACCTCTCGATCGTCGCGTTGGCCTTCGCGCGCGCCGCTACTCGCAACTCGTGCCGCTTCTCCAACGCAACACGGACCTCGCGGAGGTTCTGCTTGCGTCGCTCCACGAAGTTGTCTAGCCCTCCCTCCGTACTAGTCTCGTCTGTGAGAGGCACTAGCGAGTCCAACGTCGTGCGGGGCTTGCGGCCAAACAAGAGCTCGAAGGGAGTCATGTGAGAGGGGAGCGCGGTGTCAGGCAGCGTACGCTTGATCCAAATCGACGGGGACACATACTCATCCCACCTGTCGGGCCAGGACCGGCACAGCTCTGCTAGTAGTTCTTGCAGCAATCCCCCCAACCTCTCAACGGAGCCCTGACCCCGCGGGTGATCAGCAGCACCGAACACGATGTCTGCCTTCAACCATCTGCACAGATGCTTGACCACCTCTGCTCCGAACTCTGAGCCCCCATCACAGCGGATGGCTCGTGGGACACCGAAAGTCAGACAAAGCTCCACCAACACTCGAGCTACCCCCACAGCCTGCTTGGTCTCTAATGGGAACCCGAAAGGGAACTTAGAGGCGCGATCTACCACGAGCAGGATGTAGTTGTTTCCAAGTGAGTGAAGGCGTGTCGATTTTGAGGATGTCCATCTGCAGCTCGTTCCACGGTTCTAGCGGTCTACCTGGCATCATGGCTACCCGTCTACTCTGCGGTCTCTTGCGTCTGCGGCAGCTACATGATAACACGTACTGTCGGGTGTCACGTGTCATCGTTGGCCAGTGGAAATGATCACGTAGCACTGACAAGGTTGCCCCGATCCCCGCATGACCATGCATCGTGTGTACCAGAGCGATGATATCGGCTACCATGGAGTCGGGAATAGCTGGCAGTTTCCTACCCTTGCCATCGTCGTACCGTATCACCTGATCAGCGCCTAAATCGTACTGCTTATCCACACTTCCCCCCTGGCCGGTGCTCTCTTTCTCACTCAAACTCATGCGAACCTGGCCCAAAAGGGTATCGTCCCGTTGCCGTTGTGCGAGGATGGATGGCTTGGTGAGAACCTGTGCCGCCCGGTCAATGGCTGACGCCCCACGAACATCTGGTCCGGACGACGACCTCGGTACCTCCCCCCGTGTCGTCGCTCACCCAGAAGCAGCAGCAGCAGCGGAGGTAGTAGCAACAGCAGTAGCAGCAGCAGCGACTCCGACTCTGACCCGCCACCGCTCCCACGTTCTACTCGCCGCCGCTCCCGTCGTGGCCGCCGCCGCGCCCGTTCCGTCTCCCCGGACAGGCAGGACACGCGCATCCCCGGGCAGATCCATCGCCGCCACCGCCGGGGCCAGAGCTCGGGTCCGAGGGAGCAACCGGTCATCGACCTGTGCCGCCCGGATAGCGCTAGGGCCGGGGGGCCACCCGTCTTCACCCCGGGAGGTCTGGGAGGCCAGGGCTGGGATCCACGAGGCCCTCCAGGCGCCGACTGGTACAGCGCAGGCGCGTCTAGTACCTGGAGGCCGTCTGTCGCCCACCTGGAGCCATGGGGCCACGACGGTGCAGGCGGGCACTACGCGAGCGGGCCGAGTGCTGGGGGTCTACACGCTCCGGGCAGGGGCGTACAGGGGCTGCAGGGATCTTCCCTCCCTTACGCAGGGGGGGCGGGCACAGCAGGTGGGCGTATCTCGAGGGCGGGGGGGGGTTCCGTCTCGCTGCCACCGGGGGTAGGTAGGCAAGGCCTCGATCCCAACCAAACGGCTAAGTTGGTCGGTAGGGTGCGTAAAGGAATAGCCAGTGATAAGTCGTGCCCAGTGTATGCGGGCCCCTCGGTAGGCCCTCTCACCATCGCTAACTCAGCCGTTATGCTGCAAGACAAGGTCATGAGCGTGCTCCGCACGGTGGATTCGGGTAAGATGCGGTTAGAACCTGATGTATACGTTAATGGACAGTACATCACGGTAGCCGATGACCTGACCCCTCGCCGTGTTGAGCTACTCTCCCACGAATTTATGTCTGTCAGCCAGCAAATCGCCAATGCCCACACTGTCGACGTTTACCTTCTGCCGGGCGAAGTCATCTCCAAGCCGCACGAGGAGGTGACCGCCACAGATTGGTTGCGCTTATACGTGAGGGAACAGGCGTTGATGGGCGGTGCAGCGGAGCTCGCTCGAGCTGCACTAGCGGCCATGACGTTGTTGCCAGGCGAAGGGTGGTCCTCCGGGGCCGCCCGCGTGGTATCTGCGTTCCGTGCCGCGCGCGCCGACCCCGAACGCCCGTACATGACTGAGCAGGCGTTTTTTTGGTGTTTCGCAACTCCGGTAGAGATGACGACTTTGTATGACAGAGTGGTAGAGGTTTTGCTGCCCAACGCGTTCGACCGCAACGGGGTATCCGGGATTTTGCACGAGAAGACATACCGCACGAATGCTCTCCTGAGTCCGTTACGTATGGAGTGGCATGATCCGAAGGGAGTGGCAATGACTCGACGAGGGCAAGTAGCTAAGGGGTTATTCCGCGAGTTCGTTGGCGTGCTGGCTTCCCGCAATGCGTCATACCTCACACCCACGGCGCCGCGAAAACCGATCCGCGGCAGCGCAGACAGATTGTGCTCCATGGCAGAGGCCCGATCGATGTTTCGCAACCGGGAGGACGACACGCATTCGGCGTCGCCGTCCGACCCGCCGACTAAACAGTTTGCTGCGCGAGCCCCCGCTCCCGTTTTCGCTGTCGCCGAAGCCCCAACCCCAGCCCCGCAGATCGCTGCCTACCACAACCAGACGGCTACCGTTCCAGGGGGCCACGGGGTGCCGTTCGAAGCCCGCGACGCCCGTCCGCCCGCTACACGACCGGCACCGGCAGCGACAGCGGCACCAGCACCCCCTGCCCCGCCGGCCACCACCGCAGCGACACCACCGGTGGAGCGACCTCCTCCGTCGGCACCCCGGGGCGACGTCCTCGACTACCTGCAGTCGCAGAACCTCTGCTTTCGCCACGCCTTCTCCGGTAGGTGCCGTCGCTCCCCGTGCAGGTGGTCCCACGAGCTCCCTGCGGCCTTCTACAAGAGCCTCTCTACTAGGCAACCAGGGCACCAGGGGCGGCACCGGGTGGCGTCGATGACATCCTCGCAGTACCGGCTGGCTTGCGATCTCGGGCTCGTCGACGGAGGGGACAGCGAGTCGGACGAGGACCATGGGGGCCCCGCTCCCTCGGCTTCGGAACCCTCGGCCTGAAGATGCGCCCCGGGCACGGCCAGCCCAGGCCTGGGGGACTCTTTCGCCGCGGTGGACACCACGCCAGGTGAGGCTAGGGGAGGTAGAGACCAGCTCTGGGTCCAGGGTCAGATCTGGCATCGCAACCGTCGTCGCCGACCCCGGTCGGTGGAAATGTTGCTGGATACTGGTGCAGGTGGGGGTAGCTACATTTCCCTCGAGTTCTGGCGTTCAATCAAGCGACTTTTGCGACGTCGTCTGGACACAAGTAGGGCAGGGGCCTTGGAAGCAGCAAATCCGCACGACAGTGAGACACCGCCGATGCGCATTCTAGGATCAGTAGCCTTACCAGTGCTGTTTCAGAGTGATGCACGGACGAGGGACGTTGAAACGCGTGTCGTCGAGGGGTTACCGTACGCGTTCATCGTAGGCGCGGATTTCTTTAGGAAGAACGGTAGCCTACTCGACTTCTGCCCAGGTATGGGGTTTCGACCTGTGCCGTCAGCACCCTGGGTACCGTTTTTAGCGACCACCCCGCACGCACCTGCTGCTGCTAGTCCCCTCTGCATCGCACGGGACCGGTTTTGTCTGCTCACCGCTCGCGAGAACACCCCTTCGCCCGACCAGCCCATAGTACCCACAGAGATGCCCGGCTATGACGACATCGCGTGGGAGGACGACATCTCGTTCGAGTGGGATGTGCGGCACGTGCCCGAGAGCACCACGGTGGAGGGTTTCACGGCGCGCGCGGTGGAAGCAGCGGCAGTGGGACCTCAACCGCAGGACAGGCAGCTCGTGATGATCTTGCCGACGGCGCGGTTCGATCTAGCACAGGACGCGGCAGTGGGGGTCGCTAGAGCAGTGATGTGGTGGACACCGGGGTCGCCTGTCTATTGCAAGCTTGTCAACCGTGGCAAAGAGACGGTATCGATTGAGGGAAGTCGCGTGATAGCCCGCATGATAGCCCTCAACGTCCGAGATCAACCTGGTTTCAAGTCACTTTTTGACACCTCCCCCGCTGCGTCCGATCCGCCGCTACCGCCTCGAGAAACAGAGGGGCGGCGGGAACCGGCGTAAGTGTGTGGCACTGCAGTATGGACAGCATGCTTGATCGTGCGGGCGGGAGTAAAAGTAACAAGAGTTGGGGAAAAATTAAAAAAATATATATATATATCTATATATATAGAATAAATGGAATAGATATATTTTGTACGTAAAAGATATATTTTTATCAAAATGAACCAATCAATCATGCGAGTAAGCGGCGCCGGACAGCACCGCATCACGGGAGTGCCAGCCGGATAAGACTGCTGTGGAAACCCGAGTTCGATTCTCGGATTGGACACCATGTGACGGAAAGAGAGGCTCTGACTTGGGATGGATCTCGTGACTTGAGCGGGTCTCTCTAGGCATAGACTTGTGGCTATTCGTGGCCACAAGTCCATGGATGTGTGTATAGGGAGGAAGTCACGCTCTCCAGAATGATTACCAAAAGCTACCGACCTGATGGTAGCAGCCTCTCGATCGGTACCGAGTTCAAAGATGCGCGCTAGAACAGCGGTAGAGGAAGCCTAGATGTAGGCTTGTGGAGCGTGGAGAAGGTCTCCAGTCGTGGGTACGGTATGCACTTTGAGTATTGCTGAGCACTGGATGCCAACAGGAAGTGAGCTTCGTGGGGCAGCACGAAGCTCGAGACAAGGGGTTCCGCAATGATGCGGAACTGTCAACACCACCCTATGGGAACGACGCTAATCCCGAAGGGTGCAACTCCCTGTAACCGTAAACTATGTAGTAACCGTAACACTACCCCTGTGAAATCGAATTGAAGTTACCGGGGGAGGGTGTGTTTTTTTTTCGCGAAAACCCGATACCCCCGGGGGGAAGGTCAACAGATCAACGGTGTCATGCCAAAAGGTCATGGGGGAGTGAAAAAAACATCGCCTCGGTGAAAAAACTCCGACGATGACAGTAGAAAGGTCGGAAGTAGTAGATACGTAAGACGCAGACGGAGAGCACCTGGAGGGGAATATGTTGGATGTTTTTTATGAGAGTGCGGACCCCCGTTTTTATGGTGGTCACTTCTCTCTCTCTCTCTCTCCCCTGACCTGGCATCTTGTCTCTTGCGAGCTAGTACGCACAGCCAAACAGCACTCGTCAGTTGCCACAGCCCACACCAGGGCTATAGAGCTCATGAACACGCGCGACGCACCCCGTACTACCTAATGTAGACTATGTGTGGGAGGCATGTCATGTGCTTGTTAGGTATACATCGAGAGAGAGGCACATGAAAACCTTTTCGGCGAATCTTTTTTCAGTTTTCAAAACATGAACTCTTCTTGGTGTGTAGCCAACGCGGCCTCGTGGGTCTGCTGTTGTTTTATGTGGCAGCCCATTTATTTTGAAACGAAGGACTACGCACAGCAGCAGCCAGAGTACTCTGTAGTACAGTATACTGCTGCTGCTGCGCTGCTGGTGCTGCTGATGGTGATGGTGCTGGTGTTGCTGTGCTGCTGCTGGATGATGTTCAGCTTATTATTTTGAAGCAACCACCAGCACAGTAATAGGCTAGCAGCTTGAACTACAACCTACTATAATACGCAGTTTTAGATATACATGTACAGGGCACAACATAATTCAGAACAGGCAGGCAGAGAGGTAGGTACAGAGCACGCTGATCTTCGTATGATATTATTATTATGCATGTGCATACAGCAGTGCATACATGTCACCTTTCCTGTCAACGGATGGACTTTTTTCTTTTTGGGTCCCCTCCTAATTAATGGAGTCGGTCGCCCCGGTGGTCTAAATTGGTACCATTATTTAGTGGTATATCGCCCCTGAGGGTACAACACAGACAGGCTCAACAAGTCAACAAGCCAGTTCGGTGGGCAGCCATCAGCACATGATGATTGGGCATGCATGTGAGTGCCCACACGATGTGGACATCACATGGGTAGCGCATGGACGCTGGCGAGTCTATCGCAGCAAACAGGGCAAGAAAGAGTTCGGAGGTCGTCGTCGTCGTCGTCGTCTACTATATAGAGAAGTCAACAGCGAGAGGTACGCATACGAGCACTTGAGACGATCTGCGATATACGTGGATGGCGGTGGTCCCAACAAGTCCCAACTTTCAGATGCTTCCCAGGAATTTCCTCGGGTATCCCAAGGTTCGTTGGGTCTCGTACGTACGTGGATGCACGATCATGCTAAGCCGTCGTTTTGTAAGACAGAGTCCCCCGGCTCTACCCTGCTGCCCAAAGCACCCAATCACCAACAGCACCAGTGCCCTGCTCCGCTGTTTCATTGGCACCGGGCGACACTTTCGCGTTTATCGCCGCCGGTTCTGCTGGTTTTCGTGATTTTGACAGGGCTCTGGATTCTGGATTCTGATGAAACGGTGCAACGTATGCATGCGAAAAAGTTATCCCGCTTCTCGTCGAGTATCTCGTTCGACTGTGGGTATATCTCGAATGGGTAGTCTTTCTGTGTGTGTTTTTATTATTCCTTAAATCTCGATACGAAGTACACGACACAAAGTGGTCTCCGGGTATTTGTGGTTCGTGGAGACACACCAAGCAGCGACTGAGAGGCGAGCGCACGAGAGGTTGGCACGCGAGAAAGCCTCCCTCCGACAGGCAGGTGTGTGAGTGAAGGCTTGTGGATTACAACAGTAGACTAGAGCGTACCGCAAGCTGGGCAAGCAACCACAGCATGGTCGCCCCGGTGGTCTAGTTGGTAGCCTCGGAACCTTCTAGAGGTCAGGTCAGGGGTTCGAATAATACCGGCGTAAGCGAGCTTTTCTTGCAAAGTGAGTTTTTCTCTCGCCTCCGCTCCAGGCCCAGTGGATAGCGCTAGTTCGTGTGTACACAGAGGGAAGAGAGTGCTGAACTCTTCTCGCATTAAAAATCAAAGGCAAAGTACTACCGCAGGAGGGGAGGGTAGAGAGAGAGGGGCTCTTCTGTGTGACCACGGGTTGGAGTAAACGGCACTAGTGCTGTGAGCGCTGATTTGAAGTAAAGACAAAAAAAAAAAAAATGGTCTTTTTTTCAACCATATGGGGTACTCTTGCCTCCTTCAGGGGAGAAACTTCGTGGTCGCAACGTCACCATGCATGTATCTGCTTCTACAGAGTAGACGTCTCCTGCGACTCGGGTCCTCCACTCTCCGGGGCAGTCGGTGGAGCACGAAATAAATGTTCTATTGTGCACGGTTGGTTGGCTGCGTGAGACGGAAGCCCCTGAACGTTTCAAAGTCGTTCTGGTTCCCATCACGCCAGTCAGCCTCCGGTGGGTGCCCGTGCAAGGCCGACCAAAAGTCCGTGCGGCAGTGGTATGTATGCTGCAACCGTACACGGGGAACACCACTGCAGCAGTGTCAGCAGGTCGTCCATCTTGCAGCTATACTGCTTTGCACTTCGATACAAAGTACAGGCGCGGCTGCTGCTGTCACTGCTGCTGCTCTGTTCCGGCGGACAAGGTAAATCTTGGTGCGTAAATCAAAAGCGGATGATTTTTTTTATTTTTCTATATATATGGTGGTATGACACAACGAATCCATCTCTATTTACAGAAAATAGTTATCAAATACTCAAGTACCCTTTCAGCACCTTTTCTCTCTCCCCAAAACCAAAATACGCGAGAGCAGGAGAGCAGGAAGAAAATTATTTGAGAACATCTCACGCGCCGTACAAAATATTCATGAACTCATCCTCTCTGCGATGACAAGACTACAACAGATGCAGCCCAACAGATGGCGCCCACACTTAAAGAACCGCTTATATTTATGTTGACCCGAGGCTCCATGCGTATTATTAGCTGCCTCAAAGCACCTGTTCTTATTTTCAAAGTTCTTATTTCGGGCAGGCATATCCGTATTCTATATAAAACGGGGTTTGTTCTTATCTCTACGCCGAGGGCCCCATTCAGAGGACACCGGGTGTTTTTTCTGGGTGGATTCAACCTGACACTTGAGAGCAGCGACTTCGTTCGTGAAACAGAGTATACTACAAGTAGTCTAGAACGTCGCTACGACACCTCTGGACCCGACGTACCGCAGCTTGCGCGATCACCATATAGTAGGGTAGAAATGCAAATGCGGCATCGCCTGAAATATTGACGCATCTGAGCTACAGTACACATTGAACCATTTAGAGGCCCACAAGGGCCACGTTCGGCGTGAGTGTCCTCCCGCTCGACTAACGCCCGACGTAGCTACACTGCGAGTTCACCCGGTCTCCGATGGCCGGCCCTCCTCCCTGCTCTACAGCGCCCCCCTCAAGCAGAGTCCACGACCTTACCACCGCACCCGCATCTCCACCGTACTACTTGTCCAACAGCAATTTCATGCAGCGCGTACTTTGGTCTAGCTCGAAATAAATGCATACGGTAGTCTGGCTTAAAGGTGGCGCGTAGGCTCCTGAGACTGCCAAGTGATCAGCTCGCCGAACCAGCCCATGCTCGGTTTAACGAGTACTCCACACTGCAGCAACGAACTGTCAAGAGCAGCGAGTTTAGACGCTTGAATTCGAAAAGCCTGTGGGTGCGACCAAGGAAGAGGTGTCGGCAAGCATTCGTCGCCCCTGCGTCGACTCGATGGTCTCCCAATCTGACCTCGTGGGCAGTTGCCAGCAATGGCATGTTCTTCGGTGGTCGAAGTAACCGTCGATCAAGAATGACACCGCTTCCTTTCAACTTTGACAGTTGACCGAGCTCCTTCAATGTTTCAAGGGGTAAGTACATGGCTCTCGTGCGTGGCGCGCAGCGTGGTAGGCACCCCAACGTCACTCCTTGTAAAAAAAAAACTAAGCACCTACTACCCCCCACACCGACCACGTTCAAATGTGGCCGCGGATCCGAGTACGAAGACCGGGTTCATCCAGTTGCGGAATGTCTGTTGTAGGAGAGGAAATTGTACATGACTGAGTTGGGAAAAGTAGAAGAAAGATACAGGGAGATGTTTGACGCATGGAATAGCCAGGAGAAAACGGTAGCTGTACTGGGGCATAGAACGTGGGTTGAAGAGGCGGGAAGTGATATCGATAGGATATATAGATAGGCTAGGGACAACTTTGTTGAGACACCTTTGGCAAAGTAGGGAGGAGCGATTGGCCATCGGTCTTAGGTCCTGCGGGAACAATGTTTCGTCCTCTCGAGGACGCGTGGTCAATGATCTAACCGCTAAGATATGTAAAATATAAGAGTACGCCCCCTCCCCCCCCCTCCGCATCAGTATTATTTGAAACGGAGTTCCCCTCCTCGCCGCTGATCTCAAACTATTGGTGGGTGGGGCACCGGACACCCCGTGAGTTACCCCTCACCACCTTCATGAGTTCTTATCTTGCAGCTGCCGCATTTTGGGGGTCTGTTCTTATCTGCCATGTGCGTTGTTACACCACAAATGCGGATTCTTGTTCTTAAACCCCAAGTCGGAACTGAGGACGTGTTCTTACGGTAAGTTCTTCACATTCTGAAATTTTCGAGGCTGCATTTCTTAACTGCCTTAAGTGCAAGCGCCATATGTAGAAATGACCTCGGGTCAAGACTTAACCTTCTCTCTCTCGATAGCAAGCCTGCGCATGGTCTATCTTATGTGTATGTTTTTTTTGGGACTCCGCTGTCATTCTTGACGACGAATGCATCACCCAAACTGCAACCAGGTGCGGACCGAGGGCTGAGAGATCGCGACAACATCATTCACCTAAAGTACCGGGGGTCGAAGGAGCGGGGGGGGGTGAGGGGTGAAGGAGGCATGCAGCCGTTGCGGTTCGTTCTGGGCCTGTTGTTGCTTCTGGGCCTGATGTTGCTTCTGGACCTGCTGAAATGGGTAAGTTCGAGCGCGGCCAATGGGATCCATAATGCGGGAAGCCGTATGTGAACGATGACCGGCTAACGCGAACAACCTCGTGATGTATTTTTTTTGTGCTCTCGTTGTGTATTCAATGACGATCGTTGCGTGCACCCGACCCCATCTACATGCAACCGTGTACCTTTTCGAAGCTCTGCTGGGATTTTGAGGCCCGACTGCGAAGGTGTACAGATTCTAGTAAAGGTCAATAGACGGATACCCTGCGAATCGGGTCCTCCTTAACACTCTCCACCCACAGAATTTACCCTTAATCAAATGGGAACCAAGTGGGGCCAGGACGGGTAGTTCGATGAAAGGGTCACAAGGTTCTTTGTAGGATCGACTCCAAGAGGTGCTCTCGGGACTGACACACGGATGTGTCCATGGGAAAATGTCCAAGTAAGGAGAAAAATGGACATCCAAGGAGATTCGAACCAGTATCATCCTGCTGACGCATTATGTGAAGGAAGGTGTACCGATTCTGGTAAAAGTCAATCGACGGGTACCCTGCGAATCGGGTCCTCCTTAACACGATCGCCTGTTTCGCTACGTGGTAGGTACACGTTTTTAATGCACTCTGAATGTTCACGTCATCGAAACAACCTTCGCGCACAAGGCACGTACAGTACGTGCTGTTCGCTGCCAATAACCCCACTTTCTACTCAGAATCCGATTTCCAAGGTACGGTTATTTTGACTTGTACCATCACAATCGATGCACACCTTTCACATTCTATCGCATCCTGGGGTCTAAATTGGCATTCTATGGGGTGGCAGTTGCACTGTGTTTTCGTGGTCAATGAACGTTTTCAGGGCAGGGAGTCGGGCTTCAATCTTATTCGGTGTCACTCTTTCGCTAGCGTCGCTCGACGTTCTGCCTTGAGTAGTTCGGCACTGGTTGTTCGTGCGAACCTATGTGGTCCAGTTTCATTTTTGGGTGATGTCCGTATCGAAGTATCATTGGCAAGCACCGCAGGGGGCGGAGGTGGGACAAGAGAAACGTAAGTGTGACCCCGGCTGGTCGAACTGCTTTGATTCCGAAACGTGTAGCAAATGGACTGGTGCTGAGAACGTAGACGAAGAGTAAGAAATGTAGACGATGAAGGGACAAATCCAGATGGGAATGCGGCTCCGAGTGCGGAGACCGTGTTCATGTACTTGCGGAATGTCCGTTGTACAAGAAGGAGAGGGAAAATACACATGCCTGAGCTGGGAAAGTTAGAAGGAAAAGATACAGAGAGATGTTGGACGCATCGAATAGCCAGGAGTTGACGGTAGCTGTACCGGGGCATAGGAAATGGGTGGAACAGGCGGGAAGTGATATCGATAGGATAGATTGGCGAGGGCAAAATATTTTTGAGCCACGTATAGTTTTGCGCTGCACTTCAGGACTGTTGGAATCTTGGTTTGCTGCGCAGTACTGGTGCCCGGATGGGACGAAACAACCACACACACGTACGTCTGCTCATCGGGAGACACGGTGGGCGCTACATACATGAATACGCTCGGGCTGCGTTCACCTTTGCACACCATCTGCGGTCGTGGCAGGTGTTTCGAGACGAAGCGATGATGGAGGGAGCGCACTGGAAGAAGTATCTTACAAGCGAGGACGGCAATGCCTGGTTCGAACCTTGGTGGGTAAACTGCCAGCTACAGTACCGCCAGCTACAGTAGTAGGCTGTTGTTGTTGTTGTTGTGGTTGTTGTTGCGGTTGACTTTACCGAGTTCACCCCGATGGTGATGATAACGACGACAATGATTTTGGTAGGAGGAGGAGGAGGAGGAAGAAGAAGAGGAGGAGGGGGAGGGGATACCTATGACGGTATTGTCGATGTCGTGTTTGTCGTTGTTGAAGCTCGTGCCGGTCATAGTGCCACTACTCCCGTTGTTGGAAGGGACATCGATCGTGACGTTGCTGCTGAGGTAACATCAGTAGCGATGTCGGTGGTGGTGTTGTCGGAGATGATCGCAAAGACGAAAGAAGGACGTGAAATAAAAAAGGTCGTTTCCAGTGCCACAACCAACCGCAGGAACATCCACGTACAGTACGTGTCTCTCGCAAAGGAGGGTATGCCATGCTTGCCATCGCCAAATTAAAACTGGTTATTGTGTTTTTCCCGAACGTTGCAGAAATCAGTAGCACAGGCGAAACATTCTCAGTGTGCTCACCGAAAACACAATACATGTCCAGGAACCACGTCATGCAGGCCAAGCTTGACGTGCTCGCCGCCCTCGTGGAGAACCAACAGGGAGGGCGTAGGGAGCAACCCTTCCGCGTCCTGATGGTCGGGGATAGCACAATGAGGCACCAGTACGGCGCCCTCTGCGGCTTCATGGGCGAGAGAGGGGGGCGACGATATAACCCCAGGGTGAGCATGTGTGCCTTCAAATATTTACACCGACCGCGCTAACCGGTTGACCAATGAAAAGACGTTCGTTTCAGTGCCGCGAAAGCAGAAAATGGTTCGAAAGGCCATGGTCTGCGACCCCTTGAGGCGCGCCATGGGGGAGGCTAATGTCCTCTCCGGATGAAAGACAGAAACGGTAGCAACAAGAGGTATCTGCATGTGCCTACCAAAGCTGCTACTTTGCACTACTCGTGTTCGTTCGAGCCCCTTCGCAGTTTTTGTTGTTGCTTCTTTCATCATCAATCATCCTTGCGTTCACGACTCTCTCCGCAGCTCGCTATTCCTGCGGGGTCTGTTGTGCTTCTGTACGCACACACGCACACAACGATTGTTGCCAGGATCGTGGTTATTTTGCGAACGCTTTTCTCTCTCTCTCCCTCTCTCTCTCGTCTTGTATCTACTCTGAATGATCGTTGTGGGACACGGGCGCGTGCTTATGTCTATCCCTCTGTCAAGCCTCCTGTGCTACGGTTGTTTCACACATTACCGTGTGAGAAAAATGTATGCAACGCATTAGAGGTGTCCGTTGAGACATTTCTTGGATTCGATCAACAAGACAGACAGTGCAGTGTGTCAGCAAAACAAATCACGGTTTTGGAGTACAAGCGGCCGTGCTGTGTTTAATGTGCACCTGTTACACAGAGATTTGGCCGTTCGTACGGTGTTTTGATATATTTTTCACAGCCAGGGCATCACCTTCTTGGCGTCGCGCTTGTTTCCGAACTCTGCAAGATTGTTCTCAAAGGCCCGGTGTTGGTTCTCCTCGCTGCACATGTTTTACTTCACCCGAGGTAGAGAGCGCAATACGGCCATCCCGGCTGCTGCATGGATACCTTGCGAAAGGAGGAAGGAGGAGGGCGTGGGCTCTGCTTCGAGCTTGACCAGTTGCGCTTCCTTGACCCGAAGCGGGCGGGGGAGACGTCCGTGGACGCCTACTACTTCGGCAGCGGTCTCCACCTGCTGCACATGTTGCCCCACTGGCCGGAGATGAACCCCATGGAACCGCTACGAGTGCAATCGTGAGACATTCGGATTATACGGTTAGGGTTGTTAGGGCTAGGGCTGGGGTTGTTAGGGTTAGGACTGGGGTTGTTAGGGTTAGGGCTGGGGTTGTTAGGGTTAGGGCTGGGGTTGTTAGGGCTAGGGACAGACCGTTTTGTTTCTGAACCAAGCTCGTGTAGTATGTTGCGATGAGTGTGCTGCCACAAGGAATATGATGGAAATTACACATCGATTCATGGGCAGTTTATCGTGGAGGCAACAGCAACTAGTCGTCATCGTGCTTCTCAACAACAACAGATGCGACCCCTTGTTTCGACCGGTCGGTACGTATTGCTGGGTGCCGGATTGGCGCCGCCGCGCCGCGAGACCCCCCGCCTCCCCTTGCTATGTTGGTTTGCGAAGCCCCTTGAATATTGATTCTGAGAGAGACTTTTATGGAGAAATGTTCACACTGGAGGCATGTGCACATCAGGGTAGCTTTTCAGGGTATAGTCCCGTGATGTTGAAGAGAAGGAAGGGCCGTGTCGGGAGGAAGATGCGGCGATCGACGGCAAGGATGGGTATGATTGCCTAATTCCCCACAAACCCCGAGAGACATACAAGTATGGCATCGTAGCTTGCTTCTACAAAATGACACTGAGTATGTGTTTGGGGGGAATGGCATCTTATGTGGCCGTATTTGCTTGGTTGATCTGGGCGTAGATTTTGTGTTTTGGGCTCTTGTTAACCCGCAACATGTTTCCAACGGGGGTGGTTTGTGCGGGGGGGGGGCATCATCCCGTGTCGTATTCCCAGTACCGTATGGAGATATCGAACGGGAGCCTGTTTGGGTTGGCTGGCTCTGTCGCTAGAGGTTTTGGCGCCAACCACACACGCGCTTAATAGCTCCGTTCGGCAGCAGGATAAAGAACACTCGCTATCCGTGGCGGTCAGTCTACTTGAAAGAGGGGGGTCACGGTGCGATATCGCTCTTACGGAATGCGTGGTGAACGAAAAGGTTGAACACTACGTTGTACCCCGCACCTCGGCCCTCCATGACCTTATATTTCATGCTACGTGTTTCTGTTTCCCCGCATCAGGTGGTTGAACTACGAGAGTCTCCTCGAGGGAGTAGTCCAGGCTGTTCGGAAGAAAAGCGGACAGAATGTGAAGTGAGTGGACGAAATCCCTGAGAACATAGCCTAGTCTCGTTTTCATTTGCATAGGACGTACAGCGTACCGTGATAAGAGTGCGGGCGAATGCGCAGGTGTGTAGTCGATGCTTCAGGCTCGTTTGCTCTACAACAGAACTTTCCTTGCACGCGCTTCTGTCGGGTCTTGATAGTGTTTCTGTGGCCAGCCCGACTTTCATTGTTGCATCTTTTGGTAGATGCACAAGCCGGGGTTGTAGCAGGGGAGCACGGCTATAGATACACGGGAGTTTTGAGCGAAAGTTTCTGTCTCCAACACGAGCGAGAGGAATGCGGTTCATCGTGGTCTGCGGTTTATTTCGCGTTTTTCCTGGCAGCAGATTTTTCTATCCATGTGTTCTTCCTCTTTTTCTCTCACTGCTTGAGTCGGACCCGCACTGCTTGAGTCGGACGCGCAATGGTTGAGTCGGACCCGCCCGGTTTACGATTCTGCCACGTTGACAACGCACCACGAGCTACAATGCTGCCGCCAGGGAGACTGCTGTTGCAATCAACGTCGTTGTCGATGTCAGCCTCCTTTAGATGTGCCGCGGTTGTTGATTGAAACGGACGCTTCGTTGACACGCCTTCGAAACCAGAAAATCGTCGGAATAGTAGGGCGCGAAACCGCGCCTCCTGTTCAACTTTTTACGGCGGCTGTTGGTCTTTTTTGTTTCTGCGTCGGACTTGAACAACGTATAGCGGCTGTTATTTCTTCGTAAGGACAGCCGCTTCGCCTTTGCCTATGACAACAACTTGGCCGTTTTGCTCTTGTCTCTCTCCTCTGTACGTTCGTAGGTTGATTTTCATGACGAATCACGCCATCGCCGACCAGCTCTTTGAAGGGGTGTACAAACTTATCCGCGCAGCCTACAGAGAAGGAGAGGGAAACGCCACCATCCGGGCGGAATGCCAACACCAGGTACGCATGCGTGCGCCAGTGCGTGTGCGCATGATTGCGGTCCGCGTATGCAAATCATCCGCCGAAGCAAGGCACCTCAGGGGTTATTCGTCCTCTTGCCTCAGACACGCATGCGCGGGGTTTTCACGCCCCGATTCTCTCCGCCATGATGAAAGTACAGTGGCTTGAAACTGACGTGTGCGGTGGGAGATCACAGCTAGGTGCGGACTTGAAAGCAAGGCACTGCCAGATAGGGCCGGGCCGCGGTACGGCACACACTTGGTGAAGAGATTCATGCTCAATATTGTTGTCCGCCCGGGTATGTGGTTGCTCTCGCGTGAAATGCTGAAGTTCGTCCAACTGTTTCATCAATTAGGTTCCGTCGAGGCCTTCTCTTCTCGGTTCTACTCGGCCAACAACACCGAGCGGTATCTCACGACACGAATTCTTTGTCCGATAGTGAAAATTTTCAGCCTCACCCTCTCAACAAAGGGCTCTCCTTAACATCGGGGGACACCCCCGGCCTCATTTCTTCGGGTAACAATTTCCGTGTAAAGCGATGTCTGCAGTGCATGCATGCTGCAAGGAGACATTTTTTTTCTACAGTCTGAACAGCACCAGGAGCATGACGGGTTAGCGCAACACGATAAACTAAACCAGTAAATTCCTCTTTCTTCGTCTCACCCCCCGCTACCCCCCTCGTGCTGTCTTGTGCGCAGAACAACACCCAGGTGAAGCTGGCTGCCTCAGTCAACAACACCCACGGCAATTATAGTTATTCCGATTGGCACGGAACCCCCGATCTTGCCGAGTACATGATCCACCCGGAGGGACATGGGATGTTTACCGTGGACACCTACTGCGAGGAGGCCGTCTTGGATCGACGGGGCTCCCTGCAGCTGAGCAGGTTCGCTGAGGGGGGAGAAAAGAGTTTGAAAGTAGTGGCTAAGCGTTGGTTAGACGAGAGAATGGATTGGTGGTATTTGCAGTTGTTTGCTACGGAGAAAACGCTAGAGGTTATAGTTGCTCTGTCAGCCTTCATTGTTACCAAATGTCATATCCGATGTCATCAATGCACGAAAAACCGCCACACCACCACAGCTAACAACATCTTGCTATCTCGCCTTGAGCCTGTCTCTCTCTCTCTCTCTCTCTCTCTCTCTCTCTCTCTCTCCCTCTCTCTCTCTCTCTCTCTCTCTCTCTCTCTCTCTCTCTCTCTCTCGCTCCCTAGACGTACGGGTGCAAATAGGGTATGGAACGTACGCAGATGTGCAGAGCGGATCCCCCTTCAGGATCTCCACCCACCTAACCGCTTGGCATTGCACCAAACCCCTCACCACATACTCCATCTTTTGCGCCGGAAATTCAGGAGAGCCCGGGCGGTGATGTCCCGTCTGGGGGTGCCCCTCGTGGACGCGGCTAGGATAGTGGAGGGGCAGGGGTGGGCGTCGATCCCGGGCGACGGGAGACATTTCCACAAGATTGTACCGATAGAGGTGTGTGCACACTCAGATTTCGTTCATGTCAACCCCTTCGAGGATGAGATTGATTCAACCCTCACCCCGACTGTGTTGCTCCACAAATATTGATTGGTTTTGCTTTGTGGGAAGGGGGTGTCCTTCCTGATCGACAGCAGGCTCTTCCATCAGATCGTGCCGAGAGAGGTATGCGCACGGGCGTGGTGCGCTCCGTGCGTTTGTGTGCTCCGAAGAGTTGCGCCAACTATTAAAAGTTACAAGATTCCGTCTACCACCGCTGCAGCCCCGTTCCATGCCCGTTTCCTTTCCGGCACCGCTTCTTGTGTGGGGAAATTATTGCCAATAGCCTCGCCTAGGTACAAGAGGCGCCGCGGTTGCAGGTCACGGATAGTGAGTGTGGCAAGATTGTATTTTTCAGGGTTTAGAGAGCTGTTCCACGTCGAAGAGCACAGCTCTGGTAGATGTGACGCTCACCATGGGGAAACCACGCACAGATCACCTGCGTGTGTGGCTGTCCTACCGGGCACAACGGACACAAATATTCGAAAAAACAATCAAGCATAGCTCGAGCTGCGGAGGGGTCTGATGTGTCCGGTGTATGGACTCTCGAGGCCAGCGATCGTTTTCTCTATTCACTTTTCCAAGCGAATCACGAAGACCACCTACCACCGCCGCCAACAACAACTAACCCGGTGCCTCAGGTGGCCGAGCTCCTGAGTGTGCTGGGCGCACCTCAGCCCCCGCCGAGCCTGCCATCCAGGAGGGAGGCGGCGGGATTTAACCTGGGGACCCGAAAACGGTCGAAGCTGGCGCCATCCTCCTCCGGCCGGCGAGCTAGCGCCCATCCTTCGGCTTCCGGCTGGGCGACGGCTTACTCCCTTGTGTCACTCCCAGTCTTGGGCATGCTCGTGTCTCGAACGGCTGTGGGTAGACTGCTGTGAGCCGTGTTTTTAGCCGCGGGCAGGAGGGAGAATCCTTCAAAGGTTTCCCTGGCGGTTAAGAGAGCTGTTATCGGAACCTTTTCTCAAGGAGAGCCGGTGTCCGGTTATCTTCCTTTTGCTTGATAGGTGGAGAATGTCCCCCCTATCCTGCCCATGCTCGAGCTTTTGAGAAGTTGCGGTTTGTGGTGGACAGCCCGTGCTCCGGTACCTCGCTTCTGCTGTATTGATTTTTCGCCGGAGATTTCGTTCTTGCCCCCCCCCCCCCCTCCCGGTTCAATTTTTGCACACAAATGGGTGGTTTTACTCCATGTGCGCCCATCATGGGTACCCTTAGGCTGTTGGTCGTAGGGATTTCCACCGGCGGCCCATGGTGAGCTAGCTAAAGAAACGGGGTGCCCATGGCGAACGCGCCCCGTCGGTGGTGAAAACAACAATGCAAACTTTAACGAAAATTGGCCCTCTGCCCGCGTGTCCTGTTAAAGTGAGTGCGTATAACGATCTTGTACCAGCATATTTATCCAGTAGTCGACGGTCTTACTTGCACTTCTTTGGGAAATCGAGAAGTCTCGTCATAGTTTAGGAACCAACCTGCTGTGTTTCACGTCTCTTTTTGCGGGGGGCACACTGTCAAGCACGTGCTGGAAACATGAAATGGGTCAGTATTAACTATTTTCCGATTTTTTTACGACCTGAAAGGTTGGTGCTTGGGTTAGAGTTAGGGTTACGGCATCCTTATGGTGGACTGCCCATGGGCTTCCCATGGTGAGAATTCAATGGACGCTGTCCATCGTGAGTATTTTGTGGGCAACCCATGATGGGCATGCCCACGGGTGTACCCAGGGGGATCCCATCGTTGGCAACATTGCAGTGAAATAAAGGCTCACGACGGGCAGCCCATGGGATTACTCATGAGCTCCTGATGGGTCCATACGCTGCCGGTGGGCCCATGGGCTGCCCATGAGAATTCGTTGTTCCCTGGACAGCCCATGGAACACGAACTATCAACTTCCGAAAGCGTGGGAGACCCTCCTCGTTGGTTGTGAATGCGCCTGCTCCCATTTAGTAGGACATGCGGCGTGATTTGGAAGGGGGCTCGGGGACAAGAACCCGTGCTATCCCTGTCGTTGAGTTATGTCTTGAGTTGAGGGCACGTGACGGGCAGGTGTAAGTCTGTGAGCTGACGCTGCTTCTCTTGCAAACTGCCCCCTCATTTGTCGGTCGGAGTGCCTTATAGATACAGATTTTCGGGGTCTTCTCTTGCAACCAGCCAGATTTGAGTGACAAAAGGGTCAAGGCCGAATAGAAAAGGCCGGTCGCCCCGTGTAAGGCCCTGTGCAATGGCGTGACACGGATGAATGTTCAACTTGGTTTGTACTGTATGATTAATTGTGCCGGATGCCGGGATTTAGGCCTGACAAATCCGTCGGCAGTACATGTACTGTTTGTGGCCAAACACAGGGGCCACTAATACAATGTATCAATAGGTGAAGGAAGAGGGGGGAGTTGGGGGTCAAGTCAATGGTGAGTGTTTTGGCAAGAGCCCGTGCTGCTACGCGTGTGTACGTACGTACCTGGGCAAGACAGGCAGGAGAGAGAGAGAGAGAGAGAGAGAGAGAGAGAGAGAGAGAGAGATCCCTCCATCGATGTTGTTTCAAGTTTCAGTGTGCTCCACGGTCCGTCTTGGCCTAACGCTGTTCTTCAAGACAGGGTTGAAAGCCCTGCTGGTTAGACCTTTCAACAAAAGTTGATCGAATTGGAGTTCAAGTTCACTTGATGCGTTTAAAGTCAACTACACTGGCCGTTCACGCGGGGCCTCTGTCGGATGAAGAGCTCTAAACTCGCATCGCGTCGGGTGGTTGTGGGCGGGAACGTTGTGATCGGCCGATGATGACTAATGAGCACGAAGGGCAGGAAAAGGAAGATCGAGGGTGGCCGGTGGAGTTAACGCGAACTTGTTGGCTGGAGAACGTGGTGATTCGAGACTACTGTACAAGGGCGGAAAACCTGACGGCGTTGCCGCCCCCCCTACGTTTCAGCAGGTCTCGGATTATGTCGCCTGAAGCCTAAGTGATAGCTGTCCGGCGATTGCTCGCGAGGGGACTATCAGCCCACGCTTTCTTCGAGCTAGCTCTGCCTGCCAAACAGAAGTTCACCAGCACCGCTTTTATTCTTGGAGATAATGTGCAAACGGTACACACGTGCTCACGAGTCGAATCTCATTGTTAATCCAGGGTTTGCGCCGTGGGATGCCGACGCCCCGAAACAGGTGCTTGGATAAGACGACGATCGTGCAACGAAGGCGCGCTTGCGCGCACATCGCATGTGGTTATTACCTCATTGATAGCGCATCAAACATGTTGTTTCCATGTTCACAAGTGTTGAGGTTTGCAGCAACGCCGCGAAAGAAACCGCACCAAAGACAACATCCGCCCCCGTTTCACGCGGAAAACACCCATTGTAACGAAAATCGGCAACACCAACACAAAGGAAAGCAGCATCACAAATACCTTCAACAACAACGTCATCATCATCGACAATGGCAACATCTACAACAAGACAAATCTTCTTTTCTGTGACCACGAACATCTAGAACGCACCCTAAATACACTCACTGTCCTATCGGAGCACCAAATTTTCGAGACAAAACCGGAGGTCCTGCTCCCCTTACTTACACCTACCTTTAATTGACCCAAAATACGACAGCAAGGAACAAACACCACCTATCTTCGAGGCTTGTCAGAGTCATGCCGCGGCTTCAGCCGTACAACAGCATCTACAAACAAATGAATGTGCTCAAGATATAAGACATAAACTGCCAAATCGTGTGCTTTCGTTATGACCGATCAAGGCAGGGGGGGTCTGCCAGGATCGACAACAACACCACTTGGCACAAGCAAGGCTAACTTTATTCGAGTCGGGACCCAAGGGATCCCACCCCTCATTGACAACAAGACGTTTACAGAGCACCTACCCTTAGCTTCAACAGAGAACAGATTCGAACCCGTTAATAATACCCCAACCAACTTCGGCTATACATGTATCCGGCGAGAACCCAAGGGATCTCACCCCGCTAAATTAACCTGTTTATAACAACCTAGCCGACTACAGTTAAAACAACCCAACCGACAAGATACGACAAAATATGTACCCTGGAGAATCCTTCACACCGTTAAGTTGACCCGTTTGTTTCAACCTAGCCGACTAGAGATTACCCAATCGACTACCGACGACCAATATGTACCCCCATGAGACCCGCAAGGGTTCTCACCCCGTCCATGCTACCGCTAAAACAACCCAGCAGATACATGTGCGAGCGTGTCAATACTCCTGAGCCTTGCAACATGCAATCCGATCAAAGAATATGTGGACTCTTTGCGTGAGCCGGCGCGGGGACTCTCCTCGACGAGACGTATGAATTTTATTACCCAACGCGCAAGAGGACCAAACCCTTCGTAAACCTTCCCCGAAGCGACTTAGCCGGGATATGGGGCAGGAGGGAAAAGCGTCCACACCTAAATTCCGAGCTATCGACGCCAAACCATGGGCCACAAACAAGTAGGGTTGACCACACTGCAGGAAGCTCCCGGATTTGGTCGACTCCTTCACATCCCCAGTCGACTTATCCCGACTGCTGTTCTAGAATCGATTGTCCTAAAGCAATACTTTCAGAACAGGACGTCGAGAACAGGACGTCGATAACGCTGTTCTTCGTCGAATAAAAACGTTCGCGTCATCACCCATCTGACACGCGGAACATCTAGTCGATCCGCCCCTTCTTCAATGGGCTAGTCCGCAGCTCGTGTCCAAGTTTTACTTCGTTTCGATCCTGTAGACATCTACGTACAGGTAGCCCCCACAGCGGACGGTGTCATCCCCAGCACACTCGTAGTCGCACAGGGCCTCGTCATCGGCCTCTACCGCCCCCGAAAAGGAGGCTAGGTCGCCGCACCAGCACCTATTTCGATTGCCGTCGCCGACAGGGACGATGATAGTCAATTGCGTTCGTTCGACAGGGTGGTGAGTCACGACGGCAACCACGACGATATCGCGGGACAAAAAATGTAGCGGTTCCTTGAACAACCAACAGGAACGACAACACACGACACAGAAGAATCGCCACCACCGACGAAGACAAAAGTGACGTCATCGAGGGAGACAAAAAGACAGCGATACCGACAATGATTACCGACAACGGCAACAACACACGAGAGCATCACCACAACTTATGACGACGACGACAACAGCAGCAGCAGCAAAGGATGACTCACTCCGTGCCGTACTGCAGGCCGAACACTTCGCTGCCGCCCTCCCCACAGAACGCGCCGCACACAGCCGGGGTCATGTCCTCGCTCTCGGTCATGTCGCTCCGCAGCAGTCGGTCGTTCCGCACGTCAAGGTAGCATCCCAAGTGACTCCCAACCGTGGCGTCGTAGCTCGGTTCGCCGCCGGAGAAGTAGTAGTACGCCGATGATGGCCGCACCTCCGAGAATATCGGCTCTGTGGACACCGATGACGGTATGTAGTCCGGGTAAACTTCCTTCTCTGAGGACGCTGAGGATGATGGCTCGGACTCGTCGTCCGAGTAAATTGGCGAGGCGGTGGTGGGGGGAGCCGTTGGGGTTGTAGCGGCTTCGGGCTCGATGTTGTAGACAGACATGGCGTCGTATCCACCTGGTGTACGGAGGCGGGTTAGGTTTGAGGGGTTGACCGGGAAGACGATGAAGAAAGCAATATTCCCACTTTTGGCAGGTACTTGCTAGTCCTGCGGCGTTTGTTGTGAGGAAGGTTTTCTGGCTCAACGATCTTGCTCTCTTCCACGCCATGATTTTCTCCTCAATCATCGCCTTCATCCTCCTTTCTTCCATCTCCCTTTCCTTCATCTCCGTCACTCCCAAATGATACCGTTGTTATCGCTGCGTGTGTGTGCGTGTCTTTCTTATGAGTATCGACCGCACTAACCGGCTGACCAATGTGTATGTCCGTTGTTTTGTCTCGGTTTTAAACGATACTTCCGCGAAAGTAGACGTTTTTTGGTGGTGAGAATGAAGAACTACCCCTAGACGAACCAACCGTTCACACCTAATTTTGTGGCACGATTCTCTCTTCCTGGCTGTTGCCTCTATTTGGTGGTCAGGCACAGAGGACTAAAGTCAGATAGATCCCTCTAAGGCGCACACCAGGCGAGCAGATGCAACACCCCCCGCCTCCAGACCGTGAGGTTGCCCATCCATCCCCCTGGCTGTATCTTCATGCATATACCACTCACCTACGTTTGTCGTTAGAACAACTACTGTCAACCAAACTCACCGCACACTGTGTCGGGGCTGCCAGCACAAGGAGTGTCGCATACCGCCGGGCCGTACGCTTCAAAGTCCGTCTCGTCCGTGCCGCAGAAACACCTGGTGATGTCGTCATTTCGCGGACGGTGGAGGGATACGGGAGGAATGACCGTGAGGTGACCCGACACCCGAGAGAGAGCCAAGGACTGTTAGACGAAGAAAATAGTGGAAGTCCACTGCCGATTTTTCGAATACCTCCATCCAAGTCGTGAACCTCTCACTCTCAAAGCTAGAAAAATAATTCTACGCACGGCTCATGCCCCTTAGTGACACCGTAGCAGTACATGCGTTGACGCCGAACAATGGTAGTAGAAGCAGAAAACACGTCGGCATACAGGGGGGCATGGATTGTCCGTCAATTTGGTCGCTGTTGTCACGAGAATAGTGGAGACATACAACACAGTCGGCACACAGGGGGGAATGCGCTGTCCGTTGATTGGGCCGACTGGACTCACTGTCGTCCGTACTCCAAGGCGAAGATGGAGGCGCCCGCCGCGCTGCAGAAGCATTCGCACTCCTACGCCACAAGCAGAGATAACAAAGGGACCAACGTGTTCGGGGGGTTAGGCCCCCGGAAGGAATGAACACTACTACAATCAAAATAGGGTCAGGGCGTCAGTAGAGAAGAGCTGTGTGGCGGCATTTATCGGAGCATCGATTCAGCGATCACGGCCACAGTTGGCCAACATTGAACACACGCTATGCTACCCACCGTATGTAGCTTTCGAGGCCGTTTACGGAAAAGGGGGGACACCCACTACTTGAGGTGATGTCAGCGTGGAGAACGATTTTCGTCGTTGCCCCCTTTTCTCGAAGCTGAGGTGCGTGTTGAAAACAACATTTCTCTGCCCGGCACTGCAGCAGTCTCTGGCGGAGGCGATCGACTATGGGAACAACATTGATATGTGGAGCAATCTTAGCCGTCTTCCGCTTCTTCTCCCCCAGCGCCGAGAAACCGAGAAACTGTGTCTAACAACTTCGGCATGCAAGGCTATGAGTACGCCCCAAAATATTTCGATAGTTGCATACCTCGAAGGACATGGTGTCGCTGGCGGTGTAAGCGAACGTCAGAGCCCTGTCGCCCTTGTCGTCACCGTAGCAGCCCATGTAGGTGTCAGGGAAAGATGAAGCCTCCGAAGTCATTGTTGTCGTCGGCGGTGCAGCGGTGGAAGTTGCGTCCGCCGCCGGCACGTCGGTGGGAGGCGGTGTTGTTTCGGTATCTGTCGACGGCGATGCCGTGGAGACAGGGGTAGCGGCCTGGGTGTATTTTTGAATGGTACAGAGGCAGAGGAGAAGAGAGAAGGATCGGGTGCTTGTTAAGGTGCTGGAAGATCTACGAGGGCGGGTAGGGTGGCGCGGGTCAGGAATACGCGCGATGTTTAACGAGATCTATGCGCAACGTGCAAGAAGGGGCGGGCCATGAGGATCGCCGCTACAGTAGTACCAAAGAGCGCGACAGATATAGTCTTGGAGGAGGCATTCATAAAATCCACCGAAATCCACCGTAGACACTCATAAGCCAGGGGAATATTTCTCGTCCCAAAGAATGGTCAAGAGCCGATACAATCCCTTTCAATCCAGGTTTTCGTGTTGGGTACACGGCACGGTACGGTACGGACTACGTATTGAGTGCGGCGTGGCGCGGTATATGGCATGCCATCCCTGGCACAGTGTAGCCCTGTTCGGACTCCATGGGGCACCCTGAGGCCTGGATGCGGTTGTTGTACGGGACGCACAACGTCGTAGCGACGGATCCAGGGAGGTACGCATTGGCATAGGGTTGCCGTAGCTGCCAAACTCACCGCGTCCTCGCTCGGAGCCCCGTCACCGGTGATGGCGAACACGTTCATCTTCGACCTACCGCCGCACATTTGGGTGGGAAACCCTGCAGTCATGCGTGCACACATACATCCAACAGATACATGAGCCTAGATTGAGCACGTTGTTGTTGATGCGCGAACCAGCCGTGGTGTTGATCAGTTGTTGCTTCTGCCAGACGTACACCGATAATCGCCATTTGCGCCGGGTTTCGCCAAAATCAGGTGCGCATACGAGCACACCGGGTTCGGCATTTTAGAGTCCCTCATCGTTGTGTCCTTGGATACGAAACGCCTTCGTTGTTTGGCGTACTTGGTCCGAAACTGCTCTTCGAAAGCGTTTCCTACTCTTTGGCCAACGACGAGCCTGGCTGCGGCTACCGAAAGAAACCGCGACGAGGTGCTTGTAAGGAAATACTGCTGCAGCTCATTCACCGTGGTAACCACAACACAAACATTCACCAACATCCCTCAGAACAACAGAAACATACCACCCAGCAGCCAAACAACAATACCAACACGTACCGGAGCACGGCATGTCGCATTCAGCATCGTCCAGTTGGTCTCCGTACTGGACATAGTCATCGCCTTCTCCGCCGCAGTAGCATCTGGTGGCGGGAAAAATATGGCATCCAGTTATGAATTTCAGTTACAGTAGTTTCATGACGAGGAAGTGAGCTTGTCCTCCTAGCCTAATCGACGGTGTTGCGTCTTGCATTGTCGACAGCACAACGTAGGTATACGAAGAAATTTTACCCTCTGGTGGGGCTTGTCGGTGTATTAACCCAAGAGCCGGGCCATGGATCTCAGCCCTCACCCGAAAGTTAGTTGTGAATCGCGCGTGTCTCGAGACGAAAGTCGCACTCCTGCCCCGACCGTCATTTGAAGACTGGTGGGAAAAAAACATATTCCTCAGACCGAGATAGATATTGAGTACATTTCTTTGATCCCCAGCGAACGCGGATCTGTTTTGGTACTCGAGTGAAATTGCAAAATAACCAGCCTTCCAAGAGTTCTCTCTCCTCTTCGCATTCTCAAAAAGCTCTCGAAGGGAGCGGAAACAGACAACATGTGATCACATATATAAAAACGCATTTGCATCTACATGTAGCAGCGTTGTGAATGAAGCACCTATTCCGCCTACGATGTTGGGTTTTAATTCAAAGGTATTCATATCATTGCTCAGCCTTCCCGCGCGGGCGACAAAGGATTTCGACGTCGAATACACCTATCCCGCTTGTGATCCGGTGAATGAAAAGTATGTTAGTTGGGTTGAATAATGTCAAGCTTCATAGCTCAGCCTTCCCTTGCCAGTGACAAAGAATTTGGGACTACCAACCAACCTACATGTGTATTCCACCCACATGATGTTGGGAATGACTTCAAGAACAACAGCTGGCCCTATGTATACACAAGCAAATGTTCAACTCACTCTCTCTGGTACTGGAGACCGAAGTGAGTCGCTCCCTCCACAGTGGCACAGAAGCTGGCACACATCTACTAAAAACAAATTGGGACGAAAGAGAGGGGAGCGGCGGGGTTCACAAGATAAGTTCGATAAATTGTGAACAATGTGGCACAGGGAGGGTCGGGCTCCACACTCCTAGGGATGAGGGCGACGAGACGGGGTCGCACTACTGGAAGCCGCAAGCGATTGGTCACTACGGCTCACACAAGACAACACACAGCGCCAGCAGCGCCGGCAGCGCCAGCAGCACCAGCAGCAGCGATCGATCACCTCAGCGTTCATCGTTCCGTCGCACCCCGGGGCCGTAGAGAGAGTCATGGTCTTCGGCTCGCCGTCGAGGAAGCACCCGATCTCCTCGAAGGTTGGGGTGGTGTCCGACTGGGGCAAGCAGGCCGACGACGCCTCTTTTTGTTCTTCTCCGGACTCGCACAGGTCTCCGCAGGGCAGGTCATAGATGTTCCCCTGGTACCCCACCATGTACAGCTCACCCTGATCATGATGGCCGTGCCCCGAGGTTAGTTAGCGCTAGGGTTAGGAATGGTTTGGGTTGTTTTGTTGGTCCGCGATGGCCCCGTGCGTCTGTAGGATACAGAAAACACACGAGTGAAGCTTTTGTACTGCGTGTTACCTTACCATGATCATGCCGGGGGAAAGGGTTTGCGTTTAGGGTTAGGGAAGCTCCGGGATTTGGTCTAAGATTGTCTGTCCTGCTTCTGGCATCACGAGTAGGATAAATCCGCGAGCACATGCCACTAATGTTTAGAGTGAGTGAGGCTTGCGGTTTCTGGGACATCTTACCAGCAGCTTAAAGAAGTCGCTCGGTATGAGGCTGCATCTGTAGTTCTATCGTTGCTCGGCGAGATTCCAACGGGATCTAGCTGAGGCTTCACGGGCAAGGGTTACGCCCGGCTAGAGTAGGCGGCGGGGCTCCGCAAGAGAGTGTTGAACGCCTGCCCCTCCCCGTAGAAAGATTGTCAAGTCTAACAGAAATACGGTATAGTGTGAAATATATCGACCTGCTTTCCCGTTTCATCTCACATCGTTCCCTTCCGCAAAGCCGCCGATCTTGGGGATCGAACTGAGGACCGTTCCAGCTGTCCATCCGCCGCCCGCAGCTGGAGCAAGGTGGTGGAGACTCCTGCGGGAAAACATACATGTGTGCACCAAAACAAATGCGGCAAGGGGGATGATTTCAAAAACACGGCACCACAACTACCTTTTCCAAAAACCAAATATCACCGAGTAGAGTGTCGTTGGGGCGACGGCGCGGTATGCAATACGGAGCGAACTCGACCGCGGTATATCTATCAACCAAAAACGACCGTCTGTCGAAATCCGGGCGTTCGACGCATGCCATGTGGGCCCAACTCTCGGGGGCGATAGGTTAGAGGCGACCCTCAACCCCACTGCCAGGCCTGATATACACCACCCCGGGACAGATGGATCTTGTCTTGTCTCACCCGACACTGTGGTCGGCGAAGATGTAGTGTCCCCCGAGGATGTCGTCGTACTTTGCCCCGCGGTACACATGGCCGCCTGAAAAAGAAAAACGAAATCACACATCAAAGCACAAGGGGGGAGGGGGTGTATGAAGCACGGCATGCCCGTCCGGAAACGGCCAACCTTGCAAGCGGCGAGGTTGTGTGTATTATTGGGGGACGGCACACGTGAAACGGAGGAACAGACGGTTGTACCATATCGTGTTTCTGGTACTACTCTAGGCTGGCAACCTTAGTGTTGATTGATTGCTCCTGCGCTGGTCCCTTAGAGGGACAAGATTGGACGAAACTAACAACAACAACAACAACAACAACAACAACAACAACAACAATAACAGCAGCAGTAGAAGCAAAGACATTTGAAGCCCCAGTCCGAATTTGTGTACATAGTGTGCTGTTTGTGTTCGGTATTTATAAATTTTCAGTTTTGGGGACGCAATATATCAACAACCCTACCCATATCAACAACCCCATCAACAACAACAACAACAACAACAACAACAACAACAACAACAACAACAATAACAACACCAAGGGCAACCAACTCACCGATGACCGAGAGTCCCGTGACGGTCCTGTCGCCGCAAGCATCAAACTCCTCCTGGGACGAATCGTAGTCGACGTGGCAGTACTCGAAGACGGGGAAGGCATAGTCCGCACGGTCCAGGCCGGAGCACTCGCCGCCGTCGTACCCCTCGAAACCGTCGTTGCAGCGGGATCCCTCGAACATCCTCCATCCGTAGTCCTTGCCGCACCTGGCGAGTGACGTCGTAACGAAACGAGCGTGAGAGTCGACGGCAGACAATCTCCATGCGACTGACACTCGTGCTGACACAAATTTACCCGGCTGTTACCCCAAACGAAGACATCGGTAAGCGTTCGTGCAAGAATTCCATCTCCTTGCTTTTTGTTTCCAGGGCGTGATGCCGAAAGGAATACACAGGCCTGATGAGTCGATTCAACTCCTCTCCATTGGGGTACAAGATAAGCACCGGGAGGGGGTGAGGAACTTCCCTGAACACTCGAACGAAGTGCACGGAGAAAGCCGTTGTGGTCATGAAGAAGGCGTGTTGGAAGTTATTCGTTTGTCTACGGATGAGGGGCTTATGCCCGGTGGCGTTTAAATGGGATAGGAAAGACACAAACCAAGCCCAAATCAGAACGTTTTACGCTGGGTAGGGGGGGGCAGAGCGACCTTGATCTGCACACATCAACAAGGGTAGCGTAGCATAGCGTAGCATAGCGTAGCATAGCGTAGCATAGCGTAGCATAGCGTAGCATAGCGTGGCATGACGTAGAACTCACTCTATGACGTTGACCTCCTCAACTCTGTCCTGCCCCACGTCTCCGCAGTAGAGCTCATCGGTCGCGGTGTCGAAGGCACACCGGTGGGGGTTTCGCAGGCCCCAGGCGCAGATCTCGGGCTTCTCGCCTGAAGTATGTTTCGGAGAGCACGGTAGAAGTGGTCGGGTGTGTTTACCACTGGAGTACAACAACTTAGTGTACAGCCTCATGCCATCGAGAGTGGGATAAAGAAAGCCCGCAGTTCTAGGATCAAGCCGGAGCGCTCGTACGAAAAAAACTGTTACCACTTGTTCTTCTTCGCCTTTGGCACGGTTCATCTAATTTACCCAAACATAACCCCAACCTGAAAGAAAAACAGGCGAATCGGAAACCTCTCAGAAACCAAACGTGTTTTGGTGTCCACCCGTATGGGGTAGACAACAAAATCATGGCGCAGCTAGCTGTAGACTTCTCCCCTCGCTTACCGTTGGCGCCATCGAAAGGGTTTCCCGCGGGGATCTCGTAGCCCGTCCCCATCGCCGTGGACGGCACCGAGATCCGCACGATGCTTCCGTGGAGGTTGGTCATGTCCTGGGCCTTGTTGTCCGGGTCGTTCTGAGGCCCGCCGTCGCCGACGGTCCAGTAGATGTCGTGGTACGCTCCCTGTGCAGAGAAATAGCAGCACATTCCCCAGCAGCTGTTTTCGATTTGTTCTGGGCGGTTGGTGGATTTTTTGGTGTTTGTGTGTAGCGGGGGCGCTGGTGGTGCGTGTAACCAGGCATGTAGCTCTTTTCCAAAATGTGTTGAATCGGCTTTCCAAGCATTCAAAACCTCCGCGCCGGGGTAAACTTGAAGGCTTCTGGACCAATGGACTAGACAGATATATTCCGAAACACCGATCAAGCAAATCTGGACAACCCTACAATATTCAGACAAGAAGAAACGAAAGTATCCATCTATCCGACCCGATCCATAGAAAAAACAACTTGGCACCACCGAAAAAAACATCTATCCGACCCGATCCATAGAAAAAACAACTTGGAACCACCGAAAACAACAAGAAAGCAGGCTTGGCATTGCATGTAGAACAATAAAAAACGAACTTTTCCTTCTATCCAACCCGACCAAGGGCCAACAAACCAGTATGACATTGTACTCAGAAACAGAAGAAAGCAAGCTTGACGTATATGTATTAAGTTAAGTACCTCGGGGTCAGCGTAGCTCGAGGGGGCGAAGCCGACCCAGCCTGAGGAATGCACGCTCGAGCCCTTCTCCGTGCTTGTCAGCAGGATCTCCTCCGATCCAGAGGTGGCCACGACGTCTCCGGCGTAGTACACGAACTTCGACAGACGGTTCAGGCCGTTCTCGGGGTTCTTCGTGAAAAAGAGAAAATAATCATGAATAGGGCAGTGTAAGAAGGGGAGAGGGCTGGCCGGGGGGCGGGGGCGGCGGGGGACTACTTAGTCGCTGCTTGGTGTTCGTTTGGAATGCGTTTGTACAGCAAGCTTTTTTTCACGCAGCCACCGGTCGAAGTATGACTACTTCTTTCCACGAGTACATCCATCAACACCATGGTATGCTAACAAGCAGAGTAACTGCGCGCGATCCGTGGTTTTGGTCGCACGTCTGGCCAAAAAAGGGGCAGCGAGTGCTGAGCCAGCCCGTCTCGCGTCAAGTATCATAGGCAAGAGCTGCAGGGGGGGGCGCGAGAACAATGAGTGTCCCCGGGCTGACCCCGTCTGTTCGAACTGCTTTGATTCCGAAACGTGTAGCAAATGGACTGGTGGTGCTGAGAACGTAGACGAAGAATAAGAAATGTAGACGATGAAGGGACAAATCCAGATGGGAATGCGGCTCCGAGTGCGGAGACCGTGTTCGTTCATGTACTTGCGGAATGTCCGTTGTACAAGAAGGAGAGGGAAAATACACATGCCTGAACTGGGAAAGTTAGAAGGAAAAGGTACAGAGAGATGTTTGACGCATCGAATAGCCAGGAGTTGACGGTAGCTGTACCGGGGCATAGGAAATGGGTGGAACAGGCGGGAAGTGATGTCGATAGGATAGATTGGCTAGGGTAAAACATTTTTGAGCCACCTATAGTAAAGTAGTTCGAAGTAGGAAAAACGATTGGCCATCGGTTATCGGTCCTGGTGGGACATTAATGCGTCCTCTCGAGGAAGTGTGATCATCAATGGTCTAACCGTCAAAACATTCGAAACATTAGAAAGGGTACGTCCTCCCCCTCCGCGCGTACAGGCATTTTATCAGGTGGTCCTCCCCCCCCCGGCCTCGAAGCTGAACCTAGCTGCTGTTTGGGTCACCCCCAACCGTCCTGAGTTCTTATCTCGCAGCCGCAGCGTTTTTTGGCTGCGTTCCTATCTTTGTGCGCATTGGTACACCGCAAGGGCGGGTTTTTGTTTTTTTTGCCACGTCGGATCTCAGCACCTGTTCTCATGACCAATATCTTAGATTTTGGATTGTTTGAGGCTCAAGTTCCTAACTGCTAAGTTTTTTATTGAGTGGTGGCGCTTTCGGTAGCCTCAGGTTCTCTTGTGCCAGTTGTTCAGCGGTGCTGTGCGCTGTACCCGCGGGTTGAGAGACTTGTTCCTGCTCTTATTCCGCTAGCTAGCATGATATTTTCTCTTCAACGGTAGGTACCATATAGGCGACGTTTCAACGTGTAGACTATGCCTTCATGTAGGACCTCCCAACACACGTACGTGCATCTTGTTTTTCCGGGTGTT
>FN647968.1:388288-401695 GCA_000310025.1 Ectocarpus siliculosus | reverse complement strand
ATCATGAGCGGAGCGGAGAGGGGTCGTTTGAGTTGATTTCAATTAATGGAGGAAGTGTCCCCCCCGTCAATTGCCGTTGATGTAGAGTAGTTCAGTTGTGTTTTTTTTCCTTGTGTCACTGGACCCATGGGAATGCCCATGGCCGGCCCATGAAGTGCCCACCGTGGGCACTTCAACCTAGAACTTCGCCACCGGGATATCAACCTAGAACTTTGCCACCTTCATATCAACCTAGAACTTAGCCACGAGAGCCAACCTAGCACGCATCGTGTGGGCTTGGGGTTAGGGTTAGCGTTTGGGGTTGTTAGCCGTTCGCTATAGTGCCCGTTCCAAAACAGATCATCTATTGTCTAGGAGTACACCGGTTCGGTTGAAGGGCTCTCATTGGCCGCCCATGGACTTCCCATGGGTTACCCATGGGCCGCCCATGCCCACGGGCTACCCATGGGCATACTCGTGCCCATGGGCATGGGCGTGCCCATGGGCCTAACGGGGTGCCCATGGTCGGCCCATGGGTCACCCATGGGTCACCCATGGGAGAAACATGGGTCGTTTGGGAAAACTGTACAAAAAACCCGGCTAGTGTGCAGCACAAATCACAGCCTGTCGCCGAATGAGGCCGAGTATGCATATAAGACCGAGTAATACATGGGATAAAGTGTATAGTTATAGTCTATGGAGGCAAGACAATAATAGGGAGGTGGGGGAGAAAAATCCTGAGAAAAACAAGAAAAAATTATGAGGAGAAAAAAACGCCATCAGTTGAGATGTTCTGACGAAACAATACGGAATCAAAGGAAGAACCTCCCCTCCCTCAAAGAGACAAATCTCTATGCGGTGGGTTAACAGTTCAATACAGCAGCGACGTAATTTGGGATAGGATGATAACGAAAAACAACTTGGAAAAGTGAAAACCTCCCCTGCAACACTCTCTGCCGGGTTAGCAGCAAAAACACATATCACGGAGAAACCCACCGTTTGCAATAGATGTGGTGTAGTGTAAACAGTTTCTCACTAACAGGAACACATCGCAGAGAGTTTGAAACAAGTTGTTGCTGTTGTAGCGAGAAAACTGCTGCGTTGCAGTGAGAAAACTGCAGTGTTGAACTGCTGCTGTTGGAGGAGATGTAGTATATAGTACGGAAAAGCGCCAGATCATAGACGAGCCACACATACATGCCATGAACAGATGGCGGGGGGAGGTGCGGGCGACAGAGAACGGAACAAAAAAGAAAAACGAGAGAGGGTGGGCGGCCAGCTGTTCGCAGACCCCGACCGGTGGGGATCCAACATCGTGGTAGCTGCTTATGCTGTGCACGCGGAGTCGACGGTGTGTAGCGGACTGGCCAGGAGGGCACTACTCGACCATTTTGGTAGGAGGAGTGCCAAAAACTGATGTAGTTTTTTTCCACTCTAAACATAATTTCGGTATGATGTGTACATAGGCAACAATAGGACGGGAGGAAAGTGGTGGAGGGCGAGTACCATCCATATTATGTGGCGGAGGGTGCGGGGGCGTGGTTGGGGGGACGTTTGACCGGCTAAATATTCCACTCGTCAAGAGGAGGAAGGTCGGTATCGACACCCAAAATATAAGCCCTCAACCCCGTAACGTACGAGTCATGGGTTCGATTCACACCTGTGACTTTGTACACTTCCCACCAGACGTGTTCCATGAGTTCGTCTTGAGAACTGTAGTAGTCGCAATGTTTTCGACCCTGGATGTATGCAGTGTGCGTGAAATACCCAATGATGTGAGAAACATTGTCTTGCCTTCCAACGCGAACGAGTTTTCGCGGGGATTGATCGATCCAGCGTAATCGACGAGTCTGAAGAATATTCACCGTGTAGGCTGATGAGCTGTCCAAAAGCGGGCATCTAATCTGCGATATACGGCAAAAATGGCACACGGGAACAGCCTGCACAACCCTAGTGTGTGTCTCCTGCTTGCTGCTATTCGCACCGAGCGGTACGGCACGAAGGTGTTCAGCAAGGTGCTTTCTACTGCCTTACATATTTAAAGTACTGCTGGACTTTACTGTGCAGTAGCATATGTAGTAGCATGCAGTGATGTTCCACACGAAGAAGACTTGACTCGCCGCTGATTCGTTGCACACGAACGACTTCGTTGCGCCAACGCATGCGACGTTCATGTTTACGGTGGAGTCCATACCTTGCCGTCACGGCCGCAGCAGCAGCAGCCGCCTTGCACCATCTACTGTTGCAAAACTCTCAAATAGTGATGAACACTGCCACACCTCGTGATCTCGCAACTATAGCCTCAACATCCCAACTGTGCACGTAAGGTGAAGAGGGGAAGATTGTACAAAGTGTCGGACCTGTCTGTACCGTCTTTCCTCTAGTCGAGCTAGGTAGGTATGGTCGATTTGAAATGTTGATCTACATGTAGTTTCGTTACCGTGGGGTACAACAACCCCCGGTGCTCTCGGCGCTCACCATCACTCCGGCAACGCTGTAGCTGACGTAGAACAGACCGGTCTCCGTGAAGGAAGGGGAGAACGCGAACCCCAGCAAACCCTGGGATGTACCATGCGAACAAAAAAGAAGACACGGGGGGGAACAAGCGAAAGAACGGGCAACAGCAATCAATGGTTGTTTTGATCAATGGTTTTGACGGTGAACTTCGGCGCAGGACCCGAGCAGAAAAGGGACGTGGAACAGAAAAAGGGGGGTTGTGGTCAGTGTTGTCGGTGTTCTTCTATAATAGGAAGGTGAACAGAAAGGTCGTGGTCAACGTTGTTTTTCTTAGTGTTGTTTCATTCCAATGCTCCTCCTTCCGTAGCTCTCACCTGCTCGTAAGAGAAGTCAGCCCTGTCCGAGATGTCCAGAACGTCGATGGCATCGGTCGGGTCTTGAGAGGCCGCCTTGAAAAGAAGAAGGATTGTGGTTGGTTACGTATATATTTACGGTTCTGTTGTTGCTGCTTGATATTGCTGTTGCCGTCGTGGTCTTCACGTAGAGAACCTTTCGACCGCTATCCAGAACCTCGTTACCCGCGCTCTTCAATTTTTGGATTTCTGCAATCCTAAGAAACGACGTTTCGCGGTCACAAGCCAGCCCAACAGGTGGTCTACTGTTGTTGCGATCACAAACCAGACAACATTCTGACACTTCTCGCTCACTCCGTTTTTTCGTGATAACATGGATTGCGCCAATGATTTTTTATAGGTCGACAACAACAAGTTGGAAGCCTCTTCCTGCCGTCCGGAGGACGAGACTTTCTTTCAGGCGGGGGGGGCGGAAACCGCAGGTATTTTAAAATAACGTCAAACGGAAAAGACGTATCACCACTGCTGTGGAACACTTGGAACCAACCCAACGCCTCTCTTTGTACCATTTTGATGTAGCCTGTCATCCCGCCGATCCACCAGGCGCTACCGTCAGGTGTCATTTGCATGGCGATAGGCTCGGGCGGAAGGTCTTCCTCGGGGAGGTCGGGGAACGCCGCGGTCACACTGGCCTCGTTGAAACCGGCTGCAGAAGGCAGTGCAGACGAGCGAGCGTAAGTCGTGTAAGGATGAGGGTATGACTTGTGCTACGGTAGGGGGGTGGTAGTCCTGTTTCGATGGCGAAGTAGGACGCTGCCGACAGGTGTTTACGTAGAGTTTGTCTCCCTACCCGGGAGTGTACGATGAGGTGACCCCCCTACGACATAATCACTGATATGCAACAATCAGAGAGGGTGCTGTGGGTAAGTTGGAGACTGACGTTCACTATATAGTCAATATAGTTTTGTTTTTCATCACACCACCCGGCAACGTCGAGCGGGACGTCATTTTGATCTAGGCCGTAGCAAAACAAATTGAAACGCGATCAGCTCATAAATACGTACCGGTGATGTCTAGCGGATAAGACCAGTACTCCCGAGCAGCGTTCTCGTCGGAGTAGTCCAGCACGTGCTCGTCGCAGTAGGTCGCGTCGAGGGCAAGGTCCGTCCCGCACGCCATGACGAAACCGTCGCAAAAGTCCCTCGTCATCGCCAGTCCATCGTCACCCATCTCCGCCAGGCGCGTGTAGAGGTGTGCGCTGTACGGGCTGCAGACTCCGCAAAGGACCTGTAGTTCCGTCCAACAAGGCGAGGGGGGCGTGGTTTGTGCGTGGGATGACGGAAGAAACCAGACGAAAGGGATGGACGGCAGCACCAACGAGAGGCCGAGAGTCGTCGTCACACTCTTGGCGAGGCTGATATCGAAGTACATTGATCGGCCCGTTACAGCACGCGCACGTTCGTGCAGCTCGATTCTCGCGCAGATTGCACTCGCTCGCTGAACGGGCTCCTGCTGACTCAAACCCACCTTCTTTTGTTATAGAAGTTCATGTACTGCTGCTGTAGAGCGCGGACAATCGCACGGGGTCCTGGTCTCTTTTTGTACGGTTTCGATATGGTTTTTGTCTTTTCACGGTGGCCGGCAGTTCGCAACAACTTAGTTAACGATCAACGTCCCGCTCTTCGACACGCACTCACCCCTCTTTGCAGCGGACCCTGCGCTCAATAGCAAGTGCTGGCGCGAACCACTAGGACTACTGGTTATTTCGAAACTACTGCTGTAGTCTAGACTTGTGACTCGGAAGTAATTTTCCCGCAGCCGGCTGTGCGTCCGACTAGAACCGCGCACGGATGAATTGCAGTACCAGCGGATCGCAGCAGCAGTGCAACGGCAGAGCGGGGAACAGCCGCACCCGCACAGCTTAGAAGCATACACATTCTCTATCACGATCTGCGTTAGAAGCCATTATGACAGAGAGAGGATCACGCTCACTCACCTCCTTGTAGAGAGGCGCGCACTCCGCGCTGAGGGCGCCCTCGATGGCTGCGTACTTTTCCGACAGCACCGCTTCCTCGTTGGGCTCGCAGCAGAAGCCCTCGGCTAGGACGTCGGGGCAAAACGTGGCTTCGGCCGTGGTAGAGACCGCTCGATCTGGGCCGTACAGGCATAACGGGTGCGCCTCTCCAGGAGATGGCAGGGAGAGGATGAGAGCCGCTGACGACGCTGCAACGGATGCGATCTTTGTCACAGGACTTCGGGCCATGTTGTACAGACTGGTAACTTGCAGTTGCAGTTGCTCCTGCCGCAAGCCTGCCGTGGGACTGGAATACGTTGCTGGGTGTGTAGGTTAGTACTTGTGCTTGGATGTACAGCTGTTGGTTGGGGTCGGAGTTGTGAGTGACGGGGTGTGGGATGGCATCCGCGCCCAGGTGCAGAACTAAAAGCAATTTGTTCTGGGAACAAATTGTGAGTTCGGGTGCGACCCCCGAAAAGCGGCGGACCATATCGTGGTCTGCAACTTTTTCACCGTTGGTAATTTTTGTTGCGCCGCACGTAGCAGCGGCAGCAGTAGACACAGACACCACAAGAGACCATGCCTCATTGCGTGCTTATGTGAGTCCATTTCTCCTCTGTCGTCGCTTGAGAGGAGCGCGGGCAGGGACATCCCAAAGAGGTTAGCGCCACGTTCTAAACTGCAGTACCAGTAGTTACCTGTATGCGTGTGCCTGTATTTTCGTGTGCGGCTTCTTCGTGCGGCCTCTTCAAGCTGGGTTCTTCAACACCAACATACGCATGCAACATCACCCACACCGATGCTTTCACCGCTAACCACCACCACCACCACAACAACAACAACATACAATCGATCCTATCGCCTATGTACCTCTAGGCCTCTTGACATAATAAATGAGTAGACTAAATACACACCACTGCCTACTGCCTACCTGCCGCATGGTCTCCATCTGGTCGGAACATCTGGTCGGAACAAAAGCTCACTGTACTGTAACTGTCGTCCACCCGCATACCGGTGGATGTAGCGAAGGCAACGCAATCAATACAAACCAGCCGCGACAATCGGCATACACCTGTCTTTCGCTCACCTATTTCTTCCAAAGGTGTCCAATCGTCACTCTGCCCTGTCTCTGGTGGCATGTACCCTGGGGGAAAAGCTCCCACTGCTGTTGGTGAAGTAAAAATTGTCCAACACGTACGTACGCATAGAATGGTCTGTCGTATGTACATACATGGTCTACGACTGTACCACACACCGATTTTCAAAGCCCGCCTACAATACTCCACGACTAAGAGGATGCCGCAATCGATCTATCCGTCTCGAAAGCTCTCGACAACACGATTCCAACGCGGCTTATGCTGCAGAGTGGCCGAACTTTGTGGGGAGTGTGTTATCTTCTGAAACCTATGTACCTCCTTTTACGGCAATGCGTGCTGCTGCAGCAAACGTACGGCGTACATACGCATATGACCAATCATATTGGTCCCATGTTCAGCTCTGATCTGAGAGTTGGCGTTGATGGCCGTGTCCTAAGACACCGAAGAGGCAGCGTCGTTTTTTAAGCCAGCGGAATGTCCTCCAGTCCATGGTGACTTCGACGACGTCAACTAAGCAACATGATTCCGCCAACGATTCCTTTCAAGGCTGTGAAGACAAGGTTTAGGCGTGGATCATCAAAAACTATCATCGAGCTCTCCTGCTTTCTTCCACGGAAATATTGGTTTTCGTCTTGGTATTGCGTGGAACAAAACTAGGCGCACGCAACCCTGATTCGTATGCTTCACGAAACGCGGGCCCGGGTAGACGCGAAGGAATTATTATTGACACCCAGAACGGGTCTACATGTAGTGTAGATTGTCTTTATTAAGTTGGTTGTCGCCACCCCACCCGCCACAGAAGCAGCGTTTTTCTATTGCCATCTGAGGTACGATCCTACTGATCTTGCCTCGCATCGAGCAACCACTCTGACCTCTCCCCGCCGCACACCCATACTGAAAACATATGAGAAGACAATAAAAAGAGTTTACGTCCGGCATGGTGTCACCAAGGCCGACCCCAACCAATCGCGAATGACAAGACATGGGCTTGCAGCATCGACATTCTCCCGACCTTAATCCCACACGGGGGGGAGAAGAAACCAGCTCCACAAGCAACAGCAGGAGAAAACATGAAACAATGTTGGCACGACGAACTGAAATAAGTAGGTTGGTATGGCAACAAACACAGGCGTCGAGGACACACACACCCCAAGACGAATCGTAAATACACCCCCCCTCCCATCTCAGAAAGCACGGCACTGTGTACGAGTCGTCTCAGCAGGTCGTGTTTCACCCTGTCTTGAGAACCAACGCTGGGCTCACCAGGCTAACGAAAACGGAAATCTCTCGAACAAAAACGATACCACTATTTTGCCGATGTTTACTACTGTTTTCGCTCTACGTTTAGTTTCTCTCTCCCTTCCATCCCCACGAACGCGCTCACCCGTGTGTAGCGCGGACCCTAACATAGTCTCGGATTGCGGGAGGGGGGGTTCCCCTTACAAGCGCGACCCCAAAATCCTTGACCGTCTGCTGAACGCAACCAATATTTCTTGTCCGGGGTAATTCGCTAGGCTTTTCCCCCGTAGGCGATCGCCGAAAGCGCTGAGCGGAGACGCACCCAATGACACCCAACCTCAAGACAAAAATAACGCAGAAGATGAAACGGACAACACATATTTCGTTCTACTGCACGAACCCACCTTCATAATCACGCCGCATGGCCTTCGGGAAAACGGGAAAAACAATAACAGCTCTTCGACGCGACATAACAGGTAACTACATGGCAGCCGGCGTATTTACAGTCAGCAGGGAGGGGGTGGGGGTGGGGGGGCGGGTCAGAGCAAAAACCCCGACGAAAACAAACAAAACAGAAGACAGGCACCCGGGCACCGGCCGTCCACAACAAGTTCTGAGAGAACGGCCAGGGTGATATGGGACAATCTCCAACACCCATCACAGAGGAGAAAAAGTACTAGCGATCATTTTAAGAGCTCCAGCGCACGACCAGGATAAGCCGGGAGTCTCCAACACCAATACCAGAGGAAAAATCACGGGGCGATCATTCGCAAGACCTCGAGAACCGCCAGGACAAAAAGGCGGGGGTTCTCCAACACCCGGGCATGGGCTGTCCACCAAAACGTTGTCAAGAGCTCTCTGAACGGCCAAGGGGTTTCTCCCTCCATTCGCGCTGTGAACACACGCCCTTCGACCTCGTGCAGCCTTGACACGATGTTCTACTATTCGTACGTAATGTTTTACAAAAGAAACAAAGGAGTGCATTCGTCGCGTAACCCAAAACACAGACGGCGGGCTGCGCGTCTTCGCTTCTGACACACACTCAATGAAGTCCCTCTTCCAAGCCGAAAACGGCCCATACAGAAGCGCTTCACTACAGCAGTGCCCCCACGACCGCCCGAGACACGAGCATACCACACAAGACCAACAGCGGTGCAGGCAAAATAGGCGTCACCCAACACGCGTGGGCGCCAGGTCGCCGGGTGGCGGAGGAGTGAGCCAGCCGTGAGCGCTCTCGAGCCTCCACGGTAAGTTCCGCCGGATCTCGCCCGGTTAGGCTCGGTGGCGCCGGCGGCGCGCCCAGCACGCTCAGGAGGTCGACCACCTGAGGTGGTGGTGGTGGCGGCGGTGGCGGTGGTTGGTTGTGTGTTCTTGAAAAACAGATGAACAAGACATTCGGCGTTCGTTCATGGTGGTGATGGTGATGGTCGTGGTCTTGGGTTGTGTGTGGTTGAAACACACGAGGAAAAAAAAAAGTTGGTGTTCGTGGTGGTGGTGGTAGGTGGTGCGTGCTCGATAAACAGTGGAAACAAAATTGTCTCTAGGTCGTGTATAGTGTCAGGCATCATCTGGACCGGTGGAACCAATGGGCGAAAAATCCAAACGTAAAACCCGTTTCGAGTCGGCTGCCAACCAGCGCGAAATATTCTCGACACGAAAACAGCAGCATCATCCGCACGGTTATCGTAGGGCATCTCACTGCTGCACCTCACTCGACTGCTGCGCGCGCTAACTCGTCCAAACGACCCTCGCGGGGTCTTCTCGTCAACTTTTCGGGTTCTAAAACGCAACTAACTACCGTCCGGGGTAGACAATTTGTTATTTTAACAAGGTCCTCTCCGCGAGCCCCCGGCTTTCTGACAGACAATACGCAGTCCGCCATATTTCCACGTCTTTTTTTACCCGTTATAGGTTCCTCCCTATTTCGAGGAGTACCACCGCCCCCCCGCCCCCCCCCCCCCACCCGGTGATACTGAGTCGTTGGAGTTTGTCTGGGCCGGCCGTTCAATGACAACCGCAGCACCATGCTGTGTGGGGTCAGCATGTCTCCGTGGAACAACCATCTTTAGCTCGAATAGTACGCCAGAGGACACACTGGTGAGAAAATACCGCCAGTAGGGTGGCACTCTAAAGCTAACACGGTCGGTCGGGGGGCACAATCACGTGCCTATCTATCCTTGAAGGGGGTGACGTGCATGAATACTGACATACTGATATACTGGTACAGTGGGGGTCCCCGAATAAGGCGGTGGCGGGGCAGCCGATAATGACCGCCTTCGTGTGGTGCGGCCGCCTTATTCAACGTGTAGAACACCTTGATTTTTAATCTTATGCCAGCCAATTTCACCCTCCTCATGCAGGGCGACCGCCTTATTCAGACCGCCATATGTGGGGACCCCCACTGCTGCAGCCTCTACACACGCACCTCTATCGGCACGATCTTGTGGAAATGTCTCCCATCGCTCGGGTTCGACGCCCACCCCTGCCCCTCCACTATCCTAGCCGCGTCCACGAGGGGCACCCCCAGACGGGACATCACCGGCCGGGCTCTCCTGAATTTCCGGCGCAAAATATGAAGTATGTGGTGAGGGGGGTGGGCGTCAAGCAGTAAGGTGGGTGGCTAGCTCGAAGACAGGGGAGCTTTCACGGGGGATTGAAAGGAGGGTGTGCTATTGAATATAGATGGAGGGCTCCGAAGATAGGAAAAATCTCGAAGCGGTTACCGTCCGTAAGGACGCGGGTCTCGGGACAGGTTGGAGTCTCCGCACGGGCCGGGCTCTTGGCACAGCATGCAACAATAAAACGATTAAGGTCGATGACAGAACGCGCCACGACTTTAAGAACTTGAGAGCCTCCTAAAACCCAAAATCTAAGAACTCGGCCACAAAGAACAGAATCTCAGCCAAGAATCCTACAACAAAAACATATTTTGTCGTCATGGGGTCCCTTACAACCTCGACCAAACTCCACGAGGTTCCAAAGTGGTGGCGGGTTCTGTATGACACAGCTATCGTCCACCTGGCACGGGGGTGAGAAGACTCCGATACCTTCGGTGAGGTTGGGCTCCACGGCCGTACCTTGACGGTGCCCGTGAGCAAGCGATCGTCGTGACATACCTCTTCATTTATAGAACATCATGCTCAATTGTTGTTGGTATCAGAGTCCGCAAAAAAGGTATATATCTACTCAACAAAGAAATCGGGAGAGACCCCATTGACACAATCCACCCGTGATAGGAACCTGAGCGGTCGCAAAGGAGGGTTCGAGCGCTATTAAGCTGTAAGTCGGCTGAACGAAGAGCTTCACAAAACATCTACAAAATCCACCGATTTTTCCGTCCCATCTTCCCGACCAAAGCTCAGCCAAAAACATTTTTTCTGCTCCCGCCTCAAGCGAACCTGCTCAGCTGCAGGGAGCCCCGTCGATCCAAGATGGCCTCCTCGCAGTAGGTGTCCACGGTAAACAGCCCCTGTCCCTCGGGGTAGACCATGTACTCGGCGATGTCGGGTGCTCCGTGCCAATCGGAGTAGCTGAAGTCCCCGTGGGCATCTTTGACTGAGGCGGCCTGCTTCACCTGGGTGTTGTTCTGCGCAGGGGAGGCATCAAGCGAGCGAATGCCCAACCAGGAGAAGACCGACGATTTGTTTTTTCTTTAATTGTGCCGAAACACCATGCTCCTTGTGCTGGGGGTTGCTCTGTGGAAGCTGTTTTGCTGTGATGGTGGTGGTGGTAGTCTAGCTGCTGCCGTGTGGCCATCGTTGCTCTCGGGTCGTGTTGTTGGTGTTGGCGTGCGAGATGTCGGCCGCTGGTGTTGCCTGTGCTTGCATCTCGTAGGATTGACTAGGGTATATACGAGAACTCGTCCTGTGGGTTTGTGCTGCCAACGCTTCGAGTCTCGCAGCCCATTCCTATGTACGTCATCCGTGAACACCACCCAACAACGCATGACTTTACCGTTGTAGGTGACGTCAGAAAAAAATACCGCTCAGCGTTAGACACCCTATCGATTGCTTTGCTTTCGGTTCATCCACGCTGTTAGATAAAGAATTCAGCGCTGGCTGAGTAGTTAATGGATTAGCCTTTCATCGAACAACACACAAGTTGCCACGCATGTCGCACCTACAGCAGTAGTGGTCCCTATATAGTGCGGTCGAATAGTGCCGGGTGCCGGTATAGAGCCGGTGCTTTCGGTTCGCACACACTGAAATGCCAAGTTCTTCTGTACTCTGAATAGTGCCAGAGTCCAGTATAGCGCCGGTAAAATCTCTAGACACATACCGACACTGGCCCGGTACCGTACCTGGTCTTGGCACTCTGCCCGGATGGTAGTGTTTCCCGGCCCCTCTCGGTAGGCGGCGCGAATGTCTTTGTATTCTCCTTGGAACCGCTCGTCGGCGATGGCGTGATTCGTCATGAAAACCACCCTGCGATTGAGAGGGACAGGCCAGGCCGAAACGGAAAGGGTGGAGCCATCGCACCGAGAAAAAAAACGGCACGAAATTCTTAATTGTATTCGAGTAAAAAAAAAAAAAAGAAAAAAAAATGGGGAAGAAGCCTTGGCACACTGCAATCTATTGAATACGTGATGTACTCGAGTTAAAAAAAAAGCATTGGGGAAGAAGCCGTGGCACTCTGCAACCTATCGAAATGGACAAGCCCAGGACAGATGGATGCGGGTTTGTACGGGACCAACAAAGGCAAACCGAACGGGAGCCGGACGCTGTGCTTTTGTCCCGTCTGTTCTGGCGCCAATCTACCAACCTCTCGGTGCCCATGTCGGGCGTGCCAACCGGGGCCACGCTGAAACGGTAGGGACTTCATTGTTGTAGACTAAATGTGCGACAAACACGGCAATGCACCGTTTGTTCTCCTAACCATTCTTCTGAAGTCTTCACGGTACCAGTTCAGAGTTGTTGCTATCACGACCAACATACCGCGCCACATCTTCGAGAGGGGGCTGCCACCGTCATGGGTGATAGGTACCGTTTGCAACTACAAGTCTCCGACACGAGAAGGTCAAGGAGTGAATGCATGAGCTTGATCGCAGACTGCTTCGTTCTTGCCTTAGCCTTAACTTTGCGGCAGGCACGTCCAAGGACAGCTCTCGACTACTACTAATTCCTCCTAACGACCTCACGCTTTTTGGCATATTGAATGGCACCTACCCACACTTTTGGTTGTGGAACAATGGAGGAGCAACAGGAGTCGATGCTACACCTTTCTGTGCGTGCGATCGCCCGCATTCTCATAGTACGTCGTATGCATGCAAAATGCAGCCTATTCTGTCGAGATAAGGCTACCGTAGGTTGCATAAGATACCACACCCCCGGAACGATTATCAAAGCTTGATCACTCCACGGTGAAGAGGATGATGATTACAAAGGATACGTTGTCGGAAAAGCTCTCGACAAGACGGTTCCAACGACGCCATTTTCGCCTCCGTCACTGCTTTTCCAGCCGAGTATTCGAGCTTTGGAAATCGGGCCAGGGGGTGTGATATCTTACGCAACCTACGGCAGTCTTCTAGGAGGTTGATTGACTCACCTCACATTCGGTCCGCTTTTGTACCGGACAGCTTGGACTACTCCCTCGAGGAGACTTTCGTAGTTCAACCACCTGCGGGCAAACAGAAACACGGAGCAACAAATGCACGGTCATGGAGGCCAGGGGGGAGGGGGTACACGAAGTATTCAAATTCAACAGTTTCTTTCACCAGGCATCCCGTACAAAACAATATCGCACCGTAGTGCAATGGAGTATCTCCAAGCCAGGAGCAGCGGACCTACTCCTTTGCCTTTCTTTATTTTCTTTATTTTCTTTTTTATTTGTTTTCAATAACAGCGGTATCCCCCTCTTCAAGTAGAATCACTGCCACAGTTGTGTTTTTTTTTACGGTTCCGCCGAACGGAAACGCATTGCGCACGTGTGTGGCTGATGCCAACACACCTCCTCTAGCGAAACGAGTCAGCCATCATCCCGCACAGACATCCCCGTACTGACATCTGCATAAATCAGCCCCAGCCGAACGATTACCGTCAGTCGTACTCAAGCGTCTTCCCACCCCCGCGACCCTCCCTTCTCTTCTAAAGGTCGATCCGGGACTGACATGGGATAGATAGATTTATGCACCCCGATGTGCATGCGTTCACAGCGCCTTACGTCTTTCATCTCGCCAATAACGCCTCATTCAATAATCAACATTTCAAGAGGCTTCGTGCAAAAACACAAAACAACGGAGGGGTGGGGGGGGTGGGGGGGGGGGGGGGGG
>FN647968.1:377403-388188 GCA_000310025.1 Ectocarpus siliculosus | reverse complement strand
AGTGGTATTAAGGGTTTTTCCCCCCCCCGGGACCTTCCTTTTTTTTTTAAAGGTGGACCCGGGCCTAACAGGGAATAAATAATTTTTGGCCCCCCGATGGGCAGGGTTTCAAGGCCCCTTATTTTTTTTTTTTCGCAAAAACCCCCTCTTTAAATAATAAAATTTTCAGGGGGTTTGGGGAAAAAACCAAAAAAAACGAAGGGGTGGGGGGGGTGGGGGGGGGGGGGGGCGCTCGCGGCGCGGAGGCACCAAAATAGGCAACTCTCCAGGTAACATAGAACGGTCGAAATAACGCTTCGCATAGAGAACGGAATACTCCAATTTCCAGAAGACTCCTTGTGACAGCACACTCATCGCAACATACTACACGAGCTTGGTTCAGAAACACAACGGTCTGTCCCTAGCCCTAACAACCCCAGCCCTAACCCTAACAACCCCAGCCCTAGCCCTAACAACCCTAACCGTATAACCCGAATGTCTCACGATTGCACTCGCAGCGGTTCCATGGGGTACATCTCCGGCCAGTGGGGGTACATGTGCAGCAGGTGGAGACCGCTGCCGAAGTAGTAGGCGTCCACCGACGTCCTGGCCGCTCGCTTGGGGTCAAGGAAGCGGAACTGGTCGAACTCGAAGCAGAGCCCCCGCCCTCCTCCTCCTTCTCCCTCGTCCTCTTTGGGCAACGTGTCCATGCAGCAACCGGGGGATCCGTGTTGCGCTTTCTGGATAAAGGGGGTGAAGTGGACACACGCAACAAGGATTGTACTATAGCGGCTTCTAAGGATGAGGTGAACTGAACACACGCAACAAAGCGCTTTCTTGAGAGTGCAGTAGACAAAGGCGAAAAAGGAGAAACAACAGCGTATTTTAAGAGTGCAGAAAACACACGCAACACGCGATGCCCGGGTTCTAAGGAAATATTCAAGACCACCAACGTAGGCCAAATCAAGCTGACCTGCGCCTGCAAAACGACAATATGGCAATACGACATCGAAATTGAGAAAAAATGTCGAAGGCATCCACCGCCGACGTTGAAGTGAGGGCGCCGTCCCGAGGGAGAGAAAGAGCGTTCTGCGTGCCCCCGGCATGACCACGAAACGCCTGAACGAGAACACTACGTTAGACTGGGCGGCAATCTCGGTAGATGAGATGTTGACTGCGCCCCCTCACGGTGTCCCAGATCATGGCCATTGGAAGCGCTTTGTCATCTCTTCATTGATCGGCCGGGTAGCGCGGTCAATGCCAACAACAAAAGCTGTGCACGCACAACACACACGTGTGTCTGTGAAAGGAATTGCAGAGAGATCCATTTGGGCATTCGCATTCAGCGCAACATTGCACATTTTTCGAATTCTGGCCCCCTCCCAGGGACCTTGATTTCATCCGCTGGCGCTGACGTCTTTTCATTGGTCAGCGCGGTCGACGCTAAAATAAAATAACATAAAACACACACACACACACACACACACCTCGGGGTCATATCGTCGCCCCTCTCTCTCGCCCATGAAGCCGCAGATCGCCCCGTACTGGTGGCTCATCGTGCTATCCCCGACCATCAGGACACGGAAGGGCTTCTCGCTACTGCTGCTGCTGCTGCTGCTCCCCTGTTGGCTCTCCACAATGGAGGCGAGCACGTCGAGCTTGGCCTGCATCACGTGGTTCCTGGAAACGGACATGTTGTGTGTGTGTGCACGCTAAGCAGTTGGCATTATGTGAACGCTTCCTAGGAAAGTTCAGAGGACAACGTCCTGTGAAAAAACCTTGACCATGCCATCTTGCGCCGCGCCCGCGAGGCAAGCCACCGTACACATTGAAGGGGAGCCTTTTACTGCGTACTAGTCAACCACACACTGTACGTGCATACCAACGTACAAGGGTTTTGACAAGCGGCAATCATGGCAAGTCCACTTCCGCCAGACACATGTGTTGCTAAATGGATGTTCCTGCGGTTGGTTGTGGTACAATGTACTGGAAACGGAGACTATTGATTCCGAGTCCCTTTTTCGTCCTCGCGATCATCTCCAGCAACAGCACCATCGGCATCGCCATCACCTCAACAGGACATCGTTTTCGATGTCTCCTCCAACGACAGCAGAAGGCGTAGAGGCATAACCACCGGTTCGAGCTTCAACAACGACAGACAACCACCACATCAGCATCGTCATCGGTATCGCCTCTTCCTCCAACGACCACCGGAGGAGTTACACTATCAAACATCACCATTGGTGCGGATTTTAGCGGCGACAAACACGAAAACAAGGCCATCAGAATCACCTCATCACCACCGTCGGTATCGCCTCTCCCAACATCATCATCATCATTGGAATTAATTTCGAAAACAACGTGAAAGACAAGCGACAACACACCGCTACAAGCCACCACCAACATCGTTGTTATCACTCCCTCCAACACCATCCTCATGGCCATCATCGGCACGAATTTCGACAGTCGAGACACCACCAACAACAACAACAACAACAACAACGGCCGAGCTAGCTGGTAGTTTGCCCACCAAGGTTCGAACCAGGCATTTCCCTTCTCGCTTGTGAGGTACTCCTTCCAATGCCCCCCCGTAATCATCGCGTCATCTCGAGACACCTGCCACGATCGCCGCCCACAAAGGCGGATTAGATGACACGGCAAGTGCACTCAACCAGAGCGGAAATCGTGCATGTAGCGCCCACGGTATCTTCCCGATGAAGGAAACGCGTGCGTCTCTGTTATTAGCATCGACAGCGCTACCCGCCTGACCAATGAAAATACGCCAGTCAGTCTCAGTGCGGCTGAAGCGAATCTAAAGTCCATGATCCGGGACTCCATGAGGATGTGTCATGGGAGAGAGGTTAACGGTAGCCCGCGACGAGATCTGCACGCGCGCGCGTGTGTGTTGCTTTGTCGTCCCATTAACTCCGGGTGCCAGTATATCTACTTCAGTAGGGAGTCGGTATTAGCGACCAGAAAATCACGTAGCACCGCCGCACCCCGGTACATGCACAATAACTGCTACATAATTGGTAGTTCGGTTTAGCAACCTGCCCTGAACAGCGGCCACCTTTCGCTGTGACACTAGGGGTCGCAAAACCGGGCCCCCCACTGTATTCGTTTCGGCAAACCATACAAGATGTAGCCCGGGACACACAGACAAGAGAATGGCAGCACAAGAACAATTGCCCTTGTTGTACCCCCTCCCCCCTGCGGTGCTTGCCTATGAATATATTACCGCGAGAAGTAAGAGTTTGACAGAGAGTCTTCCCTCTTATTGGCTAGACGTGTGACCAAAACAGTGCCCTGGGAGCGACAGGTTCCGGCGTGTGGCACTCTCCACGGAGATACCGCATACGACACAAGATAACACACCCCTTGGACTGATTTTCAAAGCTGGATTTATCAACAGCAGAAAGAGTCAAATCGCCGAAAACGGCGGCGTTGAAGTCGTCTGGTCGAGAGCTCTCCGAAAACGTATCGTTTCGTTTATGCATTCTCTTCGTCATGGAGTAATCGAGCTTTGAAAATTGGTCCAGGGGGTGTGTTATCTTGTGTCGTATACGGTAGATCATCCAAGAAAGAAACAGACTACATAGGTTCACCCTAACCCTGTTGTAACCACAAACATGAATCGAACTACTACGAAATAATAGACATGGACATCACCGGCCGCACCCTTGCATCACCGCCGAACCGATTGCCCCGCATCGCCCCATCTCACCGCGCATTTTAGTAGGCCCAGAACCAGCAGCAGTGGCGTAGACCCAGCCAGAGGCCGCATGCCTCCCTCGCACCCCCGCCTTTTCTACTTCAAAGGATTTCTTCCGCGCTCCGCCCCTCCCCCCCTCCGGTGCTATTCCGCCACAATGCCCCACGATCCCCCCAGCGGTCCTCCCCCGCGCAATGCCCTGGTGTGCCCGAGCGCCTGTTGGTTGCAATTTTGGGGCGATGGGCACGCCAAGGAACGGTGGCACGCACAGCGGCATCACCTCCCAATCTCACTGTTTGTTGAGCCGAAGACTCTTCGTGGCCCGCACAACATGTTGATTGGTTGCAATATTAGTTTTGATAGGCCAGCAGCCCTTGAATCCCTTGAACTCGTTGTTATTATTTTCACCCCCGCGTGTTGTGTGTGATAATGACGGTGGACGATTAAAAAATAAATGCACCCCAGCAGTCTCAGGATCCTGTTTGGGCCGAGAATTTGGCTGCTTGCAGTTCGTCAGACTACCGAAAACAAACTACTTCGTACCGCAGAATAAATCCAGATAGCGCGCACACTTCAAAACATGTCCGTTGAGAAATTTAGCTAAGAGAAGTCCACATCAAACCATCAGACTAGTCAGCGCTGAGTATTCAGAGCAATGTATTTTAATTTCGGCTTCTAAAAGATTTAGACTCAAAATCTACAGTGAGAACCTGAGTACCGTTTTGTGAGCTCGGTTCATGACCGCTACTACAGCAGAAAAAAGTACTCAGTGGCTAGGAACCAAGAACCCCAACTCCTCCAACACCAGAGGTTTCCATGTACGGGGCCTACTTGTACGCGAGGCGTTCGGTGCTCAGAAATGCGGGCCGAGGAAGAGGGGAAATTCACACATGTCATCAAGGAGCCGATAAGTACCCCAAGACGTGTAGTTACCGGATGTCCTTCAAAGCCGGTATGGGGACGTCGGCCGTGTTGTGGAGAGCTAGCTGCCTCTCTTTCTCTTCGTTTCGGCAACCAAGAAAAAAGCAAAAGGTGCTTCCCCCCGACATCTTTGCACGGCGTGCTCTACAGCAGCAGCATCGTCCGACATTTTCTCTGCAGCCCTGTTTTCTGGTAGTCCCGAACAAGTTAACTATTGTCCAATGTCAAGACCGAGGGAGCAATATCTAGAGAGATTCGACAGACAGGCACATCGAGACACGGAGAGAATAAAGAGAGAGAGAGAGAGAGACAGATGGAGAGACAGAGAGAGAGAAAGAGAGACTGGGGGGGGGGGGCAGAGACAGAGACAGAGACAGAGCCAGAGAGAGAGAGAGAGAGAGAGAGAGAGAGAGAGAGAGACGGACGATGCACATAAACGTGGCAACAACAATCCATTTACAAAACAATATGGGGGCCTCTGTGACCTCCGCGTGGTAGACAGGGCGGAGGTGTGGCTCGGCAAACTCGAGACAAGGGTGGCACAGGTGTGCCTTTGCCGACATAGATAAATCGTCTTCCGTGCAGTCGTAAGCGTTTTATCCCGCAGCTTGGGCCGCTTGCTCAGGTCCCTTTGTCAACCATGGGGAACTAACTCTCTATTCTCTTCTCAAACAATATTCCCAGTTCCCTGTGTCAACCATAGGGAACTCTATTCTCTTCTCAAACAATATTCGATGCACCCAGGGGGACGCACATATGCCGTGCACCCACACTTGGAAGTCCCGCCATTACAGACCTGCACGAGCACCGTTTATCATCCAAGAGCGACCTAAGCCTACTCCTAGCACCACCAACCTAGCACCTACCCACGTCAGGAACCAACCTAGCACCTGTCCAAGCTGTAACAACCTACATGATTTATCGCATCAACGCCAACCTAGCACCTATCCAAGCAATAACAACCTAGATATTCTCTCATCAACACCAACCTAGCGCCAATACCGGCACACCAACCCAGAACCTAGCCAACAAGCGCCAACCTATCCTATATCGGCTGGGTTTGGGGTTAGGGTTATGAGCCGGTTTCATGCCCCTGCCAAGCAGAATAACTTATGTTCAGGAGTACCTGAATTGCTTTGATTGTAAATCAACTAGTTGCAAGATGAAGGGGTTAAGTTCCGGCGCTGTAGTGGAGCAAGAAACCGGTTCCAGGCGTAGCCTTTTATCCTTTTATTTCCCTGCGTGGGATATTTTCGGCCAGTGAAGGGTGTGGGTGAATGACATTTGCATGTGTCCCCCTGTGTGCATGTTTACGTAAAATGTTTTTGGTGCTTGAAGCTCCGCTACAGCAGCTCCCCTCTTGGGGACTACAGTAGTGTTGCTTGTCCGGAATCGTTCTTGTTTGTTTTAGCAACACATCATCCGCTGTCTCTCACCAATCATCTAGGGACAGATCGCACAGCAGTCCCCGGTTTGATTCCGCGCTGCTGTCTGTTGTAGGTGTGTACCACGGGCTGGCAGTTGTTGCCTGTTGCCATGTAGTGACACGGAGCGCCGCTACAACCGCTCGAATTTATCCGGTATCAGTCACCTTTTCTTCTCGCATGCATAAAAGACTGCAGCAGTAGTAGCAACCGAGTGCGCAGACACACACACAGCGGTTTGTATTTAAATGAGCGGCAACAAGCTTGACGAGTTGCTGGCACTGCTGATATCGGTCCCTACTGCCGCGTTAAGGCCGCACGCACACAGGCAATGCCACCGAAGGGAACCCGCCGACCTTGTACTACTGTTAAGGGCTTGAGAAAAAACATGAGCACCTTACAGCCCTGGCCTGACTGCTGATCCCGTCCTCAGGCTACTTTCAGCTGAATGGAGCCATTCGCCCGAGGTGCTCGTTGGGGGGGGGCTCTCCCGTCCCGTCTCGCGCAAGCTACAATACCGAGATCCTTGCACACCGAGTCCGGGGAACAGCATCTCTCTCTGATGATGCTCTACCGTACCGTACCGATAATTCCTGTTCCGGACAACGAGTCGCAGGAGACCGCTGCAGCACTGCTGTCCATTTAGTACAGGTTGCTCATCAAAATCGACGGGAGAAGTGTCCCGTGTCCCGTGTTTGACACAGGGACTTGGGCAAAAGGCCCAAGCTGCGGGTTACTCAACACGACAGGTTCACTCACAACGCTCAGAGCCACTCTCTTGCTCCCCCTTGTCTGTGGCGGCTCCCGTTCTCCAGCTGGCCTCCCTTCACAGCAGTACGAACACTCACGAGTTCGTGCTTTGCGGCCTAATAGCGCCGGCTGGAGAGCAGGGCGGCCTTGAGGCGATGTCCCGACTCCACGTCGTGCCTCGCGAGGTGGTTGCAGCCTCCCTGTCGCTGATGGTGCTTATGGAGCCGCTGTTCCTCGGGAATCTAGTGACTGAGCGTGCCTGGAGAGCTCCTCGGCTATCTGCTGCAGCTGTGTGTGTGTGCCTTTCTTTCCACAAACCACAAACCGCAAAAACACGCTGATGATGCCGGAGAACCGGAGAACCATTTTTTTCGACATTCGCGAACGTCTGGTATGTACATACTTCAAGTGATTTCAGGTCGTTCTGAAAACTTGGAAAGGATCTTTAGGTGCTAAAAAACACTAGACTGTTGTGTTGTTGTTGTTGTTGTTGTTGTTGTTGTCTTCACATTAAACCGTATGCCAATTGCTAAATGCCAAAATCTAGCAAAGACTCTGAGCCCGTGGTCACGAGAGTGCTAGAGCCATCTGAGGATGTAAAGAACACGCACACACACGTAAAAGAACAAGGTATACAAGAGCCCGAAGGGGTACACCTAAAATCCCTGGAGCACCGCATATGCGCGCCTAAAAAAAACTGAACTACTGCACGTCCGTCCCACCGTTCGACTACAGTAGTACTGTAGCATCACCCCCTGCCTGTCACACTCTGTACCAAAACGACATTGCCGACTACAGCATACTGCTGTCTGAAGTGCTGTCTGTACAAAAACACCATGGTAGGCATGGAACAAGAAGCTGGCGGGGCACAAAGCTGCTGTCTGAAGTGCTGTCAGAATGTGTCTGCGGACGTACAGTGAAAAAGAACAACAAACCAGGCCATGATAGTAATTGACAATCACCCGAATCTCTCCCGATCGTCTGTGTTAGGCACTGCAGTGAAAATATCGACACTAGCTAAGAATCGTTCCACATTGAAGGGGTCTTCCACGATCAGGCACAAAACCAAGGCACCCGGGTTAGCCACGCCATCTCTGACGGTTCTCTCTACAAAACCAGTGACGGGTTCCTCGGGGGGGAGGCAGGGACAGAAAAGGGATGGAGGAGGGGGGACAGGGTCAGGTGGAACAAATACCTTTCGGTCCGCGTCTCCGAGCAGGTTGGATGGTGGATATGGGGGGAGAAGGGTGATGACGGTGGACGAGATCGATTATGAAGATGAATGTGCAGAGTTTCGAAGAGTCTATGACATTCACGTGTCGCCCCGCACTAACAGCCAAATGAAGGATTGCCCCTTTTACGCGTGGTTCACGTCTGTCGAGGAGAAGGACAGACACCGGCGGGCATTCGGGTCAAGATGTTTGAACTGTGGTAGTGAAGGACACTTTGTGCGTGATTGTGACAAGGGTTACATTAACGCCTCAAACATGTTGAACCGTAATTTGGCAAACGGGTCACCGGCTGAAGTCAAAGCAAGGTGGGATCGATGGTTGAATCGCTTGAAGCAGTGGCAAGCACATCGTATGGAGGAAAGGAGGAGGGAGAGAAAAAATTGATGGTGCGACGGTCCGTTGGCCAGCTTGCCGGCAGCACCTTGGCCGAACTGCTTTGTGGGTGGTCAAGCAGAAGAGAAGGGTGAAGGGGGGGGAAGATATTGCGAGAATAACAAAGAATTCCGCGGGGAGGAGGTGAAGGGTGATGGGGGTGAAAGATATGGCGTGAATAACAAAGAATTCCGCGGGAAGGAGGTGAAGGGTGAAGGGGGTGAAAGATATGGCGTGAATAACAAGGAATTCCGCAGGGTGGAGGTGCAAGGTGGAAGAGGTCCCGGGTATTATCATGACGAAAAGAAATGTCGCGGGCAGATGGGAAGAAAGCAGAGCCAAGGGCCGGGATCAAAGAAGAATCTCGGGGGGGCTGGGGTAGGCGCAGAACAATCATCACGCGAGAACATCGAGGACGACTCGCAGAGGAAGATTGTAGAGGAGGAGGGGGGCCGTTCGGTGGTGCACAACACCGAGGGTGATGGCCTGGCGACGAGGAGCTTCTCGTCCAACCACGGTGAAGCGGTGGACTACCTGTCACCATTTACTCGGTCGGTCGGTGGGGATTTGACGATGGATCGACATCGACATACGACAAGAGTGCAAGTGTTCGCGGGGTCAAGAGCGACCAAGATGATGTCGTGGGAGGCTCTGTTGGATACGGGAAGTCCGGCATCGTTTGTACAAGAAAGGTGGCGTTCAGGCGGTTGTGGCAGAGGGTGCCTCCGCACATTCGAGACGTCCATTTCGACTTCAATGCGAAACTGTGGGAGCCGGAGGACATTGACAAACTAGGGACGGGGCAGAACACGTGCGCGACCTGGAAAGGTTTTTCGAGCGCATGGTCAAGTTCAACCTGAAACTGGCACCTAAGAAGACGAACCTGGGGGTGAAGGTGGTGACGTTCTTGGGACATCAAGTCACGGCGGAAGGGATCGGGCCGGACCCGGGAAAGGTGCGAGCGGGGTGCTACCTTCGCGATTGGGTTCGGTGTATACCGAGCGAGAGGCGCTCGCTGGGTCGAACCATCGCGATGATTTTGTGGTGGGGGAAAGTGGCTGTACATCGGCAAGCCTCACTACGGATGAACTGGCAGACAAGACATGGGCGCTGATCCAGAGGGGGAAGGGCGTGTCCAACCCTTTGCCTGATGGTGCGTGTGTGCCTGATGACACCCGGTTGGTGGAACCGAGTGGGGAAGTAGTCAGTGGTCAGTTTGAACCAGGGCTGATTTTACATGCTGTACCTTTAACGGAAGTTGGCAGACGCTTGTTAGGATTGGTGGAAAAACCGCGAGTGTATGCTATTTCTCAGGAAGGAGGCAGTGCCTCTGGTGGTGGTGGAGGTAGTAGCAGTAACGCTCGTGAGAGTGGGGCTGTTGCTGGTGGTGGGGGTGGCAGTAATGCTCGTAGTAGTAGGGCTGTTGCCCGTGGAAGGGGTCGAGGTAGAGGGGTTGCTGGTAGTGGAAGGGGAAGGGGTTCCGGGGGGTCCGGCAGCACCTCCGTTGCCTCAAATTCCGTTGCAAGAGTATGATGAAGAACAGACGCAAGCGGAAATTGAATTTGGGGAGAATTTATGTGACAAGACGGCTAGTGATTGGGCAGATATTCAGGAGGAAGATGATACGGCGCGATTAGCTATTGCGGCCATTGAAGGACATGCTGATCCAAAGCGCATGAAGAAGGAAGATATTCCAGATGATGTAGATGTTGACTTGGATGAGTTGAAGCGGTTGGTTGCACAGGGTACCTTGTTGGTGTTACCGAATTCTAAGCATTTGTTGGTAAGGAAGGAGTCGAAACCCCCTGCAGAAAATCAAAATCGAAATCCAGGGCAATTTGAGAGGTTGGTAGGAGAACAGCCAGTTCGGACGTATGTGCCTAGGATGTTGAGACCGTGGGTCATGGATTGCGCCCACAAAGAAGCGGTGCATTTGGGAGAGAAGGTGACTTTAGGTATTTTACAGAGGGTGTATTGGTGGATAGGAATGGCTGAAAGTGTGCGGTGGTGGATCCGTAGGTGTTATTCTTGTCAGTTTCGGAAGGTGCCGCGGCATACGAAGTGTTGGCCGTTAGTGTCTTTGCCTCTTCCGAGCAGACCGGGGCAGATGGTGTCGTTTGATTATTTGGGTCCGTTGCCGAAAACGACGAAAGACAAGGAGTATGTGTTTCTGGTGGTTGATTTATTCAGCAGGCATGCGGAGGGGTACTCATTAACGAAGGCGCAGAAGAATGCAAAGGGTTTTGTGTCTATCATGGTGAACGATTATATTGCGAGGTGGGGTTGTCCGCACACCATGTTGTCAGATAGGGGAGCCGAGTTTGCGAATGAGGTAGCGAAAGGAGTGTATAAGATGCTGGGAACGGTGAAGAAGTTTACTAGCTCATATCATCCG
>FN647968.1:343848-377303 GCA_000310025.1 Ectocarpus siliculosus | reverse complement strand
TCATATCATCCGCAGACGAATGGGATGGTGGAACGTTTAAATCATACGCTGTGTCAAATGTTGTCGCACTTGGTTGCGGACGATCAGGCGAATTGGGATGAGATGTTGCCACACGCGGTAGCGGCACACAACAATAACGTGAGCCGAGGGACGGGGCTAGCACCCAACGTAGTACACATCGGAAGGTACCCTAGGTTGCCGATGACGATCTTGGAGGGAAGGGGCGTTTCGGGAAATCAGGGCCTAAAGCAAGACCAATTGGATTATTTGAATTTGATGAGGGATAAGCAGAGAAAGGCGTACGAGTTGGTAAGAGAGCAGGATAAGATAACCAAGGCTAAGCATGAGAAGAGCAATCAGGTGTTGAACTCGATAGTAGGAAAGAGGCCGAAGTATAAGAAGGGAGATTGGGTCTTAGTGTATGATGAGAAGAGTACAATTTCTGGTGGGGGGGAACACGTGCTTAAATCGCGAGAGAATAGTAGGGGGAAAGAAAAATCGTTCGCGTTGATCCCAAAGTTGGCACACAATTGGACCGGTCCGTATAAGGTGTTGATCGTGGGTCCAGGTGATGGTCTTGACGGGGAAAAGGTGGGCCCGAATATTTTGTTTTTGGACGTGAATAAGGATGAGCCAGGAAAGAACATTAATGAGAGGGTGACGGTGTATCGGTGTAAGAAGTGTTATACTCAGCACGAGAACGAGGATAGGCCTAGGTTTTTGCCGTGGGGCTTTAGCAAGTATGTGTTGAATAAGTTTTCAGAGTTGGCGCCTCCGTTCCATCTTACGGCAGAGGACGTGGAGGAAGAAGTGGATAGTAAGGAATTGGTCCCGTGTAAAATATCAAGGCACAGGATTTGTCGAGGTATCAGTGGGGAGGGGGCGGTTCAGTACTACACGCATTGGACGGGGTTGGCTAAGTGTACGTGGGAGCATGAAGTGGAGTTGGAGCAATATGGAGACGTGGTACTTAAGTATTGGAATGAGCAGCCGGAACAATCGGCCGGAGGGAACATTAGGTATCGGAGGTACCGTATTCAGGGTGCAAAGAGGACGATTGCTAGCAGGAAGGGAGAAAGACACGTGCAGAAAGATTACAAACTTTGTTGTGACACGCGGGGTAGGCCGAGTCTTCGAAGTAGGGCGATGATTGGTGCATATTTATATTTTAAGACGGTTAAGGCTGGGTGGCAGTTTGCGAAGGTGATGCAGGTGACTCCGGATCCGAGGTGGGAAGAAGGCATCAAGCATACTATCAAGCTGGTGGACATCGGCAAAAACATCAATGTGGCACTTGTGGAGAAGAACTTGACGACGGACAACTTGGTACAAGATCCAGGGACGTGGTGCTGGCATGCACACCGAACGGCGAAAAGTGTGAAGAAGTACATGTTTGAGTTGGAGGATGATTAAGTGTTGCGAATTTTTGAAGTGCGTAGGACTGCGGAAAAGTGTGCCAAGTGGTGGTGCAGTCGAATACGGGTCAAAATTCAGGTAGTAGATCTAGTGTTTTTGAGGTGCGTAGGACTGCGGAAAAGTGTGCCAAGTGGTGCAGTCGAATACGGGTCAAAAATTGATGTGTTGAGCAATTGTTGTTTTGGCTAAAGCATGTACCTTGCGATGGAGTCATATTGCAGTGGTACCACGGTCGTGACGACATTGGTGTGTGTATTGCAGGAGTTGGTATTCTGGTGATTAACTTTTGGACTTGTTGCTAGAGAAGATATTGGTTGTAGGTCAGGTATTGCACGCTGGTGTTGAGTGTCAATTCAACGAGACTGATCGAAGATAAGTAGGCGTTGAACCTGGGGGGGGCGAATGTCGTGCAATAAGCCAACCCTAGTTTTGGTCAGTGAAAGAAGACTTGGGGTAGTTTAATCGCAGTATATATGTTGAGGCGTGATGGAATGGACTTACTTGCGAATGATGGCTCTGGGAGCAGGGTTGGATTTAGTTCTGGTTGAGATATCGCCAAATAAGGTCATGAAAAGTGTATGAGATGGAGACTAGAAGTGAGGAAGTTGTGGTTTATGGTTGGAATGATGAGCTTATGAGGGAATTCCAGTCAGTTGAGAGAGAGAGAGATAGTTGGAGAGAAAGTGAAGCGGCGCAATTGGATAGATACAGGGAAGCGGCGCAATTAGCTGTAAGTAGCAGCTGACGTTGCATGCCCCCCCTTTTTCAGTGTTCGAATTCCCTGCTGATCCCGGCCCACGAAGGCCTAAGAAACACACTTTGATCGCACGCACCTTCGAGACGCGAAACACACACGACCCCACCGGCACATCTACACAAATATCTGGGCGCCAGTAGGCCACCGCCGGCCGATTGCACGTCAGACGTCATCACACAAAACCAACACCGAAAGTCAGAAAAAAAAACGAAAAAAATGACAACACAGACAGACAGAATAGAAATGTTTCTCCGTGCCCCACGGGTCGATGTCGTCCGCATGCTCCGGTGCCGCTGCTCCATCCGGCGCCGCTGTAGTCAGCCCGAGCAGAACGCCACTCGATCTGCTCCGTCCGTACATGCTCTCGTTGCTGTCCTTCCCAGTCGGTTCCTCGCTTTCTCCCTCGTTGCACTCAAGGTTCTTGGTCTGAAAAAATAAAAATTCTCGCGCCGAAGGGTCAACCAGCCCAGTTCAGCTCGTCGCCACTTGCTCCCTCCTCCTTTGATGGCGAAGCCAGGTTACTGAGGCACTACAGCTCCCTCTAGCAAACCTAGGGCCGTGAAGTGCCCGTCCACCTTTCTGATGATGTCTGCCTCCGCGCACAAAAATGAGATGGGCATCGCTGCCTACGCCGACGGCCAGAAAGGCCCGCGCATCTACATTTTCCCGCCTGACCCCATCAGTGCCGACCCAACTAAACCACCACACGCACGCCTCGCGGCGGAGCGTAGCAGCAAGAAGGTTTCGGTCATCCCTTGAGGGTGAGTCTAGCCCTGCTCGCCAGAAAGACCCCCCCTTCACTACAACCCATGTCTAAGCAAAAGCTTGTCGAGGAGCGAGGGGAAGAAGGGAGAAGTCTGTTGTGTGGCGCCCAATGGATAGTATATATTTTTTCTTAATATGACACAACGAAACCATCTCTATCATAGAATTGTAAGATGGCTGAGGTCATGCGTGCGGTGTCATGTGTCAAGTGTCAAGCGGTTTTGTAGGTGTGCATCATCTTTTGTTGTTGTTGTTGGCAAGGGTTTGGGCAGTAGGTGGGCATGCTGGTTGAGGTCTGTTTTTTTCTTCACGTGACCTGTGATTGTTGGCCCACAGCAGTGTACATACATGTATGTTACGTCTGTCTCCAAGTGGTAATACTACAATTAATTGCTGTACTGTGAAGTCAGCTGCTATAACACCACCCACACCGGCGTAGCACCCTTCGAACAGCAACACTCTCCAACCGAAGGGCCCTCCTCCTGTTGGGTGATGATTATCAGCCCTCGACTCGCAAAGAAAGGTTGTGTGTCACAGACAGAGGCACGCAAAATAATAAAGGGCTTTTCAAGGCTTTTGTTTGAAAAATTCCGAGAACATTGCTGATGGATGGATGTAGGTATTATAGCTAACCTGCGTACGCGACGTCCTACCTGCAGGTGTTAAGGACCCGATTCGCAGGGTATCCGTCGATTGACTTTTACCAGAATCGGTACACCTTCGCATATGGCGTCAGCTGGACACTAGTTCGAATCTCCTTGGGTGCACGTTTTTTCTCCTGACTTGGACATTTTCCCATGGACACCATGTGTGTCCGACCTGAGAACACCTCTTGGAATCGATCCTATAAAGAACCTTGTGACACTTCCATCGAATTACCCGTCCTGGCCATAAGAGGTTTCCAGTTGAGGGTAAATTCTGTGGGTGGAGAGTGTTAAGGAGGACCCGATTCGCAGGGTATCCGTCGATTGACTTTTACCAGAATCGGTACACCTTCGCACAGGGTCGCGGGGGAGAATGAGTGGCGGGGTGTGCAACTGTTATAGGATTCAGATGTGTAGACGGAACATAGAAGAGCTTGGTTCCTTCTAGAAGGCGCGGAGAGATGTAACTCTCCGCGGAAGGATAAAAAGCAGGGGGCAGGATCTAGTAGCCCCTGCTTGTGCAGAGGATCCTGTGCCCCTTGGTGTCATTCCTACCGATACCCAAGGCAACAGCTACTGCTGCTGCTGTTCTACAAGAGTAACAACAAGTGAGTTCTTCTTCACGGGTCAACCAGACTTCATCACGCGTGCATACCACCACACTTGGCGTCGTCGGCAGGAAGTGGCCATCGCGTTGCCGGCGGTCGCCACCATACAGGAGGCGGTGGATGTGGCTAACGCCTCCCGTCCGGATCTTCGGGATCTGGCCGGCCGTTTCCTCGCTGGGATGCGGACGGCCAACGCCCGTGCCACTGCTCCGGTGGTGTACCCTGGCTGCAGCGGTCCGCCTTTAGAGGCTTCCTATGTGTTCCAGCAGCCGGCGCCGGGTCGTGTCAAGCAGGCGCAACCGAGTCGGGAGCGTGGTCCTGGTAGCTCGGGCGAGGAGTCGGGCTGGAGCTCGGCCGGAGCATCGCGTCGACCCCCGGCGCCTTCGTCCTCTTCGGTGGGTGGTAGCCGGGAGAGAAAGGTGGCCAAGCGTGGCGGGGATGGCGCTCGTGGCTCCAAGAACAAGAGCAAGACCGGGTCAGGCTCGGACACCAGCTTGCCCCGCAAGCCAGGTCGTCAAAGGCAAGTAGTTCCGTCCCTCATGGACGCAACTTCGGATGCTCGTTTTTTGTTGCGTGATGATTTTGTCCTTCCGGCTTCGGCCCCCCCCGTTTCTTCGGAAACTCGTGTTGCGTTTTCGAACCTTCCGGCTTCGGCCCCCCCCGTTTTTTCGGAAACTCGTGTTGCGTTTTCGAACATACCACAGGCTTCGGCCCCCCCTGTTTCTTCGGAAACTCGTGTTGCGTTTTCGAACATGCCACAGGCTTCGGCCCCCCCCGTTTCTTCGGAAACTGTTGCACCTCCTGTTTTTTCTACCGCTGATTATGCTGTAGGCTCAGGAATCGCACACAACCCCGGGTTCTCAAACCCCACCCCCCCTTCGACTTTTGTGCCCGTACAAGATGTTCATCATGTTGTACCGTCTTGGGATCGTGTTCCGCCTGCTGCTCCTTCGGTTGCAGCTGCTGCACCCCCTGTCGTTTCGGATGATAGTGTCTTGCCACTTTCTTCCAACATTGCACATGCTCGTCAAGCCACAGTAGATGCGGCTGCTTCGGCAGTTCGCAAGGCTCACGTAGTTACTGTCCAACGGGCGTACATCACTCTGAACTTGAAAAAAGTTGGAAATGTCGCTACCATGCCCTTCCCTTCAACTTTGTTGCCTGGGGACGGCTACCAACAGCTCATCCGCACAACACGAACGGCCTTGTCCGACATATTGTTGCTGTGTGATGACCAAAGCGAAGGGTTGGACAGCACTGATTACGTGCCTGGATGGGAACGGCCTCTCGAAAACAAACTTTCGGGTGCGATCACCCCTGACAAGCCCTCTACTGCCGATCTTGTCCTTTCCATCGCTGATTACTTTCAGCAGGTGAAGAGGAGCTTGGACGGCGGCGCCACCGGACCAGAAGCTTTTCAGTTGCTGTTGCGTCATCTTGCGGAGCAATTTGATGTCGGCGACCGTCAAGAGTCTTTTTTGAGGCTACAACAATTTGGAGTAGCAGATGGTACTTCTTTCGCGGATTACCTTCGTGCTTTTCGCTTGTTGGTTTCGTCTGTGACTGGCTCTGAGCGTACTTTGGCCCCTAGTGTATCCATGGTTCTAGAAATAGTGCGGCATTCGGTCTGCAAGCAATTTCCGAGTTTGTCTCCGATTTTGTACCCGGGTGCTCTGGCCACGGCCGTCACTCCCTTTGCGTCGATTGCGGATATGTGGGAGGCGTTCGCGCCTCTAGCGACAAATAATACCCCGGCTATCGGTGGTTCATCTTATTTTTCGTTGTCTTCGACGCGTGGCTCCTCGCAGCCTAGGCGGTCCCAACACCGCGCCCCCGCGCCTTCGGGCAAGTGGGCACCAGGTTCCGCTCAGAACCCTGTAGTTTTGCCGGTACAATCGCACGATGCTGACCCTTTCACACGCAACTATAATTCTTGGCCTGCTTCGCAAGCCGATTGGTCTGATGTATACGCTCTCACTTCTAGTTTTCGTAACACGGAGGATCCTTTTTTGTGGACTCCTTTGTTCACACAAGAGGCTCGCTCGCAAGCCTTCCGCGAAAACAGGAATCGCTGTCTGAACTGCTCGGGTGAAGACCATTCCATGAAGCAATGCGTTGCACCGTTCACGAATTCTAGTGGGTTGTTGAACCCCGAGTTGGGTCTCCTCAACGACGATTCTGCTACTTTTAGACGTTGGCAAGGTCGTATGCGGTCTTTTCGACGAAAAAGTGCGGACAACCGCCAAAACAATCAGGGTAGACGCCACCAGCGCTCTTCCTCTTCGTCCTCTCAGCGTCGACACCACGCTGGGAATCGCCGTTCCGACGGTGGTAGTTCCCCTCACACTCATCAGACACAATCGCACAACAGTGGGTATGCCCCAGGAAATTCTGCGGGTAACTCTCACCCTCAGCAACACCCTTCGATCAACACCAACCACACTGGTGCTCTGTCCCTCTATCAACCACAAACACATGCACACACCGGTCCTTCGTCTGGCATCATGGTTTCGACCAATCACAATGCCCGTCAACCTGGCAACTTCCAAAATGGTGGTCGTTCTCGCAGCGGATGACTCATCGGTGGTGGTTCGCCTACTTCCCCCGGACCGCCTTCAGCATCTTCAGGGACCTCATCTCGTTCATCACAAGACGCTCGTGTGTCACGCTCTGTTGCCCCTAATACTTCGGTTTTATGCAACAACGACAATACTTCGGTATCTGTCGCGCCGTCACACACTGTTGCCTCTAGCACTCCGGTCCTACGCAACGATAACCACACTTCGGTGAATGTTATCCCTTCTGGTACTTCGGTGCCGCACAATAACAACCATACTTCGGTACCCGTTGTTTCCCCCAGTGTCGATCAGGTCGGCATCCAGACAAATGCTCTCGTCCCACCTTCTACATCGCACTTATCATCTGCCACCTCTGCGTCTCTGCCTCTTCGGGCTGGCTCTCCATCAGAAATTAACCAGTCTGGCGCGAGTGCTGTCTTGAGGTGCGGGAACAGAACCGTAGGACCTTCGGGGCCATCGAGTACCGCTCGTTTGTCGGGCACCGCTCGTTCGCTCCCCCCGTCGTCTGCAGATCAGACCGGCCGTAGCCATGCGCTTTGGACGATTGAAGAGGAATCGCCTGAATTGGTTGCCTCGGGTGAATCTTCGGATACGCTCAACTCGTCTGTGCTCGCTTCCGTTGACGGTTCGCCCTCGATTGTTGCACCGGTGGCTAACTTGACTGGTTCCGACCGGCAAGTTACAGGGTGAAATTCGCCTGGCTTCGAATCGCGTTGTTCTCTTGGTCCTGACCACCGAACATCATCAGATTCCGCCACGAGATATTTCGACCATGGATCGTCTTCGGACGCTCCATCCCTTCCGACGCACGCTCGCCCCACGGCGCCCCATACCAGGCCACCGCGACCGACGTCGACAGTGTTGACACCACCGCTTCGGGAGGACCCTCCCGGAGTGACCTCCGGACAGCCGGCGGTCTCGCGTACCTTGTCACGGAGGAATGGCCAGGAGCACCACGCCCGGTTTGGTTCTTTAACCGACCCGGCCTTGGCGGCCGTTCCTAGCGAAAGTAACCTCTTGAATGACACCTTACGAGGCGTTTCTTCAGGTTTAGAATTGGGGCGCACCCAACGTCATGTCGCTGGCCCAATTATTGCGACCAATCCGGCTCCGGCCGATTCTTCGCCGGTCTCTGGCATGTCCGAGACCGTCCCCATGGAAGTTCACGCCGTAAACTACAATGCGGGCGTTTCGGCTGCCTCCGCTTCGGCTACACCAGCCTCGGCTGCCACCTCAGCTTCGGCTGACCGCACTCCAGGTGTTTCGACTCCTGCAGTTCCCGCTGTCTTCGACCCGTCTCACGAGTATTGTACTTATGACATGGTCTTCTTTTGGCAGCCCCCTCTCCCAGCCCCCCCCCCCGGTGTTTGCCATCGGGGTTGGGTTTTCGTCGCTTGGCAACGACGTTGTAAAACAAGCCGCCCCCCCCCCCGGTGTTTGCCATCGGGGTTTGGGTTTTCGTCGATTGGCAACGACGTTGTAAAACAAGCCCCCCACTCGGTGTTTGCCATCGGGATTGGGTTGTCGTCGCTTGGCAACGACGTTGTAAAACAAGCCAATTCACTTCGTGAACTCGGCAACCAGGTTACCGTTTTTTTAATTACCTCGGTTTTTTTTTTGGCGGTAACCATTAATGGTGGTCGAGTAGATCATGTTGTGCGGGGTCGAGAAACCTCCCTCCGCGCAACGGGGGATGATCGCACCCCGTTGTGTTAAAATGGTCAAGCTTCCTCGAGGCAGCTACACAGTGCCTTACAACTGTCTCTGGAAGTGAAAGCACCAGAAAATAAATTAAGTCATACGTAGCTGTCATCCGTACGCAAGGAAGTAAGCACAAGATGCCGAACACCCTTAGCAGGATGCAGCTCACCCTTCATGCGACTCGCCAAATACCTCACGGCGCTTCGCGCTTGGTGATGTGAGAGCCTGGTCCGGTGAGAACCCGGCGTGCTCCGTCCCGGCTTTGTAGGGATGCGAGGTCAATGGTCAAACGACTACGGCATGCACGACTATGAGTACAACCCCCCCCCTCTCCCTTTTCCCAATGGACCCCGTCGACTTTTGTGGTCGATGGAGTGGTATACTCGTGTGCTGAGCAGTTTTTCGCTGCGGAAAAAGCTCGTCTTTTCGAAGACCATTGCGCCTTACAAAACATCATGCGCGTGTCCGATCCTGCCTTACACAAGAAGTTTGGCCGCGGTGTCCGTGGTTTCGACCCATCTCTTTGGGAACACGAGCGCGAAAATATTGTGCTCACTGGCTCTTACGCAAAATTTAGTCAAAACTCCGAGTTGCGCGAGCATCCTCTCGGATCTGGCGACAAAATCGTTGCCGAAGCTAGTCCCTACGACCGTATTTGGGGCATTGGCCTTCAAGCCGATGATCCTGACGCTCTATCCACCTCTCGGTGGCGTGGCCTCAATTTGTTGGGCAATGCCCTCCAACGAGTACGCAGTCTTTTGCGATGCAATGCCCCGCCGCCTGAGCGCAGCTCTCGTTTGCTGCCCCCCAACGACCACGTTTCGACGTCGTCTCAACATAACGCGGTCTATGAAGTTAGCCCTTCTACACACCAGCGTCTTCGGATGGCCTCAACCCCTCCGTCGACTGAACGATTCGCGTCGTTTTCACAATACGCTGCGAATGTTCCATCGGATCATGACACCGCTGTTTGGGCCGTGTCTTCCGGGTGCCCTCAGCCATCCTCTTCCTCTTCTTTGCTTCCTGAGCAAGGTCCGGATTTGGTTGATGGTGTTGTTACCATCGATGATGACTCTTTCACCACCCAAATCCTCACTCACAGTGGTTCAGCTTCTGTTCAGTTTGGATGTGTTGCTCTTTTAGACACGGGTTCCCCGCAGTCTTTTATTAGTGCATCTGCGTGGGAATCCATGAAAGCCGCTTCGGCCGCTTCGTCGTTGTCTGAGAAACAAACCCAACCTCGCTGTTGGGGAGGTTTCGGCGAATCTGCTCCACTTCAAACTTCGACTATTGTCCGTTTGAGCGTGCAGTTTCTTCGCAAGCGCCTTCCTACTTCCTCTCTCGCTGTTTGGGCGTACGTTGTTCCCGATGGTGTTATGCATCATGACGTGCTCCTTGGGAGAGACAGTTGGATGCGGTTTAGCGACCGCTCTTACCGCACTTTGCGTGCCAAACGCCCTGGTGACCGTGTTTTTGGTGAGCTTACCCTGGCTCAGCATAGCAGTTGCGGTGCCACCGCATTTGCTCACGATTTGTCTTCCACAGATGGTAACTACCAGCTTCGCTATGCTGGAAAACATTCCGTCCAACTTCACCCTGAACATAGCCTTGTTCCGGTTAATTTGGTACGCAGCGATGGCTCTCCAGCCCTCGTGGGTAACTATCTCGTGGATATGCTTCCACAATGTGCTATGTTTTCTTCCGAGGAACACTTTGTGCAAAATGGTTGCCAACGACTCCCGCTCGCGGGTATCTCTTCACTCGAACCAGGCGACGTTCTGGGTACAGCTTCGGCCCCCCTTCTTCGCGTGCCTCTCAGTGCTGTGTCTCGCCACAGTTTGAGCGATGGTCTTCAATCTGCGGCTCAAGATCCCACCACTGCTTCGGGCAGCTGGGTTCCGGGTCCTGTTTCGACAGATGGCATTGATTCGTCTGCCACGCATCGCATTGATAACCCCTTCGTGTATAATTTGCATGAGCGACCCACGCCGTCGCAAAGCGGCAAAGAGGACCCTGGTTCTGCCAGTGCTTCTCTTTCGTCGCCTCCGCCTGCTCTTCTCGAGCGGTTGACGTCTGAACAACGTTAGAGTTTTTCCCGCGTATGGGATAAGCTCCCCTGCCATCTCCGTGAGATTTCTTTTGATCTCCATGGTCCGGGTTGGACTCCGGATGTCATCACTCAGCTTGGTAACGTCCTGTGCGACTATCATGATGTATTCTCGAGTTCCCCCACCGACTTTGGATCTTGTTCGCTTTTTCCTTTCAAGCTTACAGTTCCTCCGGGCAGTGCACCCGTCACGTCTCGTCCATACCGCGTTAACCCCCCGGTGGCGAAACAAGTTGACGCGATCCTTGATCAATATCTTGCGGCTGGTCTGATCCAACATTCGACCTCGCCCTACTCGAGTCCTTTGGTAGTCATACCAAAGAAGTCTGGTGGTGTTCGCATCACTGTCAACTATCGCAAGCTCAACAAGCTTTGTGCTTTGAGCCAGCTTCCGATTCCTCGAGTTGATGATACTTTGGACAAGCTGTTGAAAGGGCGAATCTATTCCCTTTTCGACATGAAGTCTTCGTTCCACCAAATCACGGTTCACCGTGATACAATCCCTTTGACGGCATTCGTGACGTCTTCCGGGCTTTTTGAGTGGTTGAAGATGCCTCAGGGCAGTTCTGCTGCCCCTGGGTGGTTTTGCAAGGTGGTCAACGAAGTCATCAAAAATCTCCACGGTGGTGCATCGTACTTGGATGATTTGATCGTTTTCGACGACAACCCTGCTTCTCATGTTGATACCATGCGCGCTCTGTTTGAACGCTTGCGCACACACAACTTGAAACTCACCCCACCGAAGGCCACCATTGGCGCTACCGAAGCGGATTTCCTCGGCCACACCATCTCCCCTGACGGTGTTCGGCCTAACGGGGACAAGGTTGCGGCCCTCACCAAAATGCCCATGCCAAAGGATGTTAAACAACTTCGCTCTCTTCTCGGCGGCCTCAGCTACTACCGCAAGTTCCTTCCCAACATGGCTACGCGAATTCGACCTCTGACCACTCTTCTCAAGAAGCAGGCGACGTTTGCCTTCACCCCTGCCATGGAGCAAGCTGTTCGCGTCCTGCTGTCTGAGTTGGCCAATCCTCCTGTCTTGGTTTATCCAGACTGGGATGCCGTTACGGACGGCTCGCGACCTTTTCGCCTCTACTGTGATGCTAGTTGCGATGGGTTCGGCGGGACTCTCGAACAAGAACAGCCGGATGGCTCCATCCGGCCCATCGTTTTCATCAGCCGAGCTACTTTGGACTCCGAACGTCATTGGACTCCCCTCGACCTCGAGGCAGGCAGCATCGTATGGTGCATCAAACGACTTCGCGGTTATTTGTGGGGCACGAAATTTCGCATTTTTACCGACCACAAATCTCTTGAGCATTTTGCCAAGGTGGGGGAGAACAATGCCCGCGTTCAGCGTTGGCTTGAATTTCTTACCGCCTACAATTACACTCTCGAGTACCGCAAGGGTTCCGCAAATGGCAACGCTGATTTCCTCTCTCGCCTTCCGATCGATGCGGCGGAATGTGACCGATCTGGTCGCAGTCGCTTGACACCGGATGACGATGAGGAGAGCGTATTCTTCATCCGTTCTTGTGGCCTTACGCCTTCTGGCCATCGCGCCGTGGGTGTTGGCTTGGGTGGGCTCGTCCCCACTTCCCCGACTTCGGTCTTGGGTGGGCTGGCCCCCTCTACAGATGATTTTGTCGACTTCCGTCGGCATGGTCCACGTCTCTCGCCGTCAGGCCTTTCGTCTCCGCCTGGCGTCTGGAACATCGCACCCTGGCCGTCCATCAACTCCCGCGGGTTGTCTCCTTCGCTACGACGCCTGGGTGACAGGACCCTCGATTGGTCTGGCTCCTTCCATTCTTCGGTGGAGGACATTTTGGCTCTCGAGCCCGAGTCTTCGCCGGCCGCCTCGCCGACTGCAGCATCACGACGGACTCTCGACCCTACTCAACTGATTTCCACGCGAACTCGCAGTCGCACGGCGGTTGTGGCAGGCACGCCCCTCCCGCCCGTGGATTACGGTTTCTCCGAGGACCCGCCTGCTCCTACTCGGATTTCCGCTTCGCCCCGATCGTTTCGACGTTCCCCGCCTGCACAATCAGCATCGACGGCGCCCCCCGTTTTGACCAGGTTGGTTTCGGCTCCTGGTGCTGACACTTCGATCCCAGACCTCCATACGCCTCTGGCTCGTGGAAGGGATCTTGCGTCTTCGACGCATCCTGCAACTTCGGTTGCTCCTGCCCAGCAGTCTTCTGCTGCTCCCGATTCTTCGGAATCTTCGACGCATTTGGTTTCGACCACTTATACGCCTTCGTCTTCGGTTTCCGCTGCTACTCTGCCTTCGGGTGGATTGCAGCCGGAGCCTCAGGAATCGGCCCCCTCTTCTATCGAGGCGGCTTTACATTCCTCGGCAGATTTAGCCTTCCGGGCGTCTGTCGAACGTTTCTCGCATGCTGATTGGGCTCGCGAGCAACGTAACGAACCTGTTTGTGATGCAGCTATTCGTTTCATCCTTCTGGGTCGGCCTTCGGCTCTCCCTCCGGATTTCCTGGATCATCTTCCGTCCGCTCGTCGACCCCCTCTGTCGGAGATTCGTGACCTGTCTAACAAAGGCCGGTTACATGTTGACGATGATGGTTTGGTCTTGCTTGTTCGCAAGCAAACAGCGCCCCCGTCGTCTACGACCACACGTCCTGGCGGGCGTGCTGCTCGCCTTCTCAACGACGAACCCATTCGGATTTATGTTCCCATGCTCATGCGTCCGTGGATCATGCAAGCCTGTCACGCTGATGCATCCTGCCACCTCGGTGCCGCTCGCACGCTTAGCATGCTGGAACGTTTTTATTGGTGGGTTGGCATGAGTGTTTGCACGAAGTGGTGGGTACGGCATTGTTTGCGATGCCAAGCTCGCAAGTCATCTCGTCAAACGCCTCGATGGCCTACTTTGTGCCTTCCGCTGCCTTCGGGCCCTGGTGTGTCGGTGAGCGTCGATTATTTCGGTCCCCTCCCGTTGACACCGCGCGGAAACACATATATTCTGCTTTTCACTGATCGTTTCAGCCGCCGTGCTGACATGTACGCGGTTACGGCTGCAGAATTCACCGCCGAAGGCACCGCTGACGTACTTGTCAATCGGTATATCCCTTTATGGGGTTGCCCTTTGAGTCTCTTGTCTGATAATGGCTCTCAGTTTTGTTCTAAACTGTCGCAGGCTGTATACGCCCGTCTGGCTATCCGCAAAGTGGCTACCAGCTCTTACCATCCCAACGGCAATGGGGGTGTGGAGCGCGTAAATCACACTATGGCTCAGATGTTGGCTATGGTCGTCAATGAGAGGCAAGATGATTGGGACATTCATCTGCCGCACGTTGAATTTGCCTACAACAATTCGGTTAGTGCCGCTACTGGTTTGGCGCCCAACGAGGTGCATATGAACCGACTGCCACGCATGCCGATGACGGTTTTTGAGCATCCATATGCTCGAGGCCACCAAAGCTTGCATCGCGATCAACTTGAGTATTGCGATCTTGCTGCTGATCGCCAACGTCGTTCTTACGATTTAGTTCGCGAACAGCACAACCTGTCGATTTCGAGGATTGAGCGGCGTAACTCCGCTCTATCGGATGCTTTGCGCAAGGTCCCCTCATACACCGTCGGTGGATGGGTTTGGGTGTACAACACCGAATCTACCATTCGCCAAGGTGTTCGTTCAGGCACGGATGACAAGGTCCTCAAGGCTAAGTTGTCTTTCCTTTGGACTGGTCCGTTCAAGATCTTGGCCGTGGGTCCATGTCCTGACGCTCCCGACGGTTGTCCTCTGGCTTCCAAGTTACTGTATTTGGATCTTCCACCGGATCTGCCGGGTCCGGACTCGAAAAACCGTGTGTCAGTTGCGCGTTGCAAGCCTTGCGCTAATCCGCATGACACTGAAGACTTGCCTCGGTTCCTGCCTGCCGGCCGTACACCGCATGTGCTAAACTCCTATGCGAATAAATCTCCTCCCTACCATGTTACGGAAGACGACGTGTCGACTCCGGTCGAACGTCTCGAGGTTGACCGCATTAGTGGCCATCAGTCTGTTCGTGGCCGTGGTGGCACCATCGCTGTTTTATACCAAACGCATTGGAAAGGTCTTCTTCGTCCTTCTTGGGAACGTGAGATGGACCTCCAGCATTCCAAGCCCCACATTCTCCGGTACTGGACGGGTTCGCCTGATCAACATCGCCAAACGAATCGTCGCTATCGGGCGATGCGTATTGGTGCGGCCACCCGCGAGATGGCGCGCGCTAAAGGGGAGCGAGCTTTGCCTTCGGGTTATTCGCTCGTCTCTCGTTCAACTTGGGACCGTCGCTTCGCCAATACTCCGCTACCTGCCGGCGCCTTCTTCTGGTACAAAGCTCGCGATGGATTCTGGTGGTTGGGCAAGATTACTGGACCGCCTCTACCGTCCGACTTCTACGTCGTCCGCTTCTTGGACGATCCTGGCCCTGGCAAGCTCGCCCTTCCTGATGTTCGCTACTCCACCGCTGAAACCGCCGTCTCCGGATCCTGGTGCCTCCAAGTTCACAGCGGCAGTGCCCTTTTTAAGGGGATCCTTCGCAACGTCGACATGTCGCGTGGTGACCCCGGGGCTGATTCGTTGCCTGATAACGTGGCGCGCCCCCATTAAGACGACGTGCTAGTTGTCTTGGCTTTCTGTTGTTTTCAGCGTTGTTTGGGTTGCTTTTTAGCCTTGGTTGGTTTTCGCTTTCTCCTCGATTTATTTTGTGCCTTTAGCGTTTGGTCACGACCTGTAGGTGTTTCGCGCCCATTGTTGCCCCTTCTACACTGCCGTGGCGACTGCGTGAATGGCGTATCTTATCGTTTTCTTTCGATACCGGTCTTGTTGTGGTTCCTACAGTGATCCTTTCTTTTTGTCGTTTTGACGACCTTTGTTTTTCTTTTCTGTTTTTCTTCCTTTCTTTGTGTTCTCCTTTCTTTGGTTCCGACCTTCTTTCGGTCGTCGTAGGCTTTTCTTAGCCCCGTCAGTTCCTTCCTGTGTCTTTTTGTCGTTTTAGAAGTCAAACGATGGTCTTGCGACTCATCGAGTGATAGGTGTGGGAGGGTGAATTGTGCTGTTTTGGAGCTCCACATCCTCGATACGTTCATTTAAGGACTCGACAATTTCTTGCCAAGCCTCGAGGTCTTACAGTATCTGCGTATGAGAACCTCCAGGGTGGGCTAGTGTTATAGGATTCAGATGTGTAGACGGAACATAGAAGAGCTTGGTTCCTTCTAGAAGGCGCGGAGAGATGTAACTCTCCGCGGAAGGATAAAAAGCAGGGGGCAGGATCTAGTAGCCCCTGCTTGTGCAGAGGATCCTGTGCCCCTTGGTGTCATTCCTACCGATACCCAAGGCAACAGCTACTGCTGCTGCTGTTCTACAAGAGTAACAACAAGTGAGTTCTTCTTCACGGGTCAACCAGACTTCATCACGCGTGCATACCACTACACAACTGCGTTGATAGAAGCTACGTTGTCGGGGGCTCTTACCAGTCTCCAGAGTCGGCAGCGGACAGAATGGGTGCGAACATTGACAACCTTTGTATCATCATGGCAACGAACAGTTCCCGGTACGTAGGACAATATGTGGGGGGATGGTTATCTCACCTATACTACATGTACTTCATGATGTGATGTGGGCTCAGCTTGTCCAATCCACATGCACTCACGCTACAGTGATTGGCATGCTCACGTACGTACTCCGTAGGCTCTCATCAAGCGGAATTTACCACATATTTCAGGGGTTAAAGCGAGATCTGACCTTCTTGAAACCGTATAATCTAATAATGATGACGTGCATGTTACCGCCCGGACTGCCTGTCACGTGAACACTCGACACCAAGAACACTACGGGCACAGATAACTCACACCTAGACTAATACTACTGTGGGGATAGATCCCCTTCTTGAAAAGGTACAATCCCCCCGACGTCTGCCAATTCTCCCTAACGCCTATCAAGTCTCCCCAACGCCTGGCGAATCTCCCCATAATCTATCAAGGAAGATTCCCTCCGCCTGCAGTACCTTGAAGCACCACAATTCCAGTCACGAAGATGTACCGTGCGAGTAAGTTTCGGGGTACAGCAGGGAGCAGCAGGCCCTAAAAGACAAGGGCATATTACGAAGAATGCCATTTCTCCGGACTACATACCTGCGCAAAAAAAAATGTATATTATTTACGAGAACAGAGACCAGGCAGGGGGTACGCGGACCAGCCCTAACCCTAACTAACTCAGCCGACTCTAACATTGGAAAAATCTGCGAAGACTACTGACTTCTTCCCTCTCGGAGGCCAAGACACATAAAAGGATGCATCCAACAAACAACAATAATAATGTATATGCCAACATAAAGACCAAGAAGCTTCCCTATGGCCACCACCCATGAAGCCGAGAACTAGTGAAATCTCCCCTCTAGTTGTAGTTCCAGTTGGTCTTCGTTTCCTCCGACGGAACCGACTTAAACGCCACTGATGCCCTAGAGGTGTGAGCAAGGGTCCAAAATACCAAACGAGAGCAAAGAAAGGCACTGCACACACAAAAAAGGACATCAAAAGGACATCATGCGATGTACTATGCATACAGAAGAGTAGGACGAATGTATTTTGAACGAGTAACGCTATCACCAAGCGTGGCAACTTTGAAGGGAGGACTATGCACCCCTCTTTATCGTATTTGTCACAGACACCAATCCCCCCCCCCCCCTCTCCGAAAATGCTCCGTCCTCTCGAGGACGCGTGGCCAATGGTCTAACCGCTAAGGCATGCAAAACGTAGGAGTACCCCCCCTCCCGGAACGCGGAGGAGATTTCATGCCGTGATGGACGGCGGTTTGGCAACAAACGTGGCCCCTACAGGTAGGCAAATTGTAGCACCTGGCGGGCCTTGGAGGAGAATCAACACAAGGCAGGTCACTCCATACCAATGCCAACAAGGTGATGAACTCCATGTTCTTGAGCCGCGAACATACTCCAAGCGGGGAGAAACCCCTGCTCAAGACAGATCAAAAGAAGAAATATTTTGACGTCGGCAAAGAAAAACATCTTGACTAACGCGGCAGCCAATCAAAACCACAATGGTTACAGCCCCGCCACCGTGGGCGACACCTGATTGGCCGCCGCTCTCCGAGCTCCCTGGGACTTGGATCTCCATTTCTTTCCCAATGACAAAGTGTACAAGCGTAGACAACCTACATGATACGGCTTTCAGAAGCCCTATTGTACGAGATCATCACCTCGAAACCACCGTCTTCGGCGGTAACCCTCCGCGTCCTGCGGAGACAGATGATGCATGGACTTGGGGAATCTTGCTTCGGGTGTGAAGCGCTGTGTGAATATTCTACGGCGATTCCTCCTTAATAATACTGGCGCAGGAAAACACATCTTCTGCACGGGACGAGCTAACACAAACACGAAGCCAGTCTGCCGAATAGGCGTTGGACCAAACACGCCTCCCCGGCACAAAAGAAACGAGACGAGAGAAAGCCTAGAAAAACACGACTATGTGATAATACTACTAATCATACTGCTGCTGCTGCTTGCTGCTGCTGCTGCTGCTGCTGTACAACAGCAGCGAACGAGGGTATACTTTAGGACAATTTGGGGAGAGGATAGTTCCGACCCTCGACCTATAGCCCAATCTAGAGCGCTTTGCTTGTGGACCGGACGAAGAGCCTGCCTCGCGGGCGCCGAAGGTTATTCTCGGCCTGACATACACACACCAAGAAGGAATACTTACCCTTTGTGCAACACGTACGTATGTGTCGGGCAGCGACTACTACACTGAGAGCTCTACCAATTACACTGGCACGAGAAAAATGTCAATTTTCAGCTTTCGAGGGAAACCGTGCTTTGGTACAAACAACAAAAAAGCAGGAATGTCATTGGGACTCCCGCCCGCGTAAAACCCGCTCTCCTCAATAGCGGCACAGCAGACAGCAGAGTGTGAAAAGCAAGCCCCCTGCAAAACCGCGCCCAAGGCAGAGCGTGACGCACGCAGTACTGTTACAAGTGGTTCTCCTATACTACCACCCTCTAAATAATAGGTTCATCGATTCCCACCATCAATCGCCGCACACACAAGTTGACCCGCCTCCACGTTTGAACCCAAAAATGCGTCAGGTGTGCAGTCTACAACGGGACGGGACGGGGGGGGGGGGGGTACTCATAGTCGTGCATGCCGTAGTCGTTTGACCATTGACGTCGCATCCCTACAAAGCCGGGACGGACCACGCCGGGTTCTCACCGGACCAGGCTCTCACATCACCAAGCGCGAAGCGCCGTGAGGTCTTTGGCGAGTCGCATGAAGGGTGAGCTGCATCCTGCTAAGGGTGTTCGGCATCTTGTGCTTACTTCCTTGCGTACGGATGACAGCTACGTATGACTTAATTTATTTTCTGGTGCTTTCACTTCCAGAGACAGTTGTAAGCACTGTGTAACTGCCTCGAGGAAGCTTGACCACTTTAACACAACGTGGTGCGATCATCCCCCGTTGCGCGGAGTGTGGTTCTCGACCCCGCACAACATGATCTACTCGACCACCATTATGGTTACCGCCAAAAAAAAAAAAAACGAGGTAAAAAAAAAACAAACGGTAACCTGGTTGCCGAGTTCACGAAGTGAAATGGCTTGTTTTACAACGTCGTTGCCAAGCGACGAAAACCCAATCCCGATGGCAAACACCGAGTGGGGGGACGGGACGGGACGGGGGGGTGTTATCCGACGTGATCGCCAAAAAAAAACATTTCGAACCACAAAAATCAAGACATGGTCTTTCTTCGACCTCATTTTTGGGGGTTCCGCGAATCGATTCACCCCCCCCCCCCCCGACCCGCCTGTTCAGGGTTGACGAGAATGGCTTTCTTCGCCATCCAGGTCCACTGATAGAGTTGGTTCTCCCTCCCCTGTCGCCTCTTCCGCCAGCGCTGCTGCATCCCTATCAGGGAGACTGCCCGGCGGATGTGGCGCTCCGAGAACGCTCAAGAGGCTGGCCACCTGCAGCATCGAACGCGGTGGTCTTTGGTGCTGTTGTTGTTGCTCTAAGCATTGAAAACTCCGCCCATTACCGTGTGCACGTTTTCGGAAATATCTCGACTACATGATACGGTTTCAGCTCCGCCGCTTTCTGTTTCTCGAAAGCTTTGAAAATCTGCTTAAACCGTACGTTTTCGGGGGAGGGAACTCGACTAGACGGTTTCAGCGCCGCAACTTTCGAAACAGCGGTCGCTGTAGGGTAATTTGAGCCGTGTAAATCGGTGCCGGAGGTAGGCGTGGTATCTTGTCGCGAGCTGCGGGCATGGCGGACAGCTTGTCTGGCGCAGGGCGACACCGGTCGGCAAAAGTTCCCTGAGGAATACACTACTATAATAGCACCGGTACATATATCGTCGTTGTGAACTTAGTCAACAAAGTCGGACCCTAAGGAATCCTGCTCAATACGCGTTGCATTCGAGGCGAACTGCGCAGCTTTAGTCCGACACAGAAGGAAGGAATGAGGTTGACTTGACTTGTAGCCCGAACCGTAGCGAATGTGCATGTCGCCTCTTCTCGCGACGTCCGGTGGAACTCCCTCCCCCTTCCAGGCAGGCAAAACCAATCAACACGCTTTTACTGTACAAATACAAAAACAGTCGAAACTGACACGGTCGGGGGAACACAGTTTCAATCCTACAGGGGGTGACGCGCATGAATACACACTCACCTCTATCGGCACCAGCTTGTGGAAGTGCCTCCCGTCGTTGGCGGGAGATGCCCACCCCTGCCCCTCCACTATCTTAGCCGCGTCCACGACAGGCACCCCAAGACGAGACATCACCGGCCGGGCTCGCCTAATTTTTGTCGGCGTACATGATGTCGTGCGGGGTTGGGTGCAATGCCAAGCGGGCTAACTCGAAGTATAGGGGGGTCTTCAAGCAGGAGTGAACGGTGGTTTCGCAGCAAGGGCTACTTGCTGACTTAGAGGTAGGTGCGGGGCTAGCTCGGGAATAGGACGGAAAAACTCTTCCAAGCGCTGAGAGGAAATACCATCACCATCTCGGCAATAGAGCACCAAAAGAAACCGAAGAAGACAAAATACGGTGTTAATACCCTGGTATCATTGAACCTGCGTACAAAGCCGGACAGGTACGGAATGGGGGCATCCAGTCTTGCCGTTGCCACGGTAAACCCGCAAACCGAGTCGGAGAGGCACCAAGGGAGGGCATTCGTTTGGGACAGGGCTTAGGATGCCATCCAACGTGATGCTAGAAGGCACATGACGTGCACACGTTGCCCTCACTGAGAAGATTGGCTATTTCTAACGGTCAGCGCTGTCGAAGCTAAACCCTAAAAGGCCACTTGCGCTGCTGAATCACCGTCGTTGTCACCCTACCTGCTCATGTGCAGGGAGCCCCGTCGATCCAAGATGGCCTCCTCGCAGTAGGTGTCCACGGTGAACAGCCCCTGTCCCTCAGGGTGGGTAATGTACTCGGCGATGTCGGGTTTTCCGTGCCAATCGGAGTAGCGAAAGTCGCCAGGATTTCCGACGGATGCGGCCCTGACTTGGACGTTGTCCTGCGCGAAAAAAAAAACAAAAAATGGGGGCGGGGGGGTACTCACAGTCGTGCACGCCGTAGTCGTAGTCGTTAGACCATTGACCTCGCATCCCTACAAAGTCGCGACGGAGCATGCCGGGTTCTCATCGGACCAAGGCTCGATGCCTGAAATCGTTTTGGTTGGCGGTGCATCTCCGTAGGCAACCAACCCCCGCAACCCGACATCGATCCCGAGAGGTTCGAAAGAAGGGAGAAGCGCTCAAGCCAAGTCCGGCTCTACGCAAGCACAAAAACGATAATATACTAGCTAGATTTTTCTATCACAGAATAACAAGAAGGTAAGACAGTAGCGATAAAATAAGCAATATTTTTCTACCACAGAATGAGAAAAAAAGATAGTATTATAGTAGCTGGCAATAACAGCCTGTCCTCAGTTGAATGTTTGCTAGACCAACTAGCTGCAAAAAACGATCCCCATTCCACACGGTCGTGTACCTCTCTTTGGCACTCCGCCCGGATGGTGGCGTTCCCCTCTCCTTCCCGATAGGCGGCGCGAATCTCTTTGTACTCGCCGGTAAATAGCTCGTCGGCGATGGCGTGATTCGTCATAAAAGCGACTCTGGTGATGGCCGAAAAAAATGAAAAAAATAAAAAACAATGTAACGCTGGCGGCGATGGCGTGATGATAGCGATGTTGGTGACGGCCGAAGAAAGACATCGAAAATAAAAACAAAACACACAAATTCTAGCTGTCGGCGGTGGCGTGGTTCGCCATGAAAGCGAATCTGCTGATGGCCGAAAAGAGATAGTACAAAAACACAAAAAAACGTCGTCGGCGATGGCGTGGTTTTTCATGAAAGCGAATCTGGCGATTGCCGAAAACAATCGGGGTGAAATTTCACTTCTTTCGACGAACGCTAATGTAGTCCTAGTGCTAGCCCTGAGCCGGACGGACGAAAGCGACCTCCGACAAGGAATCTCGGAATGATGCTCACTTCACATCCTGTCCGTTCTTCGCACGAACACCCTCGACGACTCCCTCGAGAAGACTCTCGTAATTCAACCACCTGCAAGGACACGAGTCAGCGGACATGCAAGCCAGACAGAGCAAACTATTGAGACGAAGGGTTTCATGCCCGTCAAGATGCCCACTTTCTTAGTCACAAATATCGATGACCTGCCTGTCCTCGAGCACCACCGAGATGCTGTTTTTCTGGCCATCTACCAAGAGGACGGGGGGATACGTGGACGGGAGAGCGAAAAGTGGCGAGGGTACCCCTGTCTGCCTGCCTACGTCCCTTCCCGAAGGCTACGTAAAACATTAAACAGAGGTCAAAAATCCCAGAACAATTAAGAGAAGTAAACATCACACAGTAGTAGTGATACGTCCAGGCATTGTACGGAAGGGTGAAAACTCCCCCCCCCGTGTGCGCTATGAAGGCGGGAAACACGCGAGTTTAACGCCCGATCTGCCCTTCCGTTTCTCCGCACAGGCGGCGTCATGGTCCCATCCCTCGCCTTCCCCAACTCACGCACACAGCACTAGCGGCGGCCCTTGAGGAGAGAATACTTCAGAGGAAGGAAACCGGATGGAAGATCATGGATTCGGCTGGTTCCGACCATGAGAAAACACAAAAGGAACACAACATCTACACAGTAGCACGTGAATAAGAGAGGCTGTTGTGTCGAAACCCTTCCTCAAACCGTAGCCGCTGCTATACATGTATCTCGGTCGATCGGTCGCAGGCAGCAAAGCGGCATCCTGCTGTGCCCCCCCTTTCAACCCCTGAAGCCTTTGCCCGGCAAGCAAAGCTCGTCAAGACCAAGAAACACGGCTTTCTCTCCTTTCCTCTCCTCTCCTCTCCTCTCCTGCCGGCTGTTATAACCCGACTCAGAACGGTGTCATTCCCCTCCCGGCGTGCTCCGTCCCGGCTTTGTAGGGATGCGAGGTCAATGATCTAACGACTACGGCATGCACGACTATGACGATGAGTACAACACCCCCTCCCCCGGATACGTGCAGCTCAAGTTCCTCCCCGTCTATCCGAAACAAGGGTCTGTCCCTAACCCTAACCCCAACCCGAATGTCTCACGATTGCACTCGCAGCGGTTCCATGGGGTGCATCTCCGGCCAGTGGGGGTACATGTGCAGCAGGTGGAGACCGCTGCCGAAGTAGTAGGCATCCACCGACGTCCTGTCCGGTCGCTTGGGGTCAAGGAAGCGGAACTGGTCATACTGGAAACAAAGACCCCGCCCTCCTCCTCCTTCTCCTCCGTCTTCTTTGGGCAACGTGTCCATGCAGCAACCGGGGGCGCTGCGTTGAATCACCTTAGGGGGGAGGGGGGGGTTGGGGGGGCGTCAATGAGCAAGGTCATTGCGGGTGGGCTTTGCGTAGGTTTTCACGTTCATCTCTCTCCTCAATCCTCCAGACAAAAATGAGTAACCTCTCTCTCTCGGGCGCGCTATGTACAGAGAGGAGACAGAGCCAGACAGAGAGACAAGACAGAGAAACACGAAGAGAAATAAACAAGGCAGAAAAGAGGGATACTTGGAGACTGAAACCAAAGCTCCGCGGGTGCTTTTACCGAGCTTTCCAAAAAACAACCAGATGAAATACTTTAGGTTCCGGTGTCCCTTGAGCCGTCACCGCCCCAAAACAAAACAAAAAAAGCCCGTGTACGGGATAAAGGTAACGCAGACGACCTTCACCTGCATCCCGAAGGACGCTCGAACAACGGGACAAAAACAATCAAGCAGCAACAAACGCACATCTTACCCACACGAAGATCATGACCTCTAGAACCCAATTCTGTTTTCAACCGCACCGAGACTGACGTCTGTTCATTGGTCAGCGCGGTCGATGATAACAAAACACACAACACACACACACACACACACACGGGTGAAAGGTAGCAGCCTTCCTAGACGTGTGAAGTTTCTTGTGTTGCTACCGTTTCTGTCTTGACCCCGAGAATAGATCAGTCTCCCCCATGCCGCCCCCTCACCGGGTCCCAGTTGATGCCATTTACAAGTGTTTTGCGTTTTCAACCGCACTGAGACTGACGTCTTTTCATTGGTCAGACGGTTAGCGCGGTCGACGCTAAAATAAAATAAAATAAAACACACACACGCACACACACACCTCGGGATCGAATCGTCGTCCCTCTCTCTCGCCCATGAAGCCGCAGATGGCGCCGAACTGGTGGCTCATCGTGCTGTCCCCGATCATCAGGACGCGGAAGGGCTCCGTCTCTGTGTCCTCCCTTTCCTCCGCGATGGAAGCCAGCAGGTCTAGCTTGGCCTGCATGAACTTGTTCCTGCCGATGATGCCCGCGATTTTCACAGACACGTAGCGCCCGCACATAAAAACAGAACGTGGCAGTTTAAGAACTTCATGCTCGACAGTACATCGAAACACAAGAGCGCGTTCGTGAGCCCTGTCAAGAACCCCCATACTAAAACCTATCTACATGGCGGCAATTTGCAGCCCACAAGAAACAACGACACACAGACGCGGCCAAAACTAGAGGTGCTGAAGTGCGGGTAGCGCTACCTGTATTGTTTGGGAGGGGGGGAGGTCGGGTTTGTAGGTGGAAGTCAGCGTTGGCAAGGTACTACGTGGTGGAGATAGAGACAAGGTGTGTGTTATTATTATCAGCATCGACCGCGCTAACCGGCTGACCAATGAAAAGCCGTCAGTCTCAGTGCGGGTGAAAAGCAAGAACACTTCTGAATGCCATTAACTGGGACCCCGTGAGGGAGCGGCATGGGGGAGACTAACCTATTCTGCGGGTCAAAGACAGAAACGGTAGCAACACATGCGGTGTACGCCGAAAACCTCCGAGCAAATAGGTGGCTTTCTCACCAAGAGTCAAACCAGGCGTTACCGTCCTCGCCAGAGAGGTAGTTCTTCCACCAGTAGCCGCACACGACGTCGTTGCAAGGCTCGCCCAGCACCTGTGTCGAACAACAACAGCAGCAAGGCGGGGTGGTGGTGGTGGTGCAGAGACCCCAATATAAAATAAAACGGTGCTGACTGCTGTGGATCGCGCCTAGCGGTGCATGTGCTCTTAACACGCTGTTAGATCACGTTAACGCGCAGCATGGAGAAGAGGAACAGCCTCTCGCACTCGAGAAGCGTCGAGGCCAGCATGATGGGCCCCAAATCCTGCCTGCCGTAACGGCATGTACGAAATACTAGGGTACTATAGTACCCCTAGAACGGTGGTCGAGCATATTATTGCGTTTCCAGACTGAAAATAAAAAATACCCACAACAAAAAACAATTTTCACATATGTCATTAGCAGTCTCCGCTGAGTACCTTCTAATATCTGTAATCAATTGTGTTGTGCGGGGTCGAGAACCTTCACTCCGCGCGAAGGGGATGATCGCAGTGTTAAACTGGTCAAACACCCTCGAGGCAGGTACAGAGTGCTCATGACGGTCTCTGGGAAATGAAAGCACCAGAAAATAAATGAAGTCATTCGCAGCTATCCTTCGTATGCAAGGAAATGAGCACAAGATGCCGAACACCCTTAGCAGGATGCAGCGCACCCTCCATGCGACTCGCCGAATACCTCACGGCGCTTCGCGCTTGGTGATGCGAGAGCCTGGTCCGGTGAGCACCCGGCGTGCTCCGTCCCGGCTTTGTAGGGATGCGAGGTCAATGGTCTAACGACTACGGCATGCATGACTATGAGTACACCCCCCTCCGCGTTGCTAGACGACCGCGGGGCCTCTCGGTTATCCCCCCCGCATCAATGACGGCTGCACCAACACCAGCAGTGTCGGAGAAAACGCTTTTTTTCCTCACCACCCAGAGAGGCCACAACAAGCCATAGAATATGTTCATCCTTGGGGTTGTGGGTGGTATCTTGTGTGTCTATGTTACATAGCGGGGCTTTTTCCAGGGAAAAAAGGAAATATCACATGGGGGTTTCTCAAGGTTTCTGTACGTTTTCGTTAGGGTTGTCGTATCTTCTGTGAGTGTGGTAGTAATGTAACCTATCCGGTAAGTCCTTCAAATCACCTCTGGGAAACATACCCCGATCACCAATGTCTTTCGGATCACCTCGGGTAAAAACACCCCGATCGCCAGGTCACCTCGGCTAAACTACCCTTGTCACCTACTACTGTATGTCCTTCATTCAGATCACCATGGCGGATCACCATGGCGGATCACCATGGCGAAAACATACCCTCATCACCTACATCCTTCGGATCACCTCGGGAAAAATTACACCCATCACTTACGTATGTATTAAGGAATAATAAAAACACACACAGAAAGACTACCCATTCGAGATATACCCACAGTCGAACGTATGTATGCACGTCCTACCGATCACCAGGGACATTCTCCTGAAAAGAGCTGGTACATATATAGCTCGATCTGCAGGGATCGGATGTGTCCTACAGAGTATGTGTGGAAAATTTCCAAGTAGTTTCCCTGTGGGTCAGTCCTGTCTCCCTTCTTGATAAAAATTCACGACCACCCCTTCATGGTTGGCGCATAGTTTACTACACTCGTCTTCACACCCAGCACCATCAACTGGATCATCCCCTTCTCCCCCTAACTGCATGAACTGTTAGAAAGGCTTACCCATTAGACTACTCAGCGCTTACTTGAGTAGTCTAATGGGTAAGCCTTTCTAACAAAGGACGTTGACCATCTGTCTATCCCATCCGCCCGCGTGGGGGGGGAGCTACAAATGTTACTCGCGTACAGGATAGCAGGTTGGTTGTGATCCCTCGGGAGCGGATAGATAGAAGGGTACCATAAGGTTACGAGTCAGCGCACAGGGGTGCGAACGATTCTCAAAGCGTAATTTCTCCACGACCAGGAGGTTACCACTGTCGAAGAGGGCGATTTTAGAAATATTTCATCGAGAGCTTCCCTGAGAAGCAGCAGTTGGCACTCGCACCCTCCTGGTTGTGGAGAAATTACGCTTTTGAAAATCGATCGCACCCCTTTGCGCTGACTCGCAACCTTACGGTAGTCTACTGAAACAAAGCGACGATTACCAAGACTTACCATCAATTCGTAGTAGGAAACAATACAAACACAGTAAGACTACCCATTCGAGATATGAACACAGTCGAACGGGATGTGTTGAAGTCTTTACGGTGAGTCGAGCGTACGCATATGCGCGTGTACCTGCTTGTACATACGTCTGGTGCATATGCATAGCAGCAGTAGTAGTTAAACTACCGTACCAGCATCTTATGTAGTTCTAGGGACACCTTTCGAACTCTACTTCTCCTCATGGCCGTCAAGGGAAAGATCAAGGGACGGCTGAATAACCCTTTCTCGCGATAACAACTACTGGGCATGACAAGCGCCGCGCGCAGGAGGTGACAGGACAAGCCTTCGGCTCTCTCCTTCTGTATGCCCGGACACTTATCTCTATTGATCCTCCTGTATTTTTTCGGGCATGTGTAAGTAGGAAAACACAAAAAACACGTGTGTACTATTTACAGCAGTTACCGACTGCTGTCGTACAGCATGTACGTTGCATCATACAGCACGCCAATACACATGAACTCGAATATATGATGTCTAAATAGACGGGCGGCGCCGTCTCGAGAGTAGTGTGATCCGAAAGGCGTTGTAGACTCTCTACCCGTTCATACGGGCGTCGAAGTGACCCAGACGCATACACGCCGCTCTCCTCCTCTCCTCTCTTCCTGACCCTCCCTCGAGGTACTTGGCCCACGCAGGGAATCGGATCGTTCGGTCAAGTGTTCATGATCAGCGGACGGATGCCGTACCGGGTGCTGCTTTTGAGAGATCGGAACCGTTCTAATGTGATAACACACCAACAACAATACAGCAACAGCAACAGGAGGGAGGCGTTCATCTGCAAGTCTATGGAACCGACGAGCATAGAGTGCATCTGATGAGAGACAACTCGTCTTGGATTGCGAGCTCACGCAGAGTAAATCAGGTAAGCGGCCACGGCATCAGGGCGTTCGTTGGAAAGTACCGCCGCCGTTGGAGACAGACAGGTGCAGATATTTTGTCAACGCTTCGTTCTTGTTGTGTGGGACGTGTGCGCGTTTTCAGCCATTGCCTCCGGCAAGAGGATAACCAATTCTTGAACCACTCCTCTCCCTTCCCTATCACCAGGGTTGTCACGTGCATCCATCACCTCACCGTGTGCCTCGAGGCTTGAAGCAGAAGGCCCAGAAATGCTCTCTTGATGGCCCTCATCCTTGCCTCTCACTCTCTCTCACGCACTCCGTGAGCGGAGACCGCGGGTACAGGACGCACACAATCCCCCGCTCGCAAATGACTGCGGCAGCAGCCTGCACGACCACCGCGCCGCCTATGTATTCTTCCGTGTAGCTGGCACAGTGTCGTCGCAAAGCGTGTGACAGTGCGCGCTTAGACCCGTTATCACCAATCGACCACTACGCGTGGGGGCAGATGTGAGACAGCAGTTACGGAAAGACCTGTGCGCAGGGAATCTGTGGTTTTTCCGCAATATTTTTTTTTTTCTTAACCCCTTTGGGTCTAGGCTGGTCTGTCAGATTTTTTCTTTTGCTCAAAAAAAAAAAATGAGAGCGAGAGCGAGCGGGAGACAGAGAAGTGCAGAGAAAGACACCAGTGTACTTCTGCCCACGCAACAGCTATCTCCGCCTGTAGGCCATGAGAGAAGCCGGCGACAGGGTGGTGGCCACAGACAGGGTCGTAGAAGGGTTGGTGGGTGGTCGTGCTGCGGTCAGTAGGGCAGGTTAGCTGTGTAGCCTTTGAAATGATCAGTCGTCTAGCTGCCTCAACTAGTCTATTTTCGGTATATTCCCAGTTTCAATCAAAACTGGGTCCTTCAATCAAAACTGGGTCCTGTGCGTGTGGGCCGACCCACGTGCAAGGTCCAAAACTGGCTCCGACCTTGTCACGCCTCCTCGTCCAGGCTCAACTCCCTTCGTTTTCCTTCGAAATCAAGTCAAAGGCTGTTGGATGTACTCACAGCATCAACAGATTATTGCGAGCAAGAATTTCCCGAGCAGATGGAGCGGGGAGTTTGGGGGGTCAATGGTTGCTATGGATTAGATTTGGTGGTACCAACTTTATCACATATTGCAGGTTTGAGGGTATGGGTGTCTACAACGGAATTTGTGTGCGTGGCTTGTGGTTCCTCACTTCCTTTTTCTGTGTATAATCAAGTCCTTTTTCCGGCTCTCACGCCAACCCCGGCTTCCACGCCCATACTCCGGCTATCACGCCAACCCGGCTTCCACGCCTTCAGGACTCCCACGTCCCTACATATACCTTTACATCAGGGCCACCACGCCACCCGGCTTCCACGCCACAACTATATTATACACGAGCTTCCACGCTCCACCACGTAGAAGGGCTTTCACGCCCGCGGATAGTTTCTACATTTTGACCGTTGGCAGTACCCAGCTGCTGGCACCTTTTGTTTCCCACTACGGGACCCCGCGCCGAGGCACCCACGCACAAAGCTACTCAACACGCTAGCGTTTCGATCAAGAGAGTGGCCGCTGTGTCTACGCGCGCAAGATGCCGGATGGAGACGGACGACAGCCTCCGGGGGGACAAGGTCATGGTGATCCTTCCCCGGGAGAAGGCACCGGCGATGGAGGAACCAACTATTCGTTCACCGCCGATGCAGAAGAACAAGACAATCTGGGAGGGAGAGCGGCGGCGGGGGGAGATCAGCAAGACTCGATGCGTCAGCTGGTCGACCTTCTCAAGCATGCTTTCACGGCAAACTCCCAGGACCAGGGGCATCGTGCCCATTCAGGCACGTCTAGCGCCCAGACAGTAGAGTTGAAACAGCGGGACAAAGTCGAGGTCCCTGTTTGGAGTGATGATTTCCTCAAAAATCGATCGATGGAGGTTGCGTTGCGGATTTTCACGAGTGCGTTTGAAGCGTGGATGGAGAACGAGGGAGTGGTTGACGCAATGAGAGGCCCAGAGATTCCTGTAGCTGCAGCTCAAGTGAATGTGGATTGGATGAAACGTTCGTTTGGTGAGGAGAGAGTAAAGCAGTCTAGGAAGGTATGGATTTTCATGCTGTCGAAGATCACGGCACAATCTATTCAAGGGCAATTACTCGCAGCGGAGAGTCCGCAAGCCGGGTACAAAATTTTCTTGGACTACTACCGACGCAGTAAAAACGAGGAAAGACAGACGTTTGATGATCAGTGGAATGTGCTGTGTCAGAGGAATGGAGAAAGTTTGATGGACTACTTTGGTAGAGCTAAGGCGCTTTGGATGAGACTGGTGTCATACGGTGATAATCGTGCTGAAGTGTCCATGTGCAAGCACATCGCTCGGGGTTTTTTGCCAGAATTTGAGAAAATTAAAGAGCGTGTCCTTTTTCACCCCATGTTGTCGAGTGCACAAATGCAGGAGGCGTTGAGGACGGCTGAGCACGAGCAGAGGTACGAGCGGAGGTCTGGAGAGAGAGGAGAGGAGACGAGGCACGCCCTCGTCGCTGCCGGCATGGGCCGGGGCGGCGGGCAGAGGAGACCAGCCATTGTCGGCATGGGTCACGGCGGACCGCAGCAGCAGCAGCAGCAGCAGCAGCAGCCACAGGCGTCGATGCAGCCACCGCAGCAGCAGCAGCGGCAGCAGCAGCAGCAGCAGCAGCAGCAGCAGCAGCTGGGACCGTACATCTGCCAGTACCACGGGCCCAACACCTCGCACGCGACCGCTGACTGTCACAAGTTGCGCAGCGAGTTCCTGGCGAATTACAACGAGATCAGCGCGTACTTGAGCGGCAGGAGGGACGCCGAGGCGGCCGCTCATCCACGAGGCGGATCGCAGAACCTGGGGCGGGTTGGTGGTCCATCAGTACAGCAGTCGTACCAATTCCAACACGGTGCGGGCTGGAGTCAGGGCCACCCTCATGCGCCTCAGGGGCCGCCGCGTGGGCCAGGACCCGGAGCTGGGGGGCAGATGCAGGGGCGCAACGATGGGGGACGGGGCTACGGCGGCTACGGGCCTCGCCCCTACGAAAGCCGTGGGCAAGGCGGCGGCCGCGGGGGCAATTTCCCGCCGGCCAACGTACCTGCAGGGCAGCTTGCCAGCGTCCCGCGGCCCTTTTTTCCGGCTCACCTGGCCATCGGGGGCGGAGATTCGTTCGGTGGCGAAAGCAGCTCGGGATGGCAGCAAACGTCGGCGCCGGCACCCACGCCAAGCTGGGCCCCATCACCTTCCGAGGCGGGATACGGGTATGGGCTCGCGGCTCACGGGGGGAACCACAGCGGCGGTTCCTACGGCAACGCCGGCGGGGGATTTGGCTTCGGCTATTTTTCCGAAGACGGCGGGCCGCACCAGCAGCAGGAGGCCAACGTAACATACTGCCCTTCTGCTGCAGGTCCTGACGCGTATCAGCCGAGAGTCTACAACGAGGCCTTCTACGTCTCGGAGCAGCCGGCGCCCTTCCCGCAGCAGCAGGCGAGTTTTGAGCAGCAGCAGGAGCAGCAGTACCACGGCGTGCCTCAGGCGGCCTCTTCCTCCTCCTCTCCCTCTCCAGATCCAGGCGACGTTCTACCTCCTGCTGGCGACGCCCCTCTTCGTCTCTTCATGGCACGAAGTGTGTGCCCTCGAGGCAAGTTTGATTCTTTTCTTGAGTCTGCGTTTGGTTTTAAGGCGTCTGACGTTTTCGTACCTGCTGTACCCGGTGTTGACCCTGAAATGCTTGCGAGTCACGATAGGAATCACTGTTTTTCTGAGCAAGATTTGCACAGGGTTGCTTCTCCGAGTCTGTCTGCGATGTTCGAGAATTATGAGAAGGAGACCGATTTTCATGAGACTGATGCGATTGTGCCCGCTGTGCCTGACGTGGTTGTGAGTACTGAGTCTGATGGGATAATGCATGCTGTCCATGATGTGAGGGTGCCTCCTATGCCTGCTGTGATCGCGACTGCTGAGCCGGATAAGATTGTGCCTGCTGCCTCTGATGTATCTGGAATGCTAATTGTAGCTCGTGTCACCAAGCGTCCCACAGTAGACAAAGCTTTTCTATGCCAACCGTACATGCCGAATCCGAAGGGTAGCGAGCAGTGGCAGGCCGATTCTGGAGCGAGCGCGATGATTTCGAACCAGATAGATCACATGTACGACATTCGCCACTTGGGCCAGGATGAACAATTTATTCAAATTGGAGACTCGGCTCTCATCAAGGTTGCAGCTGTAGGAAGCTTAGACCTTCGGTTCCACCAAATCGGAGCCGACGGGAAACAGGAAGACATAGACATTACTGTGCCAGAAGTTTTGTTTGTGCCCGGGTGTGGATTCAATCTTTTTTCGGTTTGGAAAGTTTCGCACAAGCATGAAGTCCGCATAAACCCTAGCGGAACTCAACTGCTGCACGGTAAACTACGATTCATCCGTGGAGTGTCAAGTGACTCCCTTTTCGCCTCCCGCCTTCCCCACAAAGATGTGTCTCAAGTGAATGTTGCGCGTGAGAGTTTTCTGGTGAAGCCGGCCTCTACTGCCGAGAGTAGTGACCCCTCGAGAGAATGGGCCCATTCCTGCATGTTGAACATCTTTATGCATGCCCAGAGATCTGAAGTGTTGACTTGCCTTCTGGATTCGGATTTTGAACCCCCCCGCGTGACGGATGTTTCGGCAGAATCCTCTGCCAGGATGATAGATGTTTGGGAGGGTGCTGAGTGTGATCGTGCTTTGGCTGTGTTGGGTCCGGGTAAGACGCCTTTCCATGTCGGCAATGCAACAAAGGTTATGGATATTAACACGTTCCACCACCGTGCCGGCCACTTGTCCGAACCAATCTTGAGGTTATCCGCAAAACAACACGGAATCACCCTCACGGGCACAATGGACAGCTGCCGGTGGTGCTTGCCGGCGCGAAACGGCGGCACCAGGCGAAGGTGCAGGCTTGCCGGCGCGGGGGACGAGGGCACCGGTGCCGAAGCAGGGGGGCGGATACCGCGGCAAGAGGGCGCCGAACGACATGTTCCACATCGACATGTGCGGCGGGTACACGGCGACCATCGGCGGCAACCACTACATGCTCTTCGGTGTGGACGCCGCCACGGGCTGGATCGTCTGCTATGCCATGCGGCGGAAGTCGGAGGCGTTGGCGGTCTTCAAGCGCATGGTCGTGGACGCCGCCCACAAGGCTGGCACCGCGATCAAGTGCGTCCGGGGCGACTGTGACGCCCTCTGGACCAGCGGCGACTTCAAGGAGTTCTGTGCCAGCATGGGGATCGCGATCGAGTACTCCCCTCCCGGCGTGCAGCAGTACAACGGCGTCGTCGAGAGCGCCATCCAGAGGTGCCTCAAGGTCGGCAAGGCGTCTCGCCGCGCTGCCCAAGAGATACTTGGCCCCGCTGGATTTTCTCGTATCCGCGGGC
>FN647968.1:322798-342258 GCA_000310025.1 Ectocarpus siliculosus | reverse complement strand
ATGGCCTGCACCTTCGCCTGGTGCCGCCGTGTCGCCGCTCCCGTGGCCGCCTGTGACGGGGACCGCCGCCGCTCCACCGACGCCCGCTGCTGCCGCCGCCGGGCCGTCACCGTCGCCACCGCCGCCGGGGCCTGCGTCATGGCCTGCACCTTCGCCTGGTGCCGCCGTGTCGCCGCTTCCGTGGCCGCATGCGATGGGGACCGCCGCTGCTCCACCTCCGTCCTCTGCTGCTGCTGCCGCTGCTGGGTCGTCGCCGTCGTCGTCGATATCGCCGCCGCTCCCGGAATGGTCGTCCTCACCCATCGAGGCTGAACAGTCCCCGCCAAGAAGAGCGCCGCAACCACGCCAAACCAGGCTGACCAGACCGCCGCCGACCGCACCGGGGTACGCCACGCCCCTGACGCCCCATGCTTCGAGACAGCTGGGCGAGAAGGGAGACCTTCGGGTCCGAGGACGCACGAGGGGAGATGCGCGCGCCATGTCACAGCAGCAGCTCTCTACTCTTTCGGAGGACCGGCAGTTCCCATCTCTGCCGAACGAGGCCGTCAGTACTCCTCTCCCTCCTTCCGAGATCACCATGGGGTTGCTGGCTCAGGCGAACGAAGATGTCCTCCTCTCCATGCTGGATGCTCGGCGAGCCATGAACGGGAAGACGATGCTCCGGCCAGGATTGGAGGGGGATGATGAGCAGGGGGGCGGAGGGGAGCAGCGAGCTCGGAGTGGGGACGCGGGAGGAAGCAAGGGCATCCTGCCTAAGGGGGACACGGGCGAGAAGGGACGCGTGGGGTATGGATGGTCGATCGGTCCCTCTGAGCGGGGCGTTCCGCTCGGGCTCATGGCGCGTCTTGCGACGCGCGACGACCTCGATTCGGCTATCTCTGAGATGGAGCCACCCCTTCTGCGTCCCGACATGCCGCGCTGCCACGCCAAGGACCTCAGGGTTCCCCAGACATTCAAGGAGGCGAAGGAGAGCGTGCACAGCACCCAGTTCATGGACGCAACGAAGAGAGAGGTGTTTGGGTTGCTAGAAGCAGATGCATTCAAGGTTGTTGGACCCTAGCAACCAATCGGTAATTGTATCAAGTCGAAGTTTGTGTTTGATTGGAAGGTAGATGCGTTCGGCTTTCCTACGAAGGCAAAAACCAGACTTGTTGCAAGAGGAGATATGCAGAAGGAGTACATTGACTTTGGTGATTTGTATGCTCCCACAGTAGCTTCGTCTAGTGTTCGTATGTTGGCAGCTTTGGCGTGTGAGCTTGACTTGGAGTTGTGTCATTTCGATATCGATCAGGCGTTTGTGAGGGCCCCTCTCAAGGAAGACATTTTCATGCGATTGCCGGAAGGATGTGGTGCGTTGTCGGGGGAAGATTGTGCAGTTGAACAAGAGCCTTTACGGTTTGAGGCAGGCATCTAGGGAGTGGTACGCGTTGCTGAAGAAGTGTCTTTTGGCTTTGGGTTTCGAGCAGTGCATGGCCGATTCATGTGTTTTTCGCTTAGTCGAAGGGGGGGAAGTAGTGTTGATTCTAGTAGTACACGTAGATGATATTTTTGCAGTGGGGACGAAGGAGAGGTGTGATCAATTTGGGAAGGACCTGGGCGATTACGTACCGGTGAAGTCTCTGGGGGAGTTGCAGTGGTACTCTGGTTGCTATTACGAGAGGGACAGAGAGGCAGGTAGATTGACGATTTCGCAGGAGACATACACCAAGGAGTTGGGAGAGAGATATGGTGTGGAGTGGGGCGGAAGCATTCCTTTGCCCACGACTTGGAGACTTTGGGACTTTGATGTGAATGAGCCGAGCGTAGAGCACCCATTTCGCGCGCTGATTGGTTCGTTGCTATGGATAGCTTTGTGGACTAGGCCGGATATCGCGAATGCGGTGAGGGCAGTAGCGAGGTACTGTAGTGCACCCAAGTTGATCCACTGGAAGGCTGCACTTGGCATCTTAGGATATGCAGTTAGGACTAGTTCTTTCGGGATTTCTTTTCAGAAGGGGACAATTTCAGGGTTTTCTTTGATCACGTTCGTCGACGCGGATTACGCCTCGCGTGCGGCGGATCGTAGGTCGGTTTCAGGGGGAGTAGTAATGTGTGCGGGGGGAGCGATAGCATGGTTTTCCAAGACTCAGAAGTGTGTGACTTTGTCCACCACGCAGGCAGAGTACGTGGCGATGGCGGACATGGGGAAGGAGATTCTTTTTTTGAGGCAGGTTTGGCGCTTTATGTTGCCGAAGGAGTTGCGGCCGTGCATTCCACTGTACGAGGATAACGAGGGTGCTATCCAGATCGCAAAACACCCGATCTCGAATTCCAACTCGAAGCACATCGACGTGCGGCATCACTTCCTCAGACAACTGGTAGATGAGAAGGAGGTAGAGATCATTCATGTAGCGTCGCAGTACCAGCATGCTGACTTCCTCACGAAGGCGCTACCTGAGAGGGATTTTGTGTTCCACAGGGACTACGTGATGAACTTAAATTGAGCAGTCCCGGAGTTTTTTGTGTTGTGTTTTTGTTTGTGTGATTCTTTCGATTTGAGTATATGAGGAGTTGATTTTCTACGAGTTTGAATTCAAGAATGGCCGATTGACATTATATTTGGTATTTCTGTTTTAATGGTTGGTTGGGAATACTTTCTATCCGATTGAAATTCTAAATGAGCAGTCCTGGAGTCTTTATTTTTGTTTTTTTTTTTGCGTTTGTGCGATTCTATTGAATTGCTATTTCTGAGGATTTTCTACGATGTTGAATTCCAGGGTGACCGATGGATAATCTCTGCAGTGTTTCTGGTTTAATGGTTAGGAGAAGAGTTTCAAACCGGTTGGAGTTCTAACGAGTTTTGTTTCGGGTATAATGGTCATGGTGTTTTGGCGAAGACGAAGCATGAGATGGATGGAATGTTAATCACTAAGCCTTGCGTTCAGGTATTTGGTATAAGAGGGTATGCATGTGTAAGGTAGTTAAATGAGTCCGGGTGTAATCTTGCCAATGCAGCGAGTAGGGGGGCTGTTGGATGTACTCACAGCATCAACAGATTATTGCGAGCAAGAATTTCCCGAGCAGATGGAGCGGGGAGTTTGGGGGGTCAATGGTTGCTATGGATTAGATTTGGTGGTACCAACTTTATCACATATTGCAGGTTTGAGCGGTATGGGTGTCTACAACGGAATTTGTGTGCGTGGCTTGTGGTTCCTCACTTCCTTTTTCTGTGTATAATCAAGTCCTTTTTCCGGCTCTCACGCCAACCCCGGCTTCCACGCCCATACTCCGGCTATCACGCCAACCCGGCTTCCACGCCTTCAGGACTCCCACGTCCCTACATATACCTTTACATCAGGGCCACCACGCCACCCGGCTTCCACGCCACAACTATATTATACACGAGCTTCCACGCTCCACCACGTAGAAGGGCTTTCACGCCCGCGGATAGTTTCTACATTTTGACCGTTGGCAGTACCCAGCTGCTGGCACCTTTTGTTTCCCACTACGGGACCCCGCGCCGAGGCACCCACGCACAAAGCTACTCAACAAGGCGACAGACATGCTACTATGATAGGACGCGGTACAGACCACTTGCAACAGGACCCGCCGCACCAAAAAAAATGCTCTGGGCGGAGGGGAGGTTCTGTGGGGGATATTTTCAAGAAATCATAACTTTTTGCCCCGGCATCGGATTTTCATAAAATAAATTGCGTTGGATAGCTAACGAGCTGAAGTTTTTTGGTGATTTTTGCCTTGTTTTTTGGAAAACGGGGGGACGAATATCTTGGGTTTTTGTTGAATATCCCAGGCTGTTCGAGAAAATATAAATTTAGTTCGGGGGAAAGGGTTGATTTTCGTTTAAGAATAACATTATCTTTGTGCCTCGTTTCCAAAACAAATAAAAAAAAATCACAGAAAAAACTTCAGCTCGTCAGCTATCCAACGCAAATTGTTTTATGAAAATCCGATCCCGGGGCAAAAAGTTATGATTTCTTGAAAATATCCCCCACAGAACCTCCCCTCCGCCCAGAGCAATTTTTTTGGTGCGGCGGGTCCTGTTGCAAGTGGTCTGTGACACAAACGACGTCCATACTCAACGACGCGAGTACCGTTGGCCGCTTAACAAACGTACATCGCTGCTGGGTCATACAGAGCAGCTGCAAACAACGTGCGCTGGTCGACACTCACTCACGCCAAGAATGAGGCCGTTTCCTGCTGCCTAGCGTATGAGGAAGTCTGCACTCCGTGACCATCATGCATCATTCATCACACACAGGAGCGAGCACGACGAGTTCGTATGCACACACGAAACGCAACATCGACAGCAGTGGAACCAAAAACAAATAACTTTCTTCAACCACATCACCCATGAACGGTCAACGGATTGACTGCTGCTGCTGCCTGCAAGCCACACATGCAACAGCATCGTCAACGCACGCCCACGGCAAGAAGACGACATAGACTACAGCAAAAGTCGGCGCACTGGTCGACATGTGTCATAGACAAAAAGCACTGACTGGATGGATACAAGTACATGTAGAACAAATTGAGAGAGTCAGTGTCCGATGTTGCGCAGACGACTCACCAGACGACGACAGCGTCGTGTAACTTTGGAGGACAGGAGGGCTCGGGAAAGACAGAGGTAAGTCGTGAGACGCATAGGCTTGTACTGTAGGCCGTGACATACATCGGTAGAGTAAACGCACTAGTGTAAGATGTAGACTCACCCGACGACGGCATGGTCGTGTAACACCGGCATACATCATTGAATCCACATGCATACAAACAGCAAGCAGATGATCTACAGTACTAGTGGGATGCGTGCGGTAGCCATGGTATGGAGCATATTTCGACACAATAACAAACTATACACAGGAAGAAGATTATTACAAGGACGAAGGCGACGATAGACTTAGTTAGCCGGCGCTGGCTGTTGTTGTTACCATCAGACGACCGGGGAGGAACTGTATATTATTGTCTGTCCGTAGATTGTACATCGCAATAGAACAATGAATGCACGTCGATTGTTCAGGTACGAAAGACGGCGAAGAAGATGCGACCATATGGTCGTCGATGATGATGACCTGGACGGTAGTTCTGGCAGTGATGAAGCGGACAGAATTATTTTCAACAGGGAGATCCCGACAGCGGCGATTGAGACCACAAAAGGTCAAGAAACGTGCAGAGGTAGCGTAAATTTGGTGACCCCTCTTCACGCGGAAACTCTTCTGCAAGGACTGCAGGACTTCCGTGACCACATGTTTGCGGGTAGCAGGCGGTGAGTGTCAGCAGTTCGACTGAACTAGCTATGTAAGGATAACTGCCCGGCCTCATTATTAACATATACACCCGTTGAGATCGAGCGTATACAAAAATTACATTAATACAAGGCGTCCTTCTGGAGTGGGGTAGAAGAGAGAGCACCGCGGCAAGGGGTGATGCAAGATCATGGGAAAAGCTACGAGCAGAGAAACGACAGCAGTAAATACGTATGCATAGCTAATTAATGCATAGATAGCTTCGTATCAAAGAATTCGCGGCAGGTCGGCGCGAGCTCATAACATTGAACGGTTCGATGAGACATGTCACGACTGGCCCGACGCACGACGCAACAGCTGCTGAGAATCAGTGCAAAGTCTTCTTACAGCCCTACGAATTTTTTTCACAGTCTTGTACAGTCCCGTGGAAAAAAATACCAATCTATAGATAGTCTTATGTTATCTCCCTACACTCGTTGAGATCGAGCGCATACAAAAAATTGCTTTAATTTGTTATCAACAGGTCTCCCTGTGCCGTGTGCGATAGGCTGACTTTGGTACGACGTCATCACGTGTTATCAGCAAGTGAGATTCCCAGCAGACAACTTTTAAGGGCGGACGAAGCCCTTCGCAAGCAGGACAGGGTAATGGCAACTTTTCGCGGCTATGCAGGCGACACGGCGCGGGACCTAGACAACCTCGTTCTAAGTAGATACGGTATGGAGTCAGAGGAACCATGCAAGATACATGTATGCGATGAGTGCTACCGGTCGTTGGCGAAGAATAAATTACCTGATGCAGCATTGGCAAACGGGTTTTGGGTCGGTACCCTACCTGATGAGCTGCAAAAGGCAACGTTCGTCGAGCGCGCTGCAGCGTACCCAATTCGAACAAAGGGTCACGTTGTAGCATTGGAATCAAGGCGTGTGAACAACATTCCTGGAACGGCTAAGAGATCTATGCGAGGAACATCTGTGTTTTACGCAAACAACTCCAGCTCTGTCGCGAACGAGCTACCTTTGGCGGCGACTGGTCTGCTGGATATGATCACGGTGGTGCTAGCGGGGAAAAAAAACCCAAACCCTCCGATCTTGGCCGCCTATTGGGTGCCCGCAAATCAATTATTAGGGCCATAATCGATTACATGCTCGATAAGGAAGATAAACTTGTCGTCGGTTTTCCCGTGGCGAAATCTCTTCCTGTCAGTGAAGAGAACCTCGATTCGTACAGCGAGGATGGATCTATCCCAAAAGTGTTGTTGAATTCGATTCTAACATCGAATGATCCATTGAATGTGAGCGCAAGCTTGTCTTCTTCCTACATACGAGGTAGCAACGAAATCGGCGCTGAGAAAGTCAAACTGAGCGACGACACTTCTTCAACAAGTTCCAGCAGCGACGAGGATGACGATGAGCAGGTTAGACGTGACGTGGAAGACGGCAAGGCGTGTGTTTTGCAAAACTACGCGGTGGTTGATCCTGGTGAGGACACCGCAACCTCGGCTCAAAGACTTCCGGATGCGATGAAAACGTTAGGCAGCGAGCTTGATGCGGAGGCGGCGTTGCGTAGAGGTCATCCTCCGCCTGGTGGTACCAGCAACGCCCTCGTTGTGCCACACGGTGAAATCCTAGACGATTATAGAAATAACTCGGCCTGGGTAGAAGGCTTCATGCACGCGTTCCCGGAAGGCTGTGGCGGGCCTTTGTGTCCTACGCGAAGAAGACCGGTAGCATTCAACAGATGGATCCAGATTTTGCTCAATCGGAGAGACAATGCATGGAGGATTGATCGTTGTTTTTTGTTTTGCGCAGCCGCAGTTCGTTTCAGACATGAAGCGATTGCGAATGTGCGATTCAAGCTGTCGGTGCGACCTAATTCTGCAGACGCGAACGCAATAGCTTCTATCACAAAAGAAGATCTACATGGCATGGCAGATGAACTCAAGTCTGGGAAAAAAACCAGCGCGGTTTTAAACAACAGACCTGAGATCAGAGCTCTCCTTCGGAAAATGCAGGCCGTTTCAGGGGACGCGACGTGGACGGACCACGGAAAGCTCAGGGCGCGAACGACCGCACATTCGATGTTTATTCAGTTCGGATTGCCTTTCTTCTGGATGACGGTGAATCCTTCAGATGTTAACAGCCCTTTCGTCATGCACTACGGAGGTCATGACATCGACCTATCGTCGACATGCCATCAACAAATGCCAGAGTACAGAAAACGATTGGACATAATCGTTAACGACCCCGTGGCTTCGGCCACATTTTTCCACGAAACAATGGAGGCGGTGTTAAAGTATATTCTGAGGTTTGGAGCAAACGATGGCGATGGTGGAGCACTAGGCAACATCAAAGCATACATCGGAATGACCGAAGAGCAGCATCGTCTTATGCTTCACGGTCATCTGATGGTATGGGTACACGGCTTCACGAGTCGGGAACAGCTGCGGAACGACATTGGGCACAGCCTGAAGAAACATGCCGAACTAGCGAAGTGAGTACAGTGCGTATCATATATCCGGAATCGTTGTTTAATACAATGTTTTATATTTGCTCAATCGGAGAGACACGGATAATGGATGATCGTATTGTCACATTATGGATCGATTTGTTGGTCTATTTACATATGTCAATATGTTTGATGTTACTACACGTTTCTGTTTAACAGGTACATCGGAAGAATAATATACAACCAGGTCATGTCTCTCGAAGAGGTAGAGTTCGGCTTGCTCAACGCATATGAGCCAGTGTACAACAAAGTTGTGGTACCCAACGCGTCACCATTTGACAAGAGCGCAGCTCATCAGAACCAGAGCTGCGACGACGACCACGTTTCGGCAGAAGGATGGCCGGAGCCACTTCACACAAGAGAGGCTAGGAAAGACAAGCGCAAGGTTTCATTCTGCCCTCCTATTCCTGCAATTACCATCCAGCGTTTATTCGGAGAAAACCCTGCGTGTCTTTCTTGCATTGCTGAAGACGCCTCTTCATTAGCATGGGTGGCGGGTAGGCATGGATGTACACACACGTGCACGAAGTATGCCAAAAAAGGATTGGATGGCCTACCGCTCCCTGGGGCTGAGTGTCGATTTGGGTTCGGCCGTGACGGAAAGCCTATCCTCGAAAGAATAAGTGTGAAGAACGGCAAGGCGGTCGTTTATGCCGACGGTACATTGGAGATAGACGGCGTGACGGTAGAGGTAGACGGTCCTAACGATCAAACGGCTGCTTTACGTTTGCAAGAAGAAATTCAAAGAGCTTCCGCCGCCCGCGCCAAGGCAGTTGAAGACAATGCTCCTTTTGAAGACGACGAACACGATTTCATCATACGGGTGCGCCGCGGATCAACGCACATCAACAGTTATAATTGGGTTGTTCAGCAGGCCATACGATCAAACATGGACATCAAGGTGCGGAGACGTTTGACATTACAAGTTTTTTCATCAATTTGTGAATGGCATGTTATAGTATACCTATTATTCGTCATCATGTTGAATAACGTTGTTCTGTGTTGTTGACACGTTTTCGCAGGTTATCCAAGGAAAAGGTGACGCTCGAGGACTCGTTTTTTACATCCTCATGTACACGACGAAATCCAATCGAACGGTGAATTCGATTGTTCCTTTGCTGGCCGAAGCGGTTACTCGTGTTGACAAAGAAGATCGTTCTGAGCCCAAAGACGAACGCGTGCGAAGAATCGTGAGGGCTTCTCTCTGCCGTCTGCTATCTGGCACAGAATTAGGCGGTGCAGCCGCCGTGTGCAAATTAATGGGGTGGTCGGATACAATCTTGTCGCACAAGCCTGTTCTGTGCAGGCTGACACCTGTGTATGGCTGGATCAAGGACTCGCTTCCATGTGATTTGGAAGAGGGAGGCTCTGCACATTCTGACGACAGCGACGACGAGGAAGACGGTGTGTTGCTGACGGTGGTTGAAGGACGTCTGTGTTGTACTCCTCGCGCTCCGCAAGACTATATCCATCGATGTGCACCCGAAGACGTCGATCATCCTTTCTACAGCATGTGCTATTTCATGTACACGCGCCTTGTTGCGATCTCTAAAACAAACGGCATCAAGCGACCACATGAAGAAATCAGTGCTACCGAAAACGTGCCTACAGCAGACGACTTTGCTCCCACGATTGGGCGCGAAACAGCCCAAACAAGATATGACTTCTTCGGAGATTACAGAGCTGGGTATTCGCAATATTTGCGAAGACAACCTAAGGTGGTGGACATCATGTGTGAGCCGCCTTTGGAAGAAGCGAATCCAGAGAACTTCGGGCGCCTACTTCTGGTGTTGTTTAAACCATTCTTCGAAGCGAGTGATCTATATCCGCAAGGGTGTAAATCATGGCATGAGGTTTACAGAAATGTACCTGCTGATGCATGGGATTCCCGTTCCCAACCACTACGGGAAAACATCAATACAATGCAAGTAGAAAAGAGAGCTGCGAATGCCGCAAGGAGAGCGAGAGCTGCTACAATAATAACTGCCCTGCGTGTCTCAGGGAGGAGGAACAGCGAGCGCGCTGTCAATCTGCATGAAGCGATGTGTGGCGTATGGTAACTGCTGTAGGTGGCCACATGCTGCATGCGTGTATGTACGAATATGGATACAGCAGTGTATGTGACTCGCAGAGAGAGGTGTTGTCGCCTGCTGCTGCCGATTCGAAGACCACTCTGAAACTTCTGCTGCTTTGACATGATGCAATTTTTCTCCTCACTCCTTATCTTTTGCCATGGGTTGTGGATCCCACAACGTACGGCACTGCTGTATCATCTCAGCGGGAGATGGATACCGCGAGCTGAAGATATGTGAACCACCGCCGCCCCAGTTTCCTGCGGGAACAACCGGTTTTATGCATTAAGTCTACTGCTGCATGCACAGAGTAGCAGTATCATGGTATGATGGATGTGGCAGAAAGGCTCAAGTTTGCACAGCATTATAGTACGTAGAGAGGCTCCTGGAATCTCCAGTTGTTCCATCTTGTCGTGCTCACCCAGGAGATGACATCATTTCGCCGTCCGCGAGCGATGACTTCACGTTCACCTGCAAGATGACTTCACGTTCACCTGCAAGTAGTTGGCTCTCGTGTCGCGAACTCATTGAACCAGTCATGTTCATCATCATGTCGTATCATGTTGTCACAACCACCCCATTTCTATCCGTAGTGAACACGGCGCGTTGCTCGACTTTGAACCCTTGGTCCGACTCACAGTTTGGTCATCTTCGCCCGCTCCTTCCCTGTTGAACGCGGCACCTGTTGACGTTTAACTTGCATGTTGCCTCGGAGCGATCGGCCTACGTATGTGGCCGATTATTAATAGTAGTCATATGTACAATGTACAGGACATCAGCAGTATGTATCCCATATCCGGATCTGTACTTTGTTTTTTCACTCTGACTTTTTCTCCGCCCTCAATAACTTTCCTGGCAACTTATCCCTGGTCGAGGACAACAATTTCTGTGTCATCAGGTCCAGCGTATGCATTTGTACGCCTACACGGCTGCCGCAATGCGCTTCAGTTGCGTATAGTTCCATTGCCGTTGAGCTGTTCCAGATGGATCTCCCCACGGCACAGTTACAACATAAGCAAACCTTGGTACTGCAGTAGTAATCTTGGCTCTTTCGACCACAGACGGACAGACAGGTCGGTCTTGATGTGACGCTTGATGTGATATTGGATGTACATAATGCTGTAGCAACAGCTCCACTGACAATTACTCTTTGCTCGGAAGAGAATAAAGCCGACAGTGACCAACAATAGCCGAAGCATGTCCAACACCACGACAGACGAAACCAAACCAGTGCGCACAGGTCGGGTGATGGCGAACGCACCCTACTGAAGCACGGGTCATCTTTTCCAGCTACCTTTGGGTGCGTCGTCGTGAGCAAGGCCGTTCGTCATACGCATATGTACTTGCTTCGTCTGGAATCTTACCGTTGGATACTCATGTACTTGCCAGCAACGACCATCATATTTGTCTGGATTGGGGGGGGACTTATATTGTACCGAAGGCCACAAGATTCGGATTCCAACCGACATAATTAACCGATGGTTGGAAGGTTTCGCGCTTGATCTTGTGCACGCACAGCATCTCGGAATCAACCCGGGAGCACACACACACCGACGCACAGGAGGTTGGGGCAGCAGCCGCAGCAGCAGCAGAAGTAGCAGCAAGAAGGTACTCTGCGGACGCTGGGGCCGACAGGCCCCGCCCCCCCCCTGCAGACCAGCCACAGAATATATCATCACACACAAAAAAAAGTTCATAATCATCATCCATCCTCATCGCACAGATTTTGTTCTGAGTTTAGGGGAGAAAAACGAACGACCAAACGGACTCCGTCCGAACTTCGGAAGAAATTACTTGCCGACCTCCTCTCATCAACTTTTGTGGCGTGTGGGCCCCACCCCACCTCTCACACTTTGTTCGCCTCTCAGCTTCCTTTTTGGTGTGAGGGGAGGGAGGAGAATGGCTCCAGGGGCGATGGTCAACCGGAGGTCGGCGGCGCTTGCCGCCGCCGTCGCAGCGGTGGGGCTCGCGGCGCGCCTGGCGTCCGCTCACCCCAACTGCAGAGGGGACTTCTCTCCCTCGTTCACCGTCGACGCGCAGTTCTGCCCTAACGATCACGAGGATGGATTCTGCTGCAACGCACAGGAGGAGAGCGGGATCCAGGCGGTCTATGAGGCCGCGGGCGCGACGGGCACTTGCGCCGACCTCTACCTCGAGGTGATGAGTGGGCGATAGTAGTAGTAGCGATGTTGTTGGTGGGGCTTTCTGCTGTGTGTGTGGAGCGAGGCGGGTGGACAAGGGCAGAGCAACACGTGCACATTCTCTTCAAAAAGTAGATGCCGCTCTCTCGAGTGTTTTTCCGTGAACGGAAATTAACGCACAGGGTTGGATTGGGGTTCGAACCCAAAGTGAGCATCGACCATCAGGCCTTCCCTCAAGGGCAGCCGGCAGCAGCAGCGGTAGCAACAGCAGCAGCAGCAGTAGCAGCGGTTTGTGGCGCGCGAACAACTCCGGTTGCAGGTGTTTAAACTGCCAACTGCAGACAGACGAAGCAAGAGAGTTTAAATATGTATCGATGAGAGAGGATGCAGGGCGTCACAATTCCCGCCGGCCCATCATATCGGCATATCTCCCCTTTTGCTTCTGTGGGGTGCAGAACAGAAGCTGGTTGGTCACCGGCAATGTCCCACCCGACCACCCGACCCATCTAAGCCTCCTCGCAGCGCGTTGTTGGCAATCGCGTTAGATTACTGCGCCTACGCCAGCATCGCATGTATAGATGGAGGAAAAGCAAATCCCGTCGAAGGATCCTTCCTGCTGCACTCAAAAACCTAATAATGAACACACCTTGAACACACACAGAAAGATTTTTTTTTTGCTTCGTACAACGTACCCCAACGTATTCCTACATCAAATATCCATTCGTATTTTATTATGTTCCTTCGTAATTTTTCACAGTCTTTTTGGAAGTTCGCCTTCGTATGGTGCGATTCATACCAGTGCCGTTCAGCTTGTGGTGCTTCTTTGACCAATTTTCTTCTCCTCCACGGCTATTTGTACCCCTGGCGTGATGATGATCCACCTCACTCTTCGGTTTTTTTCTCTATTTTTCTGTTCCCTCCGCATCCGCAAACTGATTGTCACTTGCTTCCCCTGCAAAATCATCAGTGGCTCTCTGATAACATCGTCAACTGCTCTCTCTTCTCTGGCAACATCGTCAGTGGCTCTCTCTTGTATAACGAAATCCATCAGTGGTTTTCTCTTCGACGAAAGGATGTATGTCTGTGTACACACCAGGAGCAATTTATTTACACCCGGCCCGCACGCACGTTCGAGTTCCAAGCAGAAACGCTGAATCATGCCAATCAATAATCAATTCGGTTGCTCATCGATTGATTGATTCGGTCTGCTTTGTTCTCGCTTCTTGATTCCGACCATGGTGGTATTTCTATTTTTTTGTGACCTTCACCCAAATCCACGGAGCGAGTCAAAACAGTCATTCCTCGTGTTGGTCCCTTTCTTCTTGAAAGTTGTTGTGAAATGACAATTTTATTTGTGTCATTGGCGCGGACTCCATCCATGTTCTTGTGTGCTCACAAGAACCTCTGTTCAATTGTGAGGTACTACTGCTGTATGCGGAGAGAGAGAGGTGGTGTGAAGAACACGGGTGGAATTGGCTATGGATGCCCACTGAAAAAGAAAGGCCGCCACCGAGCAAACTCGGGTTATTTCTTGTCGTGAAGTAACCTGGTGTGTGTGTATTTATTATCCGCTTCATACCTCAAGATGAAGTAATTTACATGTTCATTCAGTGGATTCACATGCCGCCCAGTGGAGGGCAAAAAAAAACAATACAATTGCTAATCAGACATCAGACCTACTTGCTCGTGGAACGTGTGCAACTCTTGAACAACGTCGCGGGGGTGGCGCACCCGCCAAAATTCTGTCCGCTATGTATGTCCCCCGACGCTCACTCATGCCTTTGATAAACGTGACACCGATCGACTCGTCATCCCGTCGCGGGGTGTTTCTGCAATCAATCTCGATGTGGGGCCAGATTATCTGCCTGGTACTGTCACTTGGTCTAACACAATAATTTCTTGCGCCGTTCTACAAAGAACATGATAACCGAAGATTTTGCGATGATGGCGAAGGAGTGAGTGAGAGTGAGACGATTCGCCGCCGTCGCTCGGTCGGATGTTCGGTTACCCCGAACCTTGTTGCCGGATATCCTTGTGTTGCCTACAGCAACAGCATGCATGCATGCAAGAAAAAGGCTCGTCAATAAGAAAGATGGCGGCACAGGGTGTGTGTTCATCGACCGCGGTAACCGGCGTGTGTTTGTGTGTGTTCGGGGCAATGAATAAACTGTTGTTGTGCTGTGAAGGTGATCGAAAGGATCGAATCGAATCGAAAGGGCGTGAAGGACGATTTCCTCTCTGCCCGTAGAGGCCACATAGCAGTTACCCCTATGCAGAATCCTTCTTCTTGCCTAGCACACAACGATCGCGCTCATGAAAAGGGGGTTGGGGAAGTCAATTATGTGGAGGTGACCTTTCAAAAGGTTCCGCTAACCGAAAATATCCGTCCAGGATGATTTTGTCTGAAACCCGGGCCGGCGATTGGCAAGACATAACCTACCATATTCATACCGTTACACATGTGCTCCATTCTCGAACTTAGGTGCTGTTGTTTGGTCGTCGAAAAACATACGGCGGTATCAACTCAAGTCTCTGTCAAGCATCCGTACGGTTTCAAATGAGGCGGACGCCGTCGCCCTTACAGCTCATGGTGCCCACCCGGCACGCGACTGGCGACTTGCAAGAAAAGCTCAATCTGCTCGTTAATGCATCTTACGCACAGAAGACGTTGTTGCGAGAGGTTAATATCCGTCTTAACGGCCAAGAGAAGCAAGCTCTCGGCGACACAATCACGAAGCCATTATTCTTCGGGTAAAATGCCATATATCTGTGGCGGAGTGTTTTTTGAGAGAACAAAGTCCCGGGGCATGGGGTGCAGATGAGCAGAGATGTCTCGCACCGTTCCCTGCGTGTGCTTGCCCTTTCGCCGTCCGTTGCTACACCTTTCCGCCGCCGGACGCAGTTTTGTTGATGAAAAATGTACTATACTTCGAAGTTTTTTGAGTCGGGTGCCGATAACTCGCCTTGCCATCCGATACCTAACTCTCCCTGCCTGACGTATGTCGGTTCCCTTCACCGACCACACCCCAGGTGATGTGCGGGACGTGCCACCCTTGGAGTGGCCACCTCTTCGAGAGGCTCGACACGGCCATGACGCTCACGCAGGAGTTCTGCTCCCAGTTCTACGGCGAGTGCGCCACGCAGCTCGGCTTGCCGGCGGACTACTGCGAGGTTCACGCCGGGCCGGAGGGGGACCAGTACTGGTCTTACCCGTTGGTCATTGATGGTACGTACGCGTGCATGCCGCGTCATTACTACTGCTGTCCTGGTCGGTACATAGCGGTTGTTTTCTTCCGCTACATCAATATTACCGGTGCCGGCTGCCGTGTGTAGGCCAACACCGCGTTTGTGTCAATGGCGCGGATAGTTTTGAAGCACTAGAGCCACGCAAGATTTTCATCGTACGCACGTGCTGTAGTTTGGATGGAGCTCAAGCTTCATTTTGCCGGTGTTGCTATACACTACACTATGTCTAGAAATTTCAAGACTTGGTTTTTCTAGCGCAGAAATCGACGAGAACAACTGCTTTTCGCCGTGCTCGCCTGTTTGAGACTGAAACCATTGTTGTTTCGTTGCCGGTTCTTTTTTCACGGTGGACCATGCGCCCTCCGCCCGCCAACAGACTCTTTCAGCACCGACGGACTCGTCAAGGCCTTCCCGGACTTGTCCGACAGCAGCATCCCCGACGAGCCGGTAGACATGCGAATGACCCCTGACGGGAGCAAGTGGTGGATCTTGGGGCTCAAGGGACAAATCGTCGAGGTACAGTAGTACTTATTAATTGGTCGTTGAGAACGATACAAGCAAGTACAGTAGTAGTCTTGTTTTGGCAGTTGCGGGTGAAGGCTGTCGCCGTATGTGGTTGGAGCATTTTGGCTTCGCCTTCTTCTGGTCGTTTCGTGCAAGTATTGTATACAGCGGTGGTTCGGGCAAAACCTTTTTTAGTAGTGAACGACTCTCAAAAAGGTAGCAGGTATTCGACAACGTCTCGGTCTTGGTCCTGGACGTGGCCGTCCTGTTGGCACTAGGTTTATCGCACCTCGAGTCCTGTCTGTGAAGGCAGTTTGTGGGTGGATTAAAGTAAGAGTTGTTTTCTCGCGAGGTTTCGGCGGTAGCTTTGTGATGATGAACGACCACATTTATTTTGTTTTCGGTGGTTGTCGTATATCGCATACACCGGGGCCACACCTGATTCCAAGCGGTGCCAGCAGGCTTGGTTTGGTCTCCGTCGAACCCTTCCTGCCGTGTGGTTCGTTGTCCTCGCATCCATGGCGTCCACGGAATGTGTTGGTGCGTTTGAGGCGAACCACGATCAGTAACCAAACATCAATGCAGCCGATATGGTGGATATTCGGAGAAGGGAGTTCGTTTGGTCCTGAATTGCCAACGCAAGCATTAAGCAGGACAGGCGTCGAGAGAAATTCATCACCGACGACATCATCAAGTTGGCAACAAACAACGTGCGTTATTGTCACCTCGCGTTTTGCACCGTCTTATCCTATCCTATCCTATCTGAAGGTCGATGTGGCGGACCCTACTTCGGCCAAAACCGTGCTGGACATGTCTTCCTTGATCCTCTGGACTTTCGAAGAGGTACGTATGTCTTTTTGTGAGGTGTTCGTGGTTGGTGTGTACTGGCCGTGGCGTTGCTGATTCGTAGCCGTTGCCGATAGCCCTTTTTCTGGCGCACGGTCGTTTGCAAAACCACTCAGTTCTTCGATTGATACCGTTGCTGCCCATGTTGTGTCTCTCCCGTATGCATAACTATAATAGCATCGATCGTGGTTAGACTTGAGACATCGTAGATTGTGTTCTTCGCTCCAGTGCTGGCGGCGCACATAGGAATAATGTCCTCCATCTTTATCCCTCCCCGGTCGTGACTACTCGTTCCGTTCGCCGCCGGCAGCCTCAATATGTGCCTGACACGTTGATAACCAACAAACCCTTTTTTCTGAGAAGTTGTACCAAGCACATAACGTCAAAATGAGACTATTGTACCGGTTGGAGATGATACCCCGGTCTGCGGGATGGATGTGTTTGAAGTATTTTCAGCGGCAATGAGGGGCGAGCGAGGGATGCCTGCTAGATTCTCCTATGCTTTGTTAACTGCCTGTTTTAGACGTTATGACGCTCGTCCTAACACTATTTATCTCGCTTGGCTTGGCCGCCGTCTTGCCACAACAGGGACTCTTGAGCATGGCCTTCAGCCCGGCCTTCCACACCACCGGGGTGTTCTACGCCTCCTACGTTAACGGCCCTTCCGTGAGTCCAGCCAATCAGCTTGCTCGAAGCCTGTACATGCGTCGTCGAAGGCACATCGAGCCGCGTCACATGCATCAATCATGATGCAGTAGCCTTGTTTTTTGTGACTTGAGCATCGCCCACAGCAGTCCACGAGGACGCTGGCACCAAAGGTTTTAAGGATGCACACTGTAAACCCTCGGGGTATCTTCTGTACCGTGGTGTATTGTTGCTCGTGTGCTTGTAACCGAAGAGTTAGTTACGGTATTGGTTGCTGTGGCCACGAGCGTGTGCGTGGACACGTCGTCGGCCTGTGGTGTCCCACCACTCGCTCCAAATGGCGCTCTCCGCAACCTCGCTTCACCCGAGGTGTGAGAGACCATAACGAACGGTCATGGCCTTCACGGGGTATTTCGGGGTATCTTGATAGTTCCCCCGCCGTTGCCGCCTTGCTATGATAACTACCCGTGCCCTTCCTCCTCCTCCTGACGACGGCGACCATCGTATGTGCCGGTTTCGTTTTGGATAAAACACATCAGTTCGGGACAAACCGGCTGTCGAGGTTCAAGTACGATCCCAACAGCGCCGAGAACACCCTGGGCTCGGAAGAGGTTCTCATCATCTCGTCCGAGAAGCAGTCGAACGTTCACTCCGCCGGATGGATCGGGTTCAAGCCCTCCAGCTACGGCAACGACGCCGTGAGTCTTCGTCCTGTCTTGATATTGTTGCTGCTGCTGCTGCTGTTGTTGTTTCTTCCACATTGAAACCCGTGGCGTTGTTGTTGTTGTTGTCGCTGTTCTTCACAGTTAACAACCGTTGCGATCTCACTACATTATCTCCCCTAACCCCAAATGTCGTATTTGTCTACATACTCAAACCAACTCATTCTTCTCTCGCGTCAGGCCGGAGCCGTTCACGAGCTGTTCTGGGCGATGGGCGACAGCGGTCCGCAGCTCGACACCTTCGACCGCGGCCAGGACCCGAACATCTTGCACGGGAGCATCATTCGCATCGGGGTGTCCTCGGAGATGGAATCCGGGTACTCCATCCCCTCGGGAAACCCTTTCTCCGGCGGCGGTGAGAGAGAGGGGGGGTCGGAAAGATAATCGTAGAACAGAAGGGGGGGGGAGTCGGAAAAACGACAATCGCCAAAGATCTGAAATTAAAGCGACAGTGAGAGCGAGGATAACGAACGCAATCAGACGTGCATGTACAGAGACGGAACGGAGGTACCGATCTTCGTGATTCTCGTCTTTTGACGTACGTCCTCGTTGCATTTGTCTTTTTTCGAAGGAAATATCTTCCTCGGAGCGCGTCTTGATTGACCCGTCTAATTGGGTGTGGCCACAGGCCTGAACCCGCTGCCCTCTTTTGCCTCTACTGTACCGTGGTTGATGTACAACAAGACCAAGCTGTGTGTGCATGTTTTACATCAACCCGGTCACGTGAACCCTTTGCCCTTGCCCCCAACAACGTGCGATGTATCGTTGTTTCCAGGCGGAAGGGGCGAGATCTGCGCGCAGGGGATGCGAAACCCGTACCGGTGCAGCTTCGACAGGCTCAACGACGACCTCTACTGCGGAGACGTCGGCCACCTGGACGTCGAGTCCATCAAGAAGATTGAGTGAGTAAACAGTGGCAGCAACAATCGTAACGTACGTACTGTCGGGTCGAGAAGTACCCATGGCTCTGCACTTGCTGGTGTGTAGACACACACATACACACACATCTTTCGTCTCTGTCTTGATTCCTCCGCATGACCCCTGCCCTGTCACGCACACACACATTCATGTTTCATGTCTGATGCAGGTGCGGCAACAACTACGGCTGGAGGCAGTTTGAGGGAGACCGGTGCATGCAACAGATCGAGGACCAGTTCCCGGAGACGTGCGAGTTCCTCGACAGGTCCCCCTTCACCTTCCCCGAGTTCAAGTGAGTCGACCCGTCTGTTGTCCTACCCTCACACCAATCCCGGAGCCAAGCAAATTCTCGACCGCACCGTGTACCGAGCGTGCTCGTGTTGCTTGTGGTTCGCCGCGAGGTTTAGCAAGCACCACCGCCCCCAGAGTGTCGTTTGCGTCTCCAAGCTCGGTTCTCGTTCCAAGTTATGGAGCGTGAGCATGTGGTCATGGATCAAAACATGTTGACGTGCTGTTTCCCTTGACGCGCACGCTTCGTTTTCCCTACGTGTATTGTGCCCTTGGCTCACCACCACCTGCCGCCGCCGTTGCCGCCGCCGGTCGTGCCGGACCCCCCCC
>FN647968.1:288562-304894 GCA_000310025.1 Ectocarpus siliculosus | reverse complement strand
CCCCCCGCCCCCCCCGCGTAGAAAACCACCGCCTACTTACCTCTAAGGTGTCGAGACCGCAAGGGGTGCATGGCGCGGCCAAGGAGCAACTCGGACCCTGAGCGGCGGTGCAATCCCGCGTGCTCTTTATGTACAAGTTCACCTAAAGCGCGGCCGAGACGCAGCAACGCACACGAGATAGGGAAGGTTCGCGTGTCGCATTGAGGCTAGGGTGGACAGCGTTCCTCAACATCCAAACACACGGGAACCACCGCCAGGTGTGCGCTTCTGATGTACAGCAGTAGAGGCCACGGGTGAAGAGAACATCGGATTGGTGACAGTGTTTTCGGCTCGTCCCGACCATGAGAAATACAAATATTACAAAGTACGGCGGCTACGGAGAAAACCGGACTGAGAGTGATGTTGTCCCTCAAAACCGTAGCCGCTAGCGTATCACATTTTATTCCGGGTCCATAAATGTGTTTGCTTTTGGTCGCGAGCATTCAGTCCAGTTGGTTGTCGTCGTCCAGTTGAGATTAGGCTCGTGTGCACCAAAGGAGCTTTTTGTTTCTAGCTTAACGAGCGGGATAGGCGAGGAACAAACTGTTTTCGCATAATTGTACGAATGGACAAGACTCGGTGCGAAGGCGAAATAGGTCTCAGTACAGCGTCAACAACAACAACAACCACAACAACGATACTTGTAGACAGGCCATTTGTTGACGTTACAACACCGTTCAACAACTTTACATTTGTTGACGTTACAAAACAAAGCACAAGGGGCAAAAGAGGCGCTGACATAGCCTTGGTATGGCACGGTGCGGTGTGAGCTTGGCAGGGCACGCCCCACAGAATTCGGTCAATACGAAAATACATGCCAACAACAAATCACACCCTCTGGAGGTTAGAAACAGGTTGAGGGTTGTATTAATCATGCCGAGATGCGCGTTTGGTCGAGTCGCCTTAAAAGCTTCTTATCCTCGAGTATGCATGCACTTATCGGGCACTGCTGACATGTTTGGTCGAAATATCTGAAAAAATTTCTTGGTGCCGAGTACACACGTTATCGGGGGCGCTGAGAAACGTGTTTGGTCGGGTTGCCTGTAACACTCCTTGGTCATATTGGTACACTTTACGGCAGCTTGCTCAAGTTTTCATCTCTCGCGAAAAGAACGAAGGAATGCACGGCATCATAGGAATCTCGTCCGCGCTACGACCCAGATCGTTGCGCTTCCTTAAGTCAATGGAGGGTCGGACGGACCACACAGCAGGTAGAGCCAGACGCACAGAACATCCACTTCGACTATGTACGGTATTACCTCGAAGGGCAGTCTTCCTTTCATTGTGTGAATATTAAAAATATATATCCCTTTCGGCAATGTATGGTATGGTATTACCTCGAAAGGGTTAATCGTCATTCTTTGAATTGTACGTAGTTCTTCTAGAAACGGGGCCATCACCGTAAACGAAAACAGATCACCTTGCAAGCTTGCCCACAGCAAAGGTCCCCGTACTTTGGGGTTGAGAACCTCTTACTCTTTCCGAGGACCGTGTCATATTCCCCCCCTTTTTTGTGGGGTATACCCCAACATCGAATCCACAGACGTTTAGCGTAGGATTCTTGGCTGAACACGTGTACTTACGGCCAAATTCTCGTGCTTCGTATTTAATAACCGCTGTACAGGCTGACTTTGATCACGGCTGTCAGTTTCTTGAGTAAATAGTGGGGCACACTTGTACCGTGTCCCGTAAGGTTGCGAGTCAGCGCACAGGGGTGCGATCGATTTTCAAAGCGTAATTTCTCCACAACCTGGAGGGTGCGAGCGCCAACTGATCCTTCTCAGCAAAGCTCTAGATGAGATATTTCCAAAACCGCCCGACTGTGGCAACCTCCTGGTTATGGAGAAAATACGCTTTGAAAATCGTTCGCACCCCTTTGCGCTGACTCGCAACCTTACGGTAGTTACTGCTGATGGAGGAATTTCGACGATACTGCGCTCCTTGTTTTAGAACCGCCTCAAGAAGAGCCTCTTTTGCCACTGACCGGTGTATGGTTGATATCCCAGCAGAGAGCCGTCCCATCCTTAGGGCACACCGACGGGTCGACCCATTCGCCTGGAACGGAACGGGTGGCATTTACGGTACGGTACTGAGCTTGAGGTGATACATGCTTGCGGGCGGTGTGCCGGGGGGCCTTCCTTGTGACATGTGGCATACATGCCCTGCAGGGGGAAATGAGGAAAGTGGTAGACAAAGAGTGCTGCTGCGGTTACAGAGAGAGGAAGATGCAACTGTAGTATCGAACGTGAGGGCATAATCAGGCGGGTTCGTGGCTTACCGTCAAGTATACCATGCCAAATGCATCCCTTTTATCCAAGTAGTGACAGTTAAACTCTACCATACTATTTGCAGATTCATCCACAAGGCTCTCTCATATACCGTAGGTCGCATACACGGTAAGATATCACACCCCCATGAACATCGCTTCAAACCCCGGTTCCTCCGCGACCAAGAAGACTCCAGGTGGTATCGTCTTTGGAAAAAGACCCACGACACGATTCCAACGCCATTGCCATTTTCGGCATCATCAACACTGAGGTGGATTAATCTAGCATTGAAAATCAGTCCAGGGGGGTGTTATCTTACGCATAAAACCTACCGTACCAGTAGAGGTCCCTGTTTAGTGCAGGCTGAATAGTGCCGGTGCCCGGAATAGTGCCACACGGTGTTTTCGGCGGGCACACACTGAATTCCCAAGACATTGTCAGTACTTTTAATAGTGCCGTTCCGCTTATAGTGCCGTTGGATTTGCTGGACACAATATATACCGGCACTAAACAGGGGCCTCTACGGTATACAACAGATTGGCGCGACGGCAAAGGCCTTCCACCTGAGGTCAAGTTCTTGCAGAAGGCGCCGAAGGGGCAGAAGCACGGGTTTATGTCGAAAGAGCTGCCGGAACTGTCCGCCCTCTTCCCTCCCTTGGTACTCTGTAGGCAGTCCCATCTCTCGATCGACGCTCCCTACGCGAAACCCAATTAGGTGCGATCAAGGGGGTGGCACCGTTGGGATTTTTCAGGCGGGGGGGGGGGGGGGGGTACCAATCTTTCGATTTGAGGGTCTACGGATGACATTTCATGAGAGCACGGATGTTTACTTGAGTAGGTGTGAAAAACGGTCAACACAAGGACTTTTGGACGCCAAAGAGCTGCCGCGGGAAAAAATCCCGAAGGCAACCTCATGCTAGTCGCTCAAACGGCGTCGCCACCGACAAACTCTGCCCTGTGCGCCGAGCGAACCAAAGCAACAGGGCCGACCGCCTACCCTCACACATTTAAAGGTGTGAACGGTACTTCTTTGGTATCAGCTATTTTCCTCCGTGGTCGGCGATACGGTTACCCGCGAAACGAAACCAGAAGGTATGACGGTGCGGTACCCGGTACGACCTGGTAACGTTCATGACTCTTGGGGATGTGGATCTTATCGGCCAACGTGTTCAGTCGTACAACGAATATCAGCAACAGGACCCGCTGGAAATACATGTACTCTTGCAGCACGTGAAATCGAACGGGTGATTTCATCGAAAGGGCACAGCAGTCCTTCTTTTCATTATGTCACGCACGCTCGCTAAGAAGGAACGAGGGAGTTTCGACGGCGCCAAGGCGCGCAGCACACCCTGGGAACGCTCCCCCCTACACGTCGCAGGAGGCCAGCGCCTTCCTTATTCCTTAAAGCGGACAACCAAGGCAGGCGCCCACCCGTACACGCCTTGGTGCCTTGCTTGGCTGCCCGTCACAAGCTGCGCCATCGCCCGGAAGGCTTGGCGCACGCGAGGGGGCCTCTCCTTTGCTTCGCGAGCAGCGCCGACTCTTGCAAAAAGAAGGAGGCTCTTAGACAACGACAAACCATTCTCCAGCTCTTCGACAGGCACAACATAAAAAAACGAGCCCAGATGACAACAACGATTAGTCGCACTCACCCTCCTCGAAGCCCAATCTGTGGGAACTTTGACAATTGCGAAGAAGAGGTAGTAGTACTGCCACCAAAGCCACCACGGTTGAGACAGGCCCACACAGGGGGAAGGAACATAATCGGTTACGATACAATGGAAGGGAGGGGGGGGCGGGCGGGCGGTGAAATTCAGTGGTCAGTGGTCAGTACTGCTGGGACCTTTGAGAATACGACCCGATCATGAATCTCATCAGGTCAGATGGAAAACCACCCTTAGTGACGGACGTCTAGCGGACAATGTAGTGCGCAGTGTGAAACCGACGTTATCTCTACTCCAGTTTCGCGTTGGTGCCTGTGTTGCCCTCTCTTGCGGAAAGGAAGACGGGAGAGGTCTATCTTAATCTTTTGCCGCGCCACCCTCTTACCCCGCATGTGTTGTGACCCCACGTGCTGATCCCTGCCACTATGCGGGCCATTCCCCCCTCTTCTCTATACCAATCGGGGGGGGAGGGGGGGGTGCTCATGTTTTTCATGCCTTAGCGGTTAGACCATTGACCACGCGTCGACGAGAGGACGGAGCTTGGACGGGGGGGGGGGGGCACTCATGTCTTGCATGCCTTAGCAGTTAGACCATTGACTACGCGTCCTCGAGAGGACGGAGCATTGTTCCCACAGGACCGATCACCGACGGCCAATCGTTCCTTCGTATGCCACACCATGGAACGGGGGGAGGGGGCGATACACGTATCCATACCCGTTCATTCCGCACAGCAACTGTACCATGGAACGGGGGGAGGGGGCGATACACGCATCCATACCCGTTCATTCCGCACAACAACCGTACCATGGAACGGGGGGAGGGGGCGCTACACGCATCCAAACCCGTTCATTCCGCGCAACAACCGTTTCACACAGAGAAAACGGGAGTCCATCCATCGTGCAAGGCCCAAACAAGCGGGCGTACTGCTGTACCTCGCAAATTACGATCGCCACGAGAAGACCGGAGACGAAGACCGGACGCCAGCGCACGGACGGGCCCACGATGACATTGGCCGACAGCGCCAAAGCCACCAGCGTTAGCAGCTGCGTCGCACGGCGGGGCGGGGCCGGGGGGGTAGGTGACAATGTTAGAGGCATTCGACCAGGGCATGTCTTTACCACGCTGCTGGTGTTAAGAGTGCCAGCGGCAGATCGCTTGCTCTTTCCGTGGCGTTGTTTTTGTTGTTTGACGTTGGGTGGCGCGTACGCCGTCAGTGGATTGTTTGCTGTCGTTCATGCTGTCAATCGTTTGACAATCCGTTTCGGCATCCTACGTCGTGACTCTCCTCCTGTACCCTTTTAAGGCAGGGAACCGGACTGCCATCAACCACAAGAATAGGGAAGGCGCAGAGAAAGCAATACAATCCGCTAAGAAATCGTAACCCCCAGAATCACAAGCACAGACAAACACTGGCCATACATACTTCCTAGGACCGTGAACGTTGAATACGCTGTTTTTTTCTGTCAATATTTAACTTTTACAAGTAGTCTCAAGAAGCCAGTTTTCGGCGCACCGACATGTCGGTCGAACGGTTTCGCCCAAGTGTATACACCCTGTGCTACTGTTGTGCGATACGCCCCCGTCATTGGTCAGTACTCGCGCCAATCATTTGTCAATAACTGCCTCTAGGTGTTGTCCTTCTCCATGTTGTCCCTACAGCAGTTATTACAATATCACGTCTCCCAAGCATGCGCTACAGTCTGGCTGCAGACTCAACCAAGCTGCCCATTGTGTCTTCCACGTACAATATGTATTTGCAGCGTCTGTAGCAGCCTGGGTTAGCACCTCGATTATCTAAAATTATCAGGCGGCGTGTCGACCTACATACATTCTCAATGCAAGCACAGAGTGTGTGCATTAGCACCTCTCTCTGCTGTATGCTGTGTATAGTAATATAGTCTAAGGCTGTACTTCGAAGTACTATCATGTGGACTGCTGCACAATGATACTAAGTGTTCGTGAGTAGGAGCGTGCAAATCGTACGGCCGTCTGCTGCTGCTGCTGCGGTAAGTTGCGAGGGATTTGTCTTGACTTTAGACCAAAAGCTGACAAACGGCCGTGGCACTTCTTCTTTGGTTTGAGAGAAACGTGTTGTTTGTTGTCTTCACAGTAAAAACCGTTCCTTCCATTCTCTCTGCCTAGTCCCTTCTTCTGTCCGTACTATATAGTCGAACACTTGACGGGGTCGATTTCCGTGGTGACAGGCTAACTTATACCCAAAAAAGTGTGGAAGAAGTATAATATATTATGTTTCCTAAGCATATTCTTGTCTACACGTGCTGGTTGGTGGAGACAAGTCCCAACCTCTGCTCTCTGCTCTACCTAGTCTTACGGGACAAGAACGAACGGCTTTCTTGGCAACGTTAACATTTGCTAGCTGGGTCTCGGTGTTTTTTCGTTTTGTCGGGGTCTCAGCAGTGAAGAGTCAAGATCGGCACATATTTCAGCAACCCGCCGCCGCCCGCTGCATGCTGTCTCTTCCCTACCGCGCGCTTCCTCTCTTTGCACACGTGTTCCCTTTCTTTCCTTTGCATACTAAGGTTCCTGTTCGAGACCGCGTACCAGTCTGCTATGTATGTATGCTCGTCTACAGCTGCTAGCATCGCCTTTCAAAATTGTAGTTCTTTGTAACAGGTAGATGGAAGGCTGCACACCGCGCCTACAAGATGCATCTCAGATCCTGTAAATAGTACAAAGTCGGTTGATGATGATCATCACTACAGGTGCATTTTCAAAGGCGGGGCATTTCCAAGCATCAGCATCGCACGATCCCCGGCACAACGAACCGCGTTTGTCAAGCTGATCTGGGCTCTAGCTACAACTGCTGTAACTTGGCCGTGGGTAAATGGAAGCCCTGCACTCCGGTTGACAGCAGTTGACAACGTTCTCTCTATTCTTTACAATGGTCAATATTCTGCTGTCTACAGACAGGGACCGCCGTTCACTGAGAAGTATAATTGCTGTGTGGACATGCCTACGATCTGTTGATATTTGCTCACCGCTTTTAGCCAGCATTCGGCCAAAGTCGTCACTGCTGTCATCGCATCAGACCAGTCCTCCGCCCTCTCTCAGAAGAACCCACTCGGGACTGCATTGTACTGCGAAGCCTCAACACATCAACGTCAAGAGCTCTCTGTGTAAACTCCCAGGGGCGTTACGATGGGTGGGGGGAACGGGGATGCTAAACTCTTCTTTTTTTTTTCCTTGTTTTCCTGCATTATCTCCTGCAATTTCCTGTGTTGGCCGTTAATAGGCTTGGTTGGCGTCGTCAGGGGGGTCTAGCTAGCCGATTTTGTGTGTGTCCTACTTGGTATGCACGATACAGCCAACAGCAGGGAGGAAGAGCCTTGGCATTCCCCGTGCGCGCACGAGAGAGAGAGAGACATACAAAAGAGGTTGGCGTGTGCAGATCGGCGGGCGCGAAGCAGCCACTAGCGCCAAAGCCCACAGAAGCAAGAGGTGCCAGCGGAAACCCGTTGGAGTTGTCTCGTGCGAAAACAATTTTTGCTTGTCGGCGCCGGCGGGGTCGTCTTGAGTCAACTCAGTGATTGCTGCTGCTGCTGCTGCAGCTGGCAAAGACGCAACAGTGGGTTAAGTCGCAGATCGGGGCAAGGGGAGGCCGGGAGCTTCGGCGACGGGGTGTCGGGCTGGCGTGACTGTTGTGGCGTGGTCGCACAGACGCAAGCGTTTGGCCGATTAATTCAACAGGAGGGCGTTGGCGACAGAGAGTCCGAGACGAGACGTTGGGAAAAAAGGAAAGGGGTCGGCGGCACGCGTCAGCTGGGCCAAGCAGGAGCAAACGGGAGGCAGAGGGAGGGAAAGGTCTTGAGGTGAGACGATTCATGTCGCAGAGGAGAGCAGCGCACGGGCGGGCCGAGAGGGCACACAGATTTCCACCGCTGCTACGTACCATGTTCGCGCGAAAAACAACAGTCGGCGAGGTTGATGTCTGTCTTTTGTTCGAAAGAGCCGAAAAAAGTGTCCAAAGGCGCGCGGCTCTCTCTCCGCTCTCTCTCTAAACTGAAAGGAAAATGGCGTTTTTTGTTTTTTGGTCGCCTATCTTCAAGTGCTTTTCGAAACCAACAAGCTCTCGTGCGGCGGGGCACGTTGGCGTCCCGCCCCTAGCAGATAAGGCTGGGATCGACCTTCCACGGCACCAGATAATCCCTTCTTCCTCCCTCGGCGTGCTCCCGACTGGTGTTGTTGGCGTTGACTTGGACGGGTCCTGGTGTATTATTATTTGGCGGGGTGGTGGTGTGGCATGTCCCCCCGACAAAGGAGACGTAGTCTGACCCTTTAGACAGGGAAAGAGTCACCGGAACAATCCATCGACGGCACTCACTGACTGAAAGAGGATGAAAACGATACCAAGGAGCTTTTCCGAGTATCTTACAACAACATGCGTTGCTGCACGCTGTGATGTGCTAGCAGGGCTCGCGTTCTTCTCCGAGCAAGGCCTTGATCGCCGTGTTTTTTGTTTGAGAGTCAGCAAGGCTCACTTGCAATTTCCTGTCGAAGAGAAGGATAGTCGAGACCGTGCCTCCTGGCAGCTGCTTCTTATTCTTCCTACTTCTCCTCTCTCTTCCCTTTTTCTCTCCGACTTTGCTATTATAGTGCCCACAAACGGGCTAGTCAGTGGGAGGGTAATGTAGACTAGTCGCCCAACTAAGCAAGCCTATTTATATTACATGTCATACCTCTCGCTAGCATCTCGACGAAGCAATCCTGTACCGCTCACAGGAAACAGATTCGGCGCGCGCTGGGCATACCACGCACCATCCGCCCAGGTGACAGTTTTCGGAAGGGCTATAATTCAGTACCGCAACATTGGTTCGTGTCCTGTGGCCGCAGCAGTAAAGAGTGCGCCAAAGGCGGCATTCCGTTTCGGCCGTCTTGCCCTCAACGAACTGCTTTCTTTTTTCAAGTCCTTGCTGAAGTGCGAGTCTCTCCTACATCCTGTGTACGCAGGTGTAGTTGTCGCTTTGTTGGTAGTTGCGTGGTCCCCGTGTCGTCAGGCAGCCTGTTTGTGCCTCCCATGGGCGTCTGTATGCACATACGGATCTGTAATTCTGTTTCGGGGCGTGTGTGTGCATGTCTGACTCGCAGGTGCGATTATATTAACTTCTGGCAGATGTTGGGCCGCCGGCACCATAAGGTTGTTGCGATGTTGGCCCTCATACTGCTGTAGCCTCTGATACTATTGCTCCGCTTGTCTGTTGTCGGCGTTGTTGTTGATGAAGAGGGACTTGTTTCTCTCCAGCTACATGCAGTAGCATGCTTATGTTCGCGTTTGTTGTTGCGGTCGTGCGATCGATGTTCTCGCCAAGAAACAGTGCCCGGTCGTGTTGAACCAGGAAGTACGTGGTACATCAGTTTCGATACCACGGAGGTATGCATATGTACTGCGGCATTGCGACGTCTGTCTGTGGTGTTTCTTTGTGCTCGTGTCTTGTCCATCACGAACCCCCGGGTGGTGGACGACGGGAGGGTCAGTGTCGCAGGTTGTGGTGTCAATTGAGGTCGTGGAGCGCCAGATGTCGGGGGTGGGATGTTTTTCTGGGGCAGGACTGACAGCTGTATGTTTGTAGACCCAGAAGTGTTATTGTTAAGTCGTTGTCGTTTTTTTAGGCGTACAATAGGTGAGGTATGAATGTCTGCATGCTGGAGCGGGTCCTTCCGACCGGAATTCGCGCGGGATTGTTGGTGTCGGCACGGCGGTTTTTGTTGTTGCCGATGGTTGTTTGCGATTTTGAACTGGTGTAGATTCTAGTTGTTGTTGGCCGTGCTTGACTGTTGTTATTTGCCCTTGGTCCTCCTATGTCACGAATACTCAAGTATGCAAGCCCGGGAAGCGTCTTCTTAATGTGCAATGAAACAGACGGATGCTCCTTCGAAGTTCTTGCGAACTAACCGGCTGCCTTCGTCTTGTGTCCGCTATGTTCTCACTCCGCTTGTTTTGGTCTCTCTCTTGCCTCCCTGTGCCTGTTTCTCTTTCGCCGCCGCCTCTGCCCGCCCGCTCTTGCCTCCCATTGGCTCGCTCTCTCAGGCAACAACAAAGAATCACTTAACCTTTGTCGTTGCAAAACAAACGAACGAGCGAAACGCACGCGAAACAGACACGTGCGGCAGCGCTCGCCACGCGGCTGCGCTGGGGAGGCATCCACCTCCCGCAGAGAACGGGCCTCCAGGGGTGTTGCCCCGCGTTGCATGGCTGCAGACCTCGACCACAGGTCTCCAGATGCATCTCAATGGGGCGTCACCTCTCCTGTAAGCAGCACCGGAATAGGCCCCGGGGTTTACAGCGCCAGATCGGGCGTTGCGGAAGGGGAAGGCGGGGGAGGGGGAGGGGGAGGGGGCGGGGACAGTAGAGCGGCGGCGAGAGTGAGGTGCGGGAGCGGAGGTGGAGGAGGAGGGGGAGCAGGCGTAGCCTCGCCTTCTGCCAGCGGTACAGGGGCGGGAGCTGCCGGCGCTTCTGCCGGCGCGGGAAGCGTGCAGACATCAGGAGGTGGAGTTGCAAGGCAGGAGGCCTGGGGGCAACCGAGAGGCTTGGACAGGGTCAGCGACGGGTCAAGGCCGTCGGCTGGTGGCAGCGTCGGGGATAGTCAGTCCCCACATCAACAGCGGCGGCAGCAGGAGCAAGGTTACCGAGATCAGCGCCACCCGCACCGCCGGCAGCACCTCCCAAGAGGTAGCTCCAGCCACAACGCAGCAGCCGGAAAGCGACAGCAACGTCGAGGGGAAGGGCTACCGAAACAAGGGGCGGGCGGCGGCACCACCGCACGCAGAGGCGGGAGATATCAAGGGTCAAGCCCCGGAGACACGATGGAAACGGAGTCGCCGGAGGCGTGGGCAGCAGGCGCCGCGGGCGACGCGAGTGGCAGTGGAGTGCCAGCGGCCGGTGGTTCGTCGGGCTCGGCCGCGGCGGCGTCGGAAGGGGGAGGGTCTCGAATAGACGAAGCGGCGGTAGCTGGTAGCGGCGGCGGGGTGGGGGCGAGGAGGGGAAGGCCGGCGTCGGAGAGGCTGGCGCACAAGCTCAGCGTTAGCCTTATCGACACCTACAAGCTTATCAACCAGAGGTGAGCGAGCATGCGTGTTGTGTCCCGAGAGATGAAAAGGTGTGTGTGTATGTGTGTGTGTGTGTGTTTGTTTGTGGGGAGGAAAATCATGATCATGAGGCAGAGACAGCAGGGCCGTTCAAGCCGTGAGTTGCCTCTCGTCGGTATGTTTTTTCTTACGTTATGGTAGTTTCATGAGCAGCACCCATACGCCCGTGCCGAAACAGCTCCATGTGCGATGAGCTCAACGATACATTTGAACTCGTAAAAAAACAAAAAAACGAACGTCCCAAAGACGATGTTATCTCTATTGCATACCACGTTGTTTCGAAGGCGAACTTTGCACATTGTCTGTCTTGTGTTGGATAGGCTTGGGTGTGATGCTGGATGGGTATAGTATGCAACGTCTTGTGTGCAGGCCGCGTTGCCCCCCCCCGCGCTGCCTTGTGACTTGCTGTTCGTTCGGACCATGTACATGTTGATTCGGTTTTTCGTCGTATCACGACCATTTTGCTTTGGTTATTGTCTCTGCGTGGTTTTGCCTACGGGCCATGAACCGGGTGTCGTACATACATATCGCCGCCTCCCACGACCGACACGCGCATCAGCCATAAATATTTTGGCCACTACACGGCAGAAAACGTTCCCGAGAGTAGGAAGGGACAGCCAGTTATACCCCTGCGCCTTTGTGACATGTTTTTTGTGACTTCGAACTGGAGTGGTTGTCTGCAGGGAAGACTCCAGGAGTCTACTATTTATTGATGCCGTTGTGTTTCCTGTGGTCGTACGCTGACGTGAAGACCCAGCACTTCGCCCGTGCGTCTGTCCTGGGCACAGTTGAACGCGTCACCCCAGTTGCCGTTAACTGTACCAACCCCCCGCTGCTTCGCGCGGGCCGGTCACCGCCGTTCCCCTTCCACGATTTTCCGTCCTTCGACAATAACGCCTCTTTTCTTTTCCCGATTCTCTCTGCCCTCTTTGCACGCGACACGTCTTATTCAAATTGGCACCATCGGTAGATATTACGCCGAGAAATCTAGGCAGCAGTCGCAGGAAGCTGCCGCGGCTTCAGCGCCGACGTCTGCTGCGGCAGGGGGGGCGGCCGGGGGAGGTAGCGCGGCCGCGGCGGCGGCACGGGGGGGCGGTTTGGGGAAAGCGCCGGCTAGGCAGGGGGGCGTGTACAACTACGGCATGGATGATGAGAACTTCGATTACATCGTGCACGAGGGGGAGGTGTTCCAGGGGCGGTACGCCGTCAGAGAAACCATCGGGAAGGGTGAGTCAAGTGGCCGAGTTGGGACCGGTGATTGGTTCGGTAAGAGAAGGTAGAAGGTAGGGTGAGTGTTGGTTAGGGTTGTACCCCTAAGTTTACGGACCTCTCTCTCTCTTTCTGTTCCTCTGTCTGTGTCTCTCTGCCTCTCTTTTTCTCCCTCTGTCTTGTCTCTCTTTCTTCAAATCTCCCTGTCTAGTTGTTTGTATGCCATGTCTCCCTTGGTGGTTGTTCACTGTTTGTGGGACTTCACACACATGAGCTCACTTGCCGAACGTGAACGGTTTCTCACACCGATATATATATGCGTTTCGTGCTTTTCGGTCTCTCGATCGCTGGACAGGCTCGTTTGGCAAGGTATACAAGGCGTGGGATTCCAAGGACAAAGTCTACGTCGCTCTCAAGGTCAGAATTTATTGGGTGCATTCTAAGACTGTAGGTACAATTTTTTCGTTTTGGTTCGTGAAGGTTCGCTGGACTGTTGGAGCCAAAAACACGTCACCTGTGTGAGCTGTGAGCTTGGGGAACGTCACTGGTAGCAGCTCGCAGTCAGCTGTGAGTTGGGTCCTTCTTGTTGCTGTTTGGTTCTCATCTGGCATCACCGCTTGATGGCACTCTGCAGCCCACTGCAGAGGGATCACATGTATGTACTTGCATTTGATTGTTTGACGTGTAGGGTTCCGTTGTACCGTTTTTTTACGAGCGGGGTAACTTTTTTTGACGCTTTTGACGCAAGCACTTGTACCGCGTTGTGCCGCATTATGGATGGAAGCGTCTTCCTGCGACGCGAGGTAAACTTGTATTCGAGCGAACATGAGCCGGAACTTTTTTTTTTGTTGTCGACGATTTTGGGCGGTTTCAGGTGATCAAGAGCAAGAGGCCGTTCACGATGCAGGCGAAGGTGGAGGTGAACATCCTCATGCTGCTGAGGGAGAGAGACCCGGAAGGAAAATACAACTGCGGTGAGCAAAAGAAAAACAACGTACCAGTATAAGATATCGTGAATTGATCAGCGGGACAAAGCACGTAGACTACCTGTGGTAACACGCTTTGTAGTCTGGGGGGGGCCGGTTCGGGGGTGTCGGGGGAGTTAAGAGGACAGAGAGGGTCCAGTCAGCTGCCGGATTCAGAGCAAGTGCATGAGGGTACACCCAGTTGCCGCGACTCGAGCTAGAATAGCACCATTCTTTTCCCTGCGGTGCAGCGCTTCTCTTATTGTGTGTGCGTTTTTATTTTCAGGGTCCAGGTTATGGACACGCTTGATGTTGCCCGATGACCAAGCAACCGATACCAAGTACACGTCGCGTTTCGTGAGCCGCAGACACCCATCAGCCCTGCGCCCGTGGGGTGTCGTGTCGTGTACGCTTGAGAGAGTTTTTCTTACCGTGCTTTCCCGTTTTTCCATGTTGTGTCGATGCGTGTGTGTGATCCATCTACGGCTGCGATGATCGCAGCGCGCATGCTGGACGAGTTCATGAGCCACAACCACCAGTGCCTGGTGTTCGAGATCCTGTCCTTCAACCTCTACGAGTTGTTGCGATCGACGCAGTTTCAGGTGCGGTGTTCCGCCGCTGTTGTGTGTGTTTGCGGTCTTGCGCCGCGCTTCGCCCACGGCTAGGCTTGTACTCGATAGGCTTTTTTTTCGATTTACTTACAAGATGCACTACTAACTTTCTTCCGGTCTATATTCAGTTTAAGTGATCCACACAACAACAACACATGGCAAAAGCCTATCGAGTACAAGCCTACCTACAGCGTTGTGTCGGGTATGTCACACGGGTTTGCCGTAAGAAGTCCCGTACCGTGCCTCGGCTTGCCGTACCATGTTGCTGTTGCCGTTGCTGCTGCTGTTGCTGTTGCTGTTGTTGATGTTGATGTTGTTGTTGCTCTGTTGAACATTTTTTTCAAGCGTCTGATTAATACCACGTTGCCCCGCATGCATAAAATGCCGCTGTCGTGGTTGCCGTGGTTGTCGATGTGCACTGAACCTGCTTTGCTGTCGTGCGCCTGTTTGATCGATCGCAGGGAGTATCGCTGCACCTGGTGAGAAAATTCGCTAGGCACCTCCTGCGAGCGCTGGCCTTCCTATCCCTTCCCCAGGTGAGGCATGCAACTCGGAGATTCAGCAGTCGCGGGCCCCCTATCGGGAGGGCGTGTTCCTGGCCGATTTCTCCGGCACTATCGGAACTCGCCCTACTACAGAGCAGATACAACAACGTGATTACAGTAGTCCGCCTGTTGCAAGAGATTTAACCCGCCCTGTGCCGGCCACCCCCCCCTGCCGATATTTCCCGCTGTCTGCGTTGTGCGCGTGGATCGCTCTCTCGGTTAAGATACCTTCCTTCCGTGTGTTTACAAGCACTGCGGCATATGTGGGAGGCAGGCCTTTCCTCGCGATTCCCCCCCCCCCCCCCTGTTAGATGGGTGTGAACCACTACAAAATGACCTCGATCATGTTCCATTGGCTTCTTGTTATATTTGTTCTTTTTGGGAAAAGTAGACGTCACTACTATGACATGAATTAAATTTTACAACTTGTTTCTTGTTCTTTTTGGAAAAGGTGGACGTCATCCACTGTGATCTCAAACCGGAGAACATTCTCCTCCAGCACGCCAAGCGGTCCAACATCAAGGTCATAGACTTCGGAAGCTCTTGCCGCTCCAACAACAAGGTGATGACCCGTTCTCCGGTATTGTGCTTGGTCATTGAAAAATCCTTGTGGTATCCACCAGAGTTCATGTGGTACATCTTTACATAAGTACATATCCACGCAGACAGCGGGACGTCTCCTTGTCGGCTTTTATTTCTGTCTTTCTCCAAGGATGCGCGTCTTGTTTGTTTGTCCAGGAAGCCTATCGTTGCATTTCTGCCATGGTATTGACCGTGTGATTTTCTTAGAAACACAATGGTATCCTCGCGGGCCGGGTTCGAAAAATTGTGTGCTGAGTGTTGCATCGCTTTCTGGCGCTTCGTCAAACTGACGCTCGCACCTCGATCGGTCGCTCCCAAACTCCATGGCCTCCTCGATTCACACGTGTTTCGGAACCGTATAACAGTACCTGCACTCGCCGTTCACATCAAGGTCAACGTTCCGGTCGATATTTCCGTACCGTGCATCCTTCTGGTTGGTAACGGTAATGGCTCCACATCCTTAACTAGAAATCGTGCCAACATAGCCCCTACCTACCCGCAGACAGACAGCCGCCTCCGTCTGCTCGATGCTACTAGGTACTGAGCAGCGACCTTTTTTTTTTTGTACAACCAACACCAAAAAGCTTGTCGCTTCTCACGCAGGGTTTGTTCCGCTGCCCGCCCCGTCGATTCGGCTGGCCTTTTTTTTTTTTTTTTCTTGTTGTCAGATGTACTCGTACATCCAGTCTCGATTCTACCGGTCCCCCGAGGTGATGCTGGGGCTGCCCTACACGACCGCGATCGACATGTGGTCGCTGGGGTGTATCTTGGTGGAGATGCACACGGGAGAGCCGCTGTTTGCGGGAGTGGACCAGTTCGACCAGATGTGCCGCATCGTGTCCGTCTTGGGTGTGGTGAGTTGAGACAGCAGTCTACTGCTGTCCGAGGATCACCGCAACAGCAGTTTGGGGCTGTGGGGAGCTTTACCCGTTTTGTTCAGCCGTCACCCCACCATCCATGAGCCGACCCCGAACCCCAGCCCGCCCAAATGGTAACGTTCTGCTAACTCCCGACGCTAGTCCCCACCAAGCGCTACAGCTGCCTAACCTTCGGTACGCCCTCCCCCCCCCCCCCGTTCTTGATATGTTTGTTGCATGGGGCCCCTCGTTTCCCACCAAACCCCACCCGATGTCGTAAAACGTTCACCTTCCACGCACCGAGGGCAGTTTTTCCAGGTAAACGACAGCGACAGCGGGGATGAAAACAACGATGTCCACGGCATGGACGAAGACGGCGGGGGATGTTCTGGGAGCGACCGCCGAAGAAGTGGAAGGCGGGGGGGGGGCCGGGAAGGGGGTAACCACCTGGAAGACGTGAGCCCCGGAACTTCCCCCAAAGGGGGGTTT
>FN647968.1:270069-288462 GCA_000310025.1 Ectocarpus siliculosus | reverse complement strand
GAGGGGGGTAGCGACGTGGAGGACGTGAGCCCGGGATCATCCCCTAAGGTGGGTTGTTGTTCCTCAAGTACGTTGTTGTCGAGACCGATCCCCCCCCCCCCCCTCATCTTTTCCGCCTACCCCCTTCCGTAGCCAGCAAAGAGGCGGACGGAAGCCTGCCGATCCAAACATCTTGTTCAATTCTCTCGGACATAGAATTCGGTGTTCACGTGGATTCCTTCCCCCAGCAACCCTCTTCGGCCTTGATTTCATTTTAACCCCTTTCTCCAACGGATGTTTCCCACTGCATGAATTTTGTGTCGACAAGCTCGACGTCCAACGCAACCCCCACACGCGCTCCATGCGACAGGTAAGGGGAGGAACCCACCGCAGTCCCAGCGACCGCCAACGCCGAAGAAAACGGGACGACTCGAGAGGTGTCGGCACAAGTCGTGGCGGTGGTAGCGGCGGCGGCGGCGGCGGCGCATCGTTAGCTTGGGCGGAAGATAAGAGAGGGAAGGGAAAGGGGGGCGGGGAAGACAGGGCGGAGGAGGAGGAGGAGGGGGAGGAGGAGGAGGACGAAGACAGCGACCACAACATGGCCGAGTTTTCGCCTGACGGGCGTACGAACACGGACAACAACGCGAGTCCAACGAGCAACGCGGGCAGGCCGCGATATCGATTACGGAGAAACCTTCTCGAGAAGCGAGCGAGAGCCGGCGGCGCGGGCGGCGGCGGGGGGGCGGCCGGGGGGGAGAGTCGAGATGTACCCCGGGTGCCGCTGTCGGAAGTGGTAGGCGTGTTTTCTGGAGGGCCGAGCGGTAGGAGGGAAGGGGAGGCGGGCCACGACCCAGAGACGTACGGGCTGTTCGTCAACCTGGTGGAGCGGATGCTGGACCAAAGGCCCGAGACGAGGTGAGAGATGGAAACTTGTCAGAATTTCTATTATAGGAAATATGGATATTATCGAAAAACGACAGACGACCCGTTCGAGATATCGCCACACCACACCTTTGAAGGGGATGGGTTGCAGTGAATGGGAGGCAAACCGGGTGGATACTGGGCTTATTTTTTTAGTCAAGAACTTTCCGGTGAGAGCGGACCCGGCATCCCGTGACGGCGTTTGTGGCGCGGTACATGGGTACATGTGAGCTTTTTTTTTTTGACGGGCGGGTCTGGAGCTGTCCCGCGTGATGGGCCACGCTGTGGTGACAATGGGTGCAGTGTTGTGGCGTAAGCTAGCTCCACGATGGCGGTGTGGAGTATGGTCGGTCGGACCGACGCCGACACAGACTGCGTACGCTTTTGGCACCAAGTACAGACGGTTTTTTTGTGTGCCCTAGCAGGCGGGAGTGAGATAGCTGGTATGGACTTTCGTAAAGGCGGGCGAATCCAGCATGATGTGTCTTGTCTACTCCACCGCCTTGTAGCCCCGAGTATGCATGGCGAGAACCGGCAAAGCTACTCCAAAAGCGCTGGTGTTTGAAGGCGATTAATTGTATCTCTCGACTAGGCCTCGCCTTGAGATGCATGTTTTGTGCGACGAGATGGGGAGGGAGTGCCCCTGTGCCGTTCGGTCATCGTCCAAATGTATTCGTGCGAGGTTGTCGCGTCGTGCCGCACAAAGGTTTGTTCTTTTCGACACATTTTCCCGTTTTCGAGGGAAGTGACGGCTTGTATCACCGCTGCATGTACAGCCACCGAAATTCGTACACTGGGTCACAAGTCCCTCCGAGCGATAGTAGCAGAAGCACATTGGATCCAACAACCTACGCCAACGGGGGGAGACGCATTAGATACCAATTCTCCAAGTAGGCGTAGGTTGTTGTCTCCCTGAAATGCCCAAAAGGCGAGAGAAACAGCGTGACTGACCCCCCTTGTCCACGGTCGCTCTCCCCTCCCCTAGGATAACGCCGGCGGAAGCGCTGCTGCACCCGTTCGTTGTAGACCACCACCCGACGTCACATGCTCCAGCGGCAGCGGGAGCAGCAGACGCAGCAACGGTGGCGACAGCAGCGATGACGGAAGACGGGGGCGGCAGTAGCAGCAGCAGCAGGCCAGCAGCAGCAGCAGCAGCAGCGGAGGATGGCGAAGATGGGGACGGAGACGACCACGCCATGTCCGGCGAAGCTGCCGCTCCCGCCGACGGCGGCACGGGGGTCGCTGTCGGTGACCGGTTCGGTCGCGAGGGAGGCGCGATCCTCACGACGCCCGACGCGATGCAGTCTCAGCTTTCCTCCGCCGTCGCGGAAGCCGCCGCCGCCGCTTCCGCCGCTGCGACTACCCCGGCCGATGGAAAAAGCGCGGTGTCGTCGGCTGCGATGTCAAGCCTGTTCCTCTCACAAGGGCACCACATCGACGACGAGCGAGGAGCCATAGGAGGGACGTTCGGTAGGGCGTACGCCAGCGACTTCGGCGCCGGTGCTGGAGGGATAGCTAGCGCCTTCGGCGGAGGCGGTGGTTTCGGCGATTCCCACCGCCAGATGGGCGTCCACGGCTATACGGTGCCGTTGCCAGCGGCGGCGGCAACGGCAGCGGCGGCGTCTGACGACTATAGTAACGAGGACGAATGCTTTGGGGCTTTGGGCGAGTCTCCCTCTCAGCTGCTAAGGCCGAGGTCGGAGCCCGGCCGGCCCGGAACGGCGGCTGCGGCTGCGGCGGCGGGCGGGTGCAGCGAGCCTCGACATCGCAGGTGCCGTCACCACGACGCTTCCGCTAGCGGCGGAGGCGGCGGCGGTGGCGGCAGCGGCGGCGGTAGCAGCGGCGGTAGCAGCCGCCGCAACTCTCCGAATCACGTCACTGACAGCAGCAAGCGGGGGGGGTTTCGAGGGGACGCTGCTAGCGCACAGGGTGCAAAGGGCAAACGAGGCGTAAAAGCGGCAAGAGGAGGGGGAGGCCTGCGGCGGGGTCGGAGTCGAGGTCTGCCGGTAGGAGGGGTGGCTGGTGACGGTTCGTTGGCCCCGTCGGTGGCCGGGAAGCGGTCGGGGTTGCGAAGGAGAGACGGCGCTGCGATGGCGGAGGAAGCAAACGAGGACGTAGGAGCGGGCAAGAAAGGTTCGCCGCCACCGGCTTCCGCGCTGCAAGGGGGCAGCGGCAGAGGCGCCGCCGGGGGGTTGTCGGTGGAGACCCGTCGAGGGAAGGCCCTCAGGGAGGGCGGAGGGGGAGCGGCGGCAGCGGCAGCTGCGGCGGCGGCGGCGGCGGCGGCGGCCACAGAGGGCCAGCAGGCGGACGCGACTTCTCGCGTGGCACGGCTATCGTTGTTGCACCAACAGTCTACCGATCGCGGAGGCGGCGGCAACCGTGGCGTAACGTGAAGGCGGGGCGGGTTATTTTTTGTTCGAGACGATATCGGAGAGCTTCGCGTGATGTGGTTGGGACGGGCGTAGCAGCAGCGGCGGCGGCGGCGGGGCGACGGGGACTTGGGTTCACAGCATGGTAGTTGGTGTAGACGTGTTGTGGCCTTGCCGCCGACAGAAGTCTCCCACGGTTTGACTCTTCGGTACACTTGTTGTTCGTGTTATTGGTGGCGCTTGGGGCTTGGCGCTTGGGGCCGGGATCGATTACAAGCGCATGTACGAAGTCGAAAGCGGACCGGAGGGTCGTCATTGGTTAGATATATGCAGCCGGTGTGTGTTTTTTACCTGGCACTGAATACATTTTGTTGACTTTGATGACCGGCGATATCTTAACAACATCATGGAGACCACGAGATCTTGACAAGATCATGGAGACCATCTGATCTCTACCTCCCGTCGCAGTTATCGAAAAAGGTTTTTGAAGATGCGGGCTGTGGTGGGTAGATCTTATTGCTGTTGAGTACTATGATAGACCGGATGTATTCTGCGAGGGGGGGGGGGGGGGTTGTTGCGTCCTTGTTGCCATGATCGTCGGCGCTTTCGTGACGATCGCGTTGACCGAACCGCTGTCGCCCGTGGTGCTGAGTGCTGGGTGATGAGAAGTGGGGATGTTTCCGCCTCTAGTTTACAAGACAGGGGGCTCAAGGGGAGGGGGACAAAGGGGGGTGCGTGTAATCACGAACATTATTATTTACTTGGGAGGGGCGGGGGCTAAGCGGGAATGTGGTCATTTAAGACGCTTGCCAAGGCACACCGCGCGTATTGTTGTGTAGTTTGTTATATCGTTGGTGTCTCGGCCAATGGAGTCGAGAGCCTCGGACTGAGAGTATGTTGTAGCGCCCCCTTGTGGGCGAGGACACAGGAGAGGATCCTGGTGTTGTCGAGCACCTGCGGGCGTTTTCAAGCAGCGCGGAGTGGAAGGGTTGCGAGGGAGAGTGTTCTTCTTCCGGTGTCTATTATTACCGTGATTGTACTGTTTGTTTTTGTTTTTCCGGCGCGGTGTGTGCACGGTGCCCAGAGAGGAGAGCGGGAGTGTGCTCACTTTTTCTTCCCGCGGCTCTTTTGCTGCAGGGATGGTTGGGTCTCAGCCAAGTCTTGAGGTGTTTGTTGTGACGCCTCTGGAACACATGGTCGTAGTGGTTGCTTTCGAAGGAGAAGGCCAGACACCGTCCGTAGAGAGGTGACGCTTTGCAAGTTGGCCGGCTTAAGATTGGTCCCGCCAAGGTCAAAGGTTTTCTTCTCCAGGCCGGGCCTGTGTTGTCTGCCGCGATAGACCAGATGCCAGTGTCGGGGACGCGTAGTGAAGAGGCGCCCGCCGTCAATTCCCGCCTCTCTACAATATCCGGGTTTTCGAACCCGAATGTTACCCTACCTTTCGTATTATAGATGTCTTGTTTGGTCACACAACCAGGATAGAGGAGGGGTGAGGGTGAGCCGAGGAAGGATGCTGCGTGTGTTCGGTCGCTTCAGGTCGTCTTGAAGAACACGCGTGCGTCGAAATCCACGAGGAGACCGCGACACAACCCTTGTTCGGCTTGTTTTGGAAGGGGCGAGCAAATCGCGGAAGCGAGGGACAAAATATTGAGCGAAAGGCGCGTCTGTCTGCCCCTCGGCTTCATGACTACCTCGGTTATTTTTTTGGGTTTGCTTTCACGGAGGGAAGCGTACGCTAGCTAAAGTTGTCAAGATGGACTCTGCCTAAATGGTGTCTTGATGGGCTGCCTTGCTGTTGGCTGGGAGGATGTTGGCATCGGTGTGACAACTATGTGCTGGTCAAGGGCGAGCAGCGGGGGGGCTATTCGTCATGTACCATACCTTGGCGCCTTGGTGAGGTAAATGGATTGGTGGTTTTTCGTTTTTGTTTGTTTTCCGGAGAGATGGACTGTAAATAACAATAGTATATGCCGGGTATTTGTCGCTTTTGATGCCGGGGGTTACACAGGAGGAGGAGGAGTGAGTGGTGTTGGGTGTTCAACAACAGAACAAGGTTTAAACGAGAATCGAGGTTCGCCCCGCCCTACCTTCGTGTCATTGGATTTTTGTTTTGATTCTCTCCTGCGACCTGCTAACATAACCACCCGTTCGCTGGGGGACCGCTACTCGGGAGGTGGGATTGACACACGTGTGCACCTCCAGCGAATGAAACTGTGCCATCATCCCAAGACATCGCGTATGTATGGAGCCCTCTTGCAAGACGGCCCAACACGGTATGGCAGCCAACGCCATGCACGTTGCTGTGGCTTTCGAGCCCTGCTCTTGGCACAGGAGATATAGATGTGTTGATGATGATGCCGTGGACGGAGACCTACCTAGTGTGGGTGATGGTTCCAGTTGGGGATTTCGATACCTCGGTTAGTCTTGCTTCCACGCGGTGAAGACAACCAAAACAACAATCGTTAGTCCCCGAGGGGGGATGTGTGCGAGTGAACGCATCATCAATATTTTGTGTCGACTGCTCTAACCAGCTGGGTACTGAAGAAGACACCCAAGTCTAATAGCGGGACAGAGGTCACCCATGGGCAGCCCATGAAGAGCCCATGGGCGGCCAATGGTGTGAAGGTGCACCGATTCTGGTAAAAGTCAATCGACTGATACCTTGCCAATCGGGTCCTCCTTAACACTCTCCACCCACAGAATTTACCCTCAACTGGGAACCTCTTGTGGCCAGGACGGGTAATTCGATGGAAGTGGCACAAGGTTACTTGTAGGATCGACTCCAAGAGGTGCTCTCGGGACTGACACACTTTTTTGTCCATGGGAAAAATGTCCAAGTCACGAGAAAAATGTGCACCCAAGGAGATTCGAGCCAGTATTTTGCTGACGCCGTCGCTGACGCCATATAAATGCGAAGGTTTATACCGGTTCTGGTTAAAGTCAATCGACCGATACCCTGTGAATCGGGCCCTCTTTAACAATGGGTCGTTTGGAAAAACTATCAGTAGTGTTGGAGATTCAAAATCTGCGCGTGTTTTATTCTCTTATTTTATCAAACTATTATGAAAAAAAACGTATTTCGGGCTACCTGTTGTTGGGTACCCGGGGACCACAGCACCTATATATGATGTTCGAGCACCTTCAACTTTTTTCTTTGTACATGGCTGTTCCGCTCTACGCTTTTCACATTTAGTCGTACAAATGATGGCGATTATCATTTCTCAGAAGGGAGGGATGTTTCAACCCACAACCGAGACTGCAACATATGCAAGGCCATTTCGTTTTACCATCTGGGTGAGTCAAGTCAGTTTGTTGTCTGACCGAGCGCTTTATACCTACAACGCTTGCCTCTGCTGGTACAAAGCCGTGCGGGCGAAGCTACATCTATCTACCTATCTCGTTTGAGAACCTTCTTCGCAACCCCGGTATCCTATATGGAGGTTTCCAACTCCGAGAGATCAGTTTATATAACTAATCTTCTGAACACCTTACTATTAATAATAGGACTGGTGTCGAGTCTACATGCACGCGACAACCGTGCACTGGTACAGATCGCCGTTCCACGAACGCATAACCCAAAAGTCTAGTACGCAAAACAACACAACACACAGCAGTGCGCCAAACGACGCACGCACCTTCTTAGGACGAATAGTCTGTGGAAGCAAACAGAGGAGGACTTTCAATCGGGTCGATGCTTTCATCACACCAGCCGCTCTCTCGGAGAGTCACGACTTCACGAAGTCGAGCCTCGATTATGTTTTGTCTTGCTTCCCTTCTATGGCACGCCCCATTGTGGGAACGTGACCCCCTTGAGCGGTTGAACCGGCCTACTCGAACGACGACCACACGCTCCCTCCCAAAGGCCATACCGCCCACAAGTCCGTGAGGTCTACAGGAAGGCGTACGTACCGTTTCCCAGACTGGCTTACAGAGGCGGTGCACCTAGTCAATTCACGTCGTGACAGCGAGATGAAAGCGACGACGGTTGAGGCAAGCACCACCCCCCACCAACCTCCTCACCACTCCTCCTCCGGGCACATAACTCCCACGAACGGGCGGTCGAAGTTGGGGCTGTCCTTGGAGCACTGCCTGATGGCCTCTCCGAAGATGAGGTGGAAGTCTGTGGTGAAGTGAACGCCGTCGTAGAAGACCTTGTTCGAAGGGTCGTCGCACTTCGTGATGGCCGGCTGGTCCACCAAGCACGTCGCGCACGGGGTAGTCGAGTCGGCGCAGAGCGTGCACTCCTCCTGGCAGTCCGGGTTGCGCAAGGCTTGCGTTCCCATGATCTCGGCGGCGTCGTCCACGAAGAAGTTAACCTGGATGCAGCTGTCGGCCAAGAGGGATCCTTCTCCGGGCGTGAAGCCGAGGTCCGTGAAGATGGACTCGTCGTCAACAAGCGCCTGGCGGGTGGCGTTGGATGCGGGAGGTGGGCGGGCGTACTCTTGTGTTTTGCACGCCTTAGCGGTTAGACCATTGACCACGCGTCCTCGAGAAGACGGAGCGTTGTTTCCACAGGGCCGATCCCCGATGGCCAATTGTTCCTTCCTACTTTGCCCAAGGTGGCTCAAAAATGATTTCTCTACGATAGTTTATCTAATTTCTTCCCTCCTTTCCAACCCACTTCGTATGCCACCGTCCTCTCCTCTCTACTCCATGCCTCAAACATCTCCCTGTGTCTTCCTTCTACTCTTCCCAGCTCAGTCATGTACACTTCCCCCTCCTTGTATAACGAACATTCCACAACTACATGAACCCCGTCTTCGCACTCGGGGGGGGGGGGGGGGGTAGCCGTTGAGGGTAGACTATTGGTGAAGTGCATGTTCATGACCCATCTGCCAACCGTCATGGTGAGGAAGGAGGATGGTGGTTGCAAGATGGAGTTCGGCGGTCGTTCACGGACGTGATACTAGTCTAGTGCAGGCAACGCCTAAAGCAACGATGAACGAACACGACGCCTTGTAGCTAGCTGCTCTGATGGACACTAAATCTGAGTCACCGTCAAGCAGACGTTTCATGCGCGCTGCCTGATTTGACTGGCAGCAAAGGAAAAGTATTCGACAGGGTGCCTACGTAGAGATACATCCACACGCCTCGGCGTGACCATCAATGCGTTGCATCATTGACTCAGGGTCTCGTGCGTGCGTCATGGATCCACATCATTCCAACGTGCTCTGGACGCGAGAATCTATGTCTGGATTTGCGATTCGCCTTCAACACCTCTGATCTATTGCCCTAGGGTCTCCGCAGGACTCACCGCGAACAGAGTGTAAAGGTCCAACATTCGCACTTGATGAGAGTACTTGGCAACCAACAGCTGGGCTCCGACACGAAGGGCCTGGGCAACACTGTCCAGAAGAATCGCGGTTTCGGTACCGGCAATGCCCTGTGCGAGTCGTTGAGAACGCAACACAAGAAGAAGCAGCAGTTAGATGTTTTTTCGCGCTGGAAAAACGAACCCAGCGCCTGCTGACAGCGCCCGTGCTCATGCACCGGTTAGACCTCGAACATCGCTTAGGGCATGCAGATAGTTCGAGGCTGTCACCTTACTGCAGTCCGGCGAATCCCTTGCACTCGCGCGAGAAGCATTGTCTTTTTGGTAGTACTCGCTTCACCCTTGAGCCCGGCGGCGTCCTCCGTTTCATGGGCGGTGCTACAACGTGTTTAGGGTAGACTACTGTATGAATGCGGATGAAACCTGCACCCTACGGTATTCAAAGTATCCGATGAAGCCGTTAGCACTCACAGTCAGCCCCTTGGGAGATCCGACGTTGGCGAGGAGGATTCTCCCGGTGACGCCAGCGCCGATCAGCCTGCCGATCCCCTCATCCCAAGCACCGAGCACTTCCTGTAACGCACACGTGAGAAAGGCGAGCGTAAGCACACGTTGGAAGAAGGAAGGGATGAGCGGGTTTCGCCGGAGAGCAGAGGTCGATTTCAGCCTGCAGAGGGTTCAGGGGCAGGAATGAGGCTCCCACCACATAACTTGAAGCTCACATCGCCTGGCTTCATGGCAACAACGCCGGAGCTCCAGCTTGCAGCTGGCGAACTCAACGCTCACAACGGTAAAGTATTCCCGCTTACGGTATGTATGGAAGATTGTTCTCGTGCTTCGTGAAGTAAGTTGACGCAGCGCGTGTAGATGTGTCAGCAGCGAGTGGCGGCGGCAGCGACCGCAATGGCACGGCAGTAGCACCACCATCCACCACCACCACCTCCTCAACTACTACAACAAACCGTTCGTCCAAAATCGAACCTTATTCCTTCGAGCAATCGTCTTGTTGAAATATACATCCATCCTCACCTCGATCATGGGGGCGAAGGTGGGGACTGGGAGGCCGCTTGCATCAAATACTGGAAACCCGGTGGTGGCGTCAACCTCGAAAACCTTTTCGAAGGCAACGGGGTCCTCGTAGCCCTCTCCTCCAGTGGAGTAGCGGGTGATGGCTTCTACTACCCTGTTCAGCTCGTTTGTCCCGATGAAAATAACGTGGGTGTAGTCTGCATGTACGGCGAGGGGGACAGACGTTACAGCAGTTACTTGTGCACCGTGGGTGACCATATGCCTCGGGGCTTTTGACACGCGTCTAAATGGGTCGGGCGACCAAAGATATCATACCATTCGCATGGTTCTCGGAGAAGTTGTACCAGATTGATAACATAGATTCATGAAGAATATGGAATCAATATAAATCCACGTGGGCAGTAGTCGCGCGGAGAACGTAAGGAAACTCTCCAACAAAAGAAGAAAAGAAGCGCTGGCCCGTATGATGCCAATTGCGGAGAAGGGAATTGGTGCGACTCACACACTAGTCAACGGTAAGCAGCAAAACATCGACAAAGGAATATCGAGTTGCAACTGAGAAGGCCAAATCGCGAGTTCGTTTTTCGAGACCTGGGCCGACATTTATGACTTGTCTCACCTAGGGTTTCGTCCGTTTCGTTAACGATTTCGTAGAAGTACCGGTCAATCTGTTCTTCCAGCGTCTGCAAATAATGATGACGGGAAACGGGGCGGCCATCACGTCAGCACGCCAAAACATGCCCCGATAAAGACAAGAGAGGTTGCATGCAGTAGGAGAAGCGCGGCGACCAATTATTTGCCCAACAGCTAGCGATGGCTCTGCAACAAGGGGTACAGCAGTACATTCAACGGTTCAGGCGCCGAATACGCAAACACGACAGGGTCGTGCACGCACACTTTTCAGTCGGGTTCCAGTTCAAGGAAGACATAAGTGAAAACAAACGACCAGATTTAACGCATCAGACGCGAGTGAAAATATACAACTTTCTTGTGTTGCCTGCATCTGTCTCTCTCTTCCCTTTTCTCCCTCTTTCTGTGCTTTGATCTCTGTATCGCGGCCATTTTGTCCAGCCCTCCTCTTCCCTGGGCCTAATGCCTTGCTAACGCGTTGTTTCAAGGGAGACAAGGGCGGAAGCACGCGCTCGGATCCCGCTCGTTGTTCGAACATCAGACTCATCCTACGACATGGCGGCGGCCCAAGCAACAGGTCGGGGGTGAAAAGCACCTCCTGTTTTGTCGAGACGTGCGTCAACAGTATCGAATAGGCTTACCGCCGTGGGGAAGTCTTCCCCTTCCCCGGTGTAACCGGTGCACCTTTCGCGAGAACGGAACGCATCTGTGGCGGACGCTGAACTCGTCGCAAAGTTGTGCTCCTGATCACGCGGAGTATTCCATGCGAAACGGTTGGCAGTTGAGGCGAGAGAGAGCGTGGCCCGCGATATGTGTTCGTCTCACGTATAACCTGGCGCCAGTCTAAAGACGTTTTGGTGTACATTTCTCTCGTACCAGTCGGGGTCACTGAAAAAAGAGAGATGGCAGGAGGAGCTATTTTTCCAGCAAAGGTCACATGAATCGTCACCGGCCGTACGCCTGATATCCCCTCATCGTGTGAAGCCCCCCCCATCGTGTCAACATTCCCGGTGATGCTCCGTGAGAGCGGGGGTGCTAGAGGCGCCGTCCAATAGAATGCCAATCAGAGCTCACGCAGAAAACGGTGGACCCCCCCGACTAGAGGGAAACCATGAAACAGAGAGAACGCCGTCCAATCCGGTGTGATACCAAGCAGTATCACGAAACAATGGTCAGACTATAGGCAAACCCATGGCCAGCGTGAACAACAGCTTGCAGCAGGCCTAAAATAACAAAATAACAAGATATCTCAACTATACGTGCGCCGCTCACGTCGGGGATACGAAGCCACGTCGGCCATGCTTTTCCATTCGACACAGAGCCTTCAAACGGCATGTACGCCGACGTTTTCTCCTGTGGAAAGTAGGAGGAGCATCAAGAGTAACAACGCGCGCAGTCTGGGGTGCGCGACATGTGAGCATCATCCGCTAAACATTCAAGTAGGAAAAAACTACAGGAGGGTCACCGTCGGCATTGTCGAGTTTTTTTCTTCACAATCTCGGATGTTTCCGCGAGAAATCCAGGATCTAATTAACGCTCCCCGTATATGGCGGAAATCAGACCATTCGCAGCGAAGCCCAAATAGGTCATGGACATATGACTCTTCTGCCATGAATCATGCGGATAGAAGCAAAACGGCCGCTCATACGGCACTCTACCTTTCAATATTTTCCCTCGTTATCGCGTCAACTAAATTGTTCGACTCCGAATGGCTTGCTGCCAAATACTGCCTTGATGCGAACACGCTCGTTCGGGTACGACGAAATGTTCGACGGTCAAGACGGAGTATTCGCAGAAATGGCCGCTGGAAACACACGTATCGGTTAACAGCAATCATTACGAAGCAGTCCCGCCACCACCGTGGATGCTGAAACGATCTCCTGTCCACATGTCACGTTTCGAAATACGTTCTGCACGCCTAGTCTACGATTTCGGCGAGACTCAAATGATCAGATAGCTTTAAGACACAATCGCTCACATCGCTGTCCGGCCCATCGTATAGCCGTTTCCATGGGAAGGCGCCGATCCCGTCCTCCTTTAACTGGAAGCTGTTCGGGGCGTTGTACCTCCTTCCGGTGTCCGAGTTGGAGTCACCGAACACCACCATCTTGTTCGTGGATTACAAGCACATAGCATATTTTGCAAAGGTCAAGAAGAGGATACGTTGCGGTCATCGGGTGAAATTGCCGAAGCCCGCGGAGAACACCCCATAGTGTCAACGAGGTCATTTGGTGAGAACTTTGCTGCAGAGTAGTTGCAATATCGCCCACGAAAAAATCAGTAATTCGGGAGAATACACCACAAACCCATGAACGATTCCCACCTACTTTCCGTCCCTGGCCATTGCGAAGTACATGCCCCACATTCTCCGCTTTTTGCCCACCGGAGTACGTTGAAGACTGTCAAAAACGATATTTTCGACTTTTTTCTGGACCAAACGTTTCATCGACAGCTGATCGCCAGGGTGCGTGGTTGGCTGATTGAGAGCACGCCTCTTACCGGTTCAATGAATAGTCCACGCCAACGCGCATGAGCACAGTGACGGCCCCATGCAGGTATCAACACAGGGTACCCTTGACTACATATGCCTGCTGTACCGCCACATGACAACAATGTTGATGTGTGGTCTAGCTCAAAACAGTATTTCCGGAGCCACCCACAGCGATAGTGGCGCTCAACTCAACTCTCGCCTAGAATATGGGTGTTTCCCCTAGCGGAGTCCTTCCTTGCTTTGATAACAACGCAGACCTGTGCTCTCTCCGACCTGTACAAATCGCCTTCATTCACAGATGCAATCGGTCGCCCCGGTGGTCTAGTTGGTATCAAACCTTCTGGAGGTCAGGTCAGGGGTTCGAATCCCGGCGTAAGCGAGCTTTTCTTGCAAAGTGAGTTTTTCTCTCGCTTCCGCTTCTGGCCTACCTAGTGGATAGCGCTAGTTCGTGTGTACACAGAGGGAAGAGAGTGCTGAACTCTTCTCGCATTTACAATCGAAGGCAAAGTACCGCAGGAGGGGAGGGGAGAGAGGGGCTTTTCTGTGTGACCACGGGTTGGAGTAAACGGCACTAGTGTTGTGAGTGCTAATTTGAAGTGAAGACAAAAAAAAATGAAAAAATCTCAGACTGCGCATTCTATCCGCCCTGGCGTAGACATCGTTTCTTGTTGTGCTGTAGAACCGGGTGAGGGAGCCGTTCCTCTCAAAGTTTGGGCGCCAATGGCATGTGCGCACAATGAGAAGGCTGTTGCAATCGCCCCAGACCCGGCAGTTGGTCTCTTTCCCCCTTTCTTGTGCAGAAATCTCCATTTATCTCCTCAACCCATGTGAGTTCTGAGACTTGCATATTCTTCCGGACGGTTGGTCGGTGGGGGTCCGGGGCTCGGCGTAATTTATGGTCTGTCTTCATCCATCAGGAAATATATGCGTGCGGTTGCTAAGCGCCAAACCGACGAGAGAGATCTACGGTAACTCAATTGCCGCACTGTAGTCTTCTCGTTCCGTACAGGACCTCAACTGTTTGGGATTCTATACGCAGACAATGCCGAAAGTCATCCCTTTGCCTTGGTGGGGCGTTAGACGAAGCGCCCGATCGCCCAGAGGTTTCGGCGAGGTATGTAGCTCAAACTTACTCGTCAAAACAGCCATCAGGCTCTGCGGAAAACTTAGATACAGCCTGCTGTACATCTTACGGCCGCAGCATCACCGATACCTCCAACACTCTGACCCCACCCGCACCTTCGGGGGGTTCTCGAAGCGCCATTTCTTGAACTTGTTCGGCCTCGTGGCGACCCCGCTGGCGCGGGCAGATGCAGCACCTAGCAGTACCAAGCCTCCCACGACCTGATCCGGCTTCATCTTGCTTTCCCGCTGCGACCCCGATGACTTGAGAGTAGACCTGTGCTTACAGAACCCTGTGCTCGGTGCTCGGATCGTCACACTAAACCTCGCAAATGTCTACCGGTGTGCCCTTTCTCAAAAATGCCGATGCTACTATACAGATGTGAAAGCGAAGGCTGGTAGGCCGTTCGGGGGGCGTGAAAAGATGTCGCCTGGCGGGGAGTTTCGTGCGCTTCGCGTCTCGTCGTGCAAATATGCAAACATATAGAGATGGATTCGTTGGGGCATATTGATGAAATAAAAAAACAGGCAAACGAAACTGACCTGTTCTTTCAAAAATTCGAAGAAGGTACTTCCTAGCGCGTTGTTTTCATGTGCTACAGGAATGCTGCAGATAGACCACGGCTGAGAATCTCTCTCTCTCTCTCTCTCTCTCTCTCTCTCTCTCTCTCTCTCTCTCTCTCTATTTCTCTTAACTCTCTCTCTCTCTCCCTCTCTCAACTATACAGCAGTCTAAGACTTAAACTTCGTCTGATCAATGTAAGATCGGTTCGGGCAAAATTGTTAAGGCATTTGGAGGTAGACATGCGAGCGTGCCTAACCATTATCAGATGCAGGCGTGACGTCATGCAAGATTCGGGCGTATGAAGAGACAGGAAGCACGTGCCCTCTGCTCAATGTGCGTACGATCGAGTGTGATCGTGTGCACTTGAGGTCTTTGTGGTTGGCTTGGGTTGCACCGGAAGGCAGCGGGAAAGCATTAATCGAGAGGAGAGAACAAAGGAAAACAACAACAACCTGCATCTGTGGTCGGATATGAGAGTTCCACAGCCGAAGGTGATTGACTCTAGGGGGTCAAATCGTCAAATCTTTCCAAAAAAGCGGGCTAACTGGGGCCCATCGTCCTACTGTGCAGTGGTCTCCGAACCGTTTTTTCGTGGTTTCGCCGCACGCACAGAACCGGTTTTTGCTCCCACCGTTCGTTCACCGTTCCACGGTTCACGGTTCCACCGTTCCATCCACCCACCTGCAACCCAGCAGAGTTCGCACGTCGCACGTCGCACGAAAACAGCTACACGAAACGCCTAGACCGGTATTCATGTACGTACAGCAGTCGTGGTTCCGTTAGAAGAGGGTATCGAGTCAGAGGGGGTTCGTCATTAGAGGGTTGAAATCGATTGTCATGGGCTCGACGCTAGTAAGAGGGTTACCCTCCAACATATCTACAGCGTAGAGACCGGCCCCTTTAGTGGTGGGTAAGGGTTATGTAGTTCAGGACTGCACCTGTGTGTGGCTCCCGACTCCTTCACACACGCACAAACACGCACATTTCGTCGCCCATCACACCGGCAGCAGCATTCACACAAGCCATGCGCGGCTGGGGAGAAATGTGTCGTACCCCACCCGTCGCGATTGAGCCTGCCGACAGGTATGTGTAGTCTACAGTTTACCGTCTGTACAATAGTCATTAATGGCTGTTAGGAGGCCAACCCTTCTGGCAACGAGCTAGAGCTACTCGACAACGACGACGGCGACGATTGCACTGGGCGGGGAGGAGGGCCCCCTACCGTACGCTGCCTATCTTTGTTCTGTTTGCTAGCTGGAGTCTGTAACTTCGCGGTGTCGTCTGGCAATAGTCTAATGTAGAAAGAAGCGAGGGCCTTTGGCGCAAGGCTAGAATGTCATTACTTTCGGCATATCGTTTCTAAACCGCCACGGCAGGCAGACATCAGGGACCTCTTTTAAATGAGGGCAATGTGTATGCTCATACAGGCCTGACTCTGTGGCGTGCCCACGGCAGCAGCAAACAAAGTGTGCGGCAAGCGGAGGTCTTTTTTCTTGTACGGCGGGTGTGTAGTCGTAGCCCCTCTTCTCCTTCTCCTCTTCCCCCTCTCCCCTTCCTCATCGTCTTCTCCCCCTTACCCCGATCCCTACTCCCCTCCGTCCCTCTTCCTCACACTGCCCTCTCCCTTTGTTCGCTGGCTGGACTCCTGGTTTACTTCTTCTACTACTGTACAGCACACCGAGAACACTTTTGGCTACAGTCGTGGCTCCGTAGTAAGAGGGTACCTGATAACGGGGGGTTCCGATGTAAGGGGTCGAATTCGGTTTGTCGCGGTCTCGACCCGCTATAGTAGAGTTACCCTCTTATGGAGATTATATCCTCTTGCGGGTTGGCTTTCCTCTTGGTTCAATCTACAATAGACAATAGACTTTAAGCCCATGCACCACGGCAAGGTTGGAAAGCATCGTAAGGTCTGATCTCCGTCCTGTGGTGTCAACATTCCTTTTTTTATCTTTATCTTGAATATCTCCTCCCCGTCGTCACGCTCCGTCAGTTCCTCCTCCCCTGTGACCTCCCCCCGCCAATACGGCAAGTTTTCCTCCTCGTTGTGACGAAACTGCGCCAGAACAGCTCATACCCGCTCCGCAACTGCTCCCAGCACTGGTCATTGGTCATGCCCTAACGTCCAAGACCCTCGTTCTTGTTGCGCGCGGTTTAACGCCACCATGCCACGTGCGATTTTCTCCAACCGTGCTCCCCCCCTGCAATTCTTCCGCGAGGATGATGCCGTTGCGCATGCTGTAGAGTTGGTCCCTCTTCGTCTGCGCCTCGCTCACCCCGCCGAGACCCGCGCCCCTGGGAAGTAAGTGGACGTGTAGTTCCCGTTAGTTGGTCGCTGAGGGTCTGGCTGGCGCTACCTCCGCCACCTCCGCTGTCGGATGCACAACACCGCCTCCCGGATCCAGAGCGTACACGAATCCCTCCGGCACTCGGAATTCAGTTGCCATCCCGCTGAGACAGAAAAATAGGTTGAAACAACAACGGGCGGCAGAAAAACAACACGGTGAGCGTATTCACGAGGGGTGACAAGAACAGGGGGGCACATGCCGACGGCAGCAGGGTATGGACGACCACGCGCCGCTATCTTCGGCGAGCCTCCTGCGTGTGGGTTCTTTGTCTGCTAACAGCGGGCTTACTTGGTGGTTGAAGAACACTTGGTGGATTTCTAGAACTCGATGGGTGGTTGGAACGTGTTCTTCGGAATCCAGCGACAATTACGTAAGAGAACTAGTACGAGTTCTCCGTCAGACACATGAAACTTCCAAATCAATGAATAATGGTTTGTCCTTCGGGGGGTGCGTATGGGGGTTGAAAGCGTCTCCTAAATCCCGGTCAAAGAGTGTCCCTCAACCTTATCGCCGCCCAGAACATGATTGTATTGACACACGATCAACTCGCGACAAGCTCTCCGATGGTTTACACGGGCAGCCGGAACTTGCTGACTTGTGGTGGGAATCATAGGTGTTTGAAGGTTTCGAGTGAATGGGTTAGACACGCCGTGAGTTTCACCCTGACTCCATGACTGCATCGACGCATTTTTGCACATTTCATGCTCAAAGAATGTCAAGATTCATTGAAAGTATGGTGGAGAGAGAGAAACATACCAAATGCCGACGAGTTGGCCAGCTTTTGGCGAAGTTTCTCGGATATGAACGTGCTGGGGTCGGGCGCGTAGAGGGTTTTAGTGGAACAACTGGAATTTGTTTTCTCCACATCAACAACACTGAGGTTTGGTTCGTAATATGTCCCCACCCACATGGGCAACACAGGTCCTTTACAGATTCATCAGCACTGTTTCACGGAGACTTTTCTCGCTTCGCCCTCCATCTCTCCTCAACAACATGGACCCCCGCTTTCTTATCCCACAAGAGAAAATCTATTTCTGAGAAGCCGTGCAGCTATGGCAAAGACCGCGTACACCAAGATACCTGGAGGACGGCGTCGTTGTCGGCCTCCTCGGTTTCTCGGAGAAGCCACCCAAGCCCGATGGACACTGTTCGGCACGCCTTCAGCGACACGCGGGCTACCGTATGAAGACGAGCCACAGATGCCGGCAAGGGCGCCATGAAAGCCACCGCAGCTGTGGCCACAATGGTCCAGTCGACCGATTGAAGCAGATTCTGGAAGCGGTTCGCATCGCGGCGGTCAACATCGAGGAGTGGTTAGAAACCGTACAAAAGAGCAGAGATTTGCATAGCAGCACGCCAGGTCGAATGCTTCACGCAGAGATTTGTGTTTGGGGCTGCTCTGTAGGCATCATGGGCTGCTGTATTGAGCACGGAAGCCGTATTGATCGACAGGTGACCCAACTTTGCACTGCTTACGTTCGGTTCTAAGACCGCAACATTCTTGGGACGGGGTACTCGACCATTTCATGAGAAATGACGCCCAGGGGCCAATTCTGTCATGGCAGAGGGGTCTGTCGATAGAAACACGAAAAGCCCTCACAGGAAACGTTATGGTGGGCGGGAGAGGGTAGAGCACTGCTGTTTCCACACCCCCCCCCCCCCCCCCC
>FN647968.1:240773-256696 GCA_000310025.1 Ectocarpus siliculosus | reverse complement strand
CCCCCCCCCCCCCACCACCACCACCCCGAGGTGCAGCCACGTGCCCCCCCCCCAAGCCTTTCACCCCTCCCCGAACGTTTTTTTCTTCTCTGTCGTGTTGCCTATTTTGTTCGGTTTTGCTTTTGCAGCGGAGAAGCCATACACGGTGCTGTTCCATGGGAGGAGGCTGGGTATTCAACTTCGAGAGATGCACAAGATTCCTATCGTTGGAGGCCTGCAGGGGTATGACCCTGATGGGACTCAGGACAGCAGAGGGGAAGATGGGGAGGTGCGAGGCATGTCGTCTTTTGCTGTTGTGTTGCTTGTTGTTGTTGTTGTCGTTGGTAGCTGTGTCGATCGCGGCAGCTGTGTGGCTTGGCTGCTGGCGGGCTTGGTGCTGAAGCCAAGTGCTTCCAATTCTTCACACCTCTCTCGGAAGATCGTATTTTTTTTGGATTGCCCCCGATTGTGCGCCATGCCCTGCTGCCCTCCGGTTGGATAGCGGGCTTGATACTCACGACCAGCAATACGACACACCCACGACACTGTTGTGGGCTCTTGGTGGAGGTTTCGAGAGGGTCTAACGCCTCGCGCTCCCGCCGCTCTTTTTTTTTTTTTCTGTTTGTTGCTTGTCCGCTGGGTGGCCTGCGGCTGACGACCGTGGTGATGGTTTGATGTCTGGTTCGGACAGGACGATGATGGCTCCGAGGAGGAGATAGATGGACTGCCGGTCGAGGTACGACTGGTCAGAGTGTTTACCGTCGTTGCTGCTGCTGCTGCTGCTGCTGCTGTTGTTGTTGTCCTCGTCGTTGTTGTAGTAGCTGTTGCTGTGCTGCTGCTTGTGTTGTTGTTGCTGTTGTTGCTGTTCCTGCACCCAAAACACAAGTCAGTACACAGATTTCTGGCTTCACTGGATAAAGGCCTCAGAACCCAGCGTAAAAAACACACACATACGTTCTGTTGTTGGTACCGCCCGGAGCCACCCAAGTTCCGTTTCGGGCTATTTCGAGGCGCTCGCCTAATATCTACTCCGATGCCCATGCTCTCGCCCAGGTGTCCCCCGAACCCAGCGCCTTCGACGAGCTATCTCTAGCCCGCCTTGGCACGCTGGGTGGTGGCAGCGCCGCCGGGAGGGGGGCCGACGACCTGCAGACCATCTACGGTGGGAGCGGCGGGGCCGGGGGCGGCATGGGTACGGAGACGTCGTCTATGATGGACAGCCAGTCGGACTATGATGTCACCGTGAAGTGCATCGTGCAGTGCTCCCAGCTCTTCGGAGAAGGGGTGAGAGTCGGTCGGGGGCCTTTGTTTGGTCTGTCGGTGTTTCCGGTCGGTCTGATGTTCCGGTTGATATTTGGTGAGAGTCCCTAGGGTGTGTGTCTTTTCATCGGTCTGTTGGTCTTGTCGACCGGTCTGTTGGTCTGTCGACCGGTCTGTTGGTCTATCCGTCGGGCTGTCGACCGGCCGATGCGCCGGTCCTTGTCTTCACAAGTATTTGCAGTAGTCTTTTTTTTTATGCTCGGACTGTGACTCTTTTTTTCAATTCAATCACCATTCCACGGTGTATACCCACGGAATGGCTATGATGTTCAGGTCAAGAAGCTGTGGAGATGGAAGCCAGCCCCTGCGGCATCAAACGATGACGCCGCGGACCCAAGCGTCGCCGTGAGCGCCTTCATGAAAGGCCTCAGCGTGCGGTTAGGCCTGGGGGAAGACAACCCTGGCGTCCGAGTCAGGTGCGAAAAAACTCAACAACAGGGGGGTTAGCTGGCTCAGAGGTCCACCTGGATGACGAGAGCGTTTGATTTATGAAGGAAGGCTTTGGGAGTGTTTTTGTGATGCGGTTGAGGACACCGGAGTAGGGCCGGCGCTTGAAGTAGCGTTCTGCTCGAGGTCATCCACTTCCACATCTACAGCAGTATTCAGCACTGCTGTAGCTGTGTTATGTACACGTTATTCCCCCGTCCTGTCTGAGGGAGATGTGTGCAGGGCGGGGACTCCACTCCCAGCACCCATTGCCGTGTTCATCGAGGCGAGGTTGTCTTCGAGCCCAGAGCACAAACAATCTGATGTGATTCTGCGTCACCCCTCCCCTCTCCTCATTTGTTCTTTCAGCTATCTTGACATGGAGGTTGGAGACGGGGAAGGAGAGTACGTGTCCCTGGACGTGGAGGCATGGGGCGATTTCTTGGAGAGCCGTTTCAAGCGACTTCTGGTCACGGTAGACCCGCCAGAACCCGGTTCGTGATGCTAATACTAGATGCGTGTGGTGTTTGTGTTGTGACGGTGTTGTGACGTGAAAACAGATTTTTTGTGGTGTGTGGTATGGCGTGGTTTGAAGTTGTGAGGTGTACTGCCGTGACGGAGTGTCGTGTTGCATGTTCCATTGCTGGGAAAGAAAGAGCAAGCGCCCTAGGGTCGAGAGTGTGCAGGCGTCCTTGGCTTTCTTCCAGCAACAGCGAGCGTCACAGCCACGACACCTGAGGGATAGAAACGGCACCTGTCGTATCGCCGACGTCACAGATACAAGACCGAGTTTCTTGCCGAACGTCTCCCCGAGCAAAACCTCGCGGAAAAAACACGGTGTTGAGAGTTCTACAAGTATGCCCTTGGGGATCGCTGTACCATGCTCGACCACTCACCATCGCTGTATCTAGGGATATGGGGAGAGTAGAGAGTGTAGGACCTTTTTTTTTCCCCGCGTGCGGTCATGTTTTTTTACGCACTTTTTTGCGCCAATGAGTCTCAGCGCGAACAACTAGAGATAAGCAGTATAATGCTACAGTATTCACCACGCAGTAGGGTGGGCCCTGGCATCTATTACCCGCGGCAACGTCGGTGAGCGGAAAAGATGTGTTTCGCTCCCGCCGATATGCCCACGCTAATCCTCCATGGCGTACTGAACACTCCGAGATCCCTATACATCCTTGCAGGCAGCAGGGTTGACGCGCACGTAAACGGAGCAGCCACAGCTTGAAGCATGAGCGCACATGTGGGGGAAAGGAAACTCGATGGCTGCCTTCGATTTTCCATCAAGGGCGCCATCGAATATAGTGTAATAGTGCTACTTCCCTCCCGAGGCATTTTTGGCCACCGTGCCACACGTTTTTTACTCATGTAACGGCTGTATCACGCTCTTGTACGGCGGCGTTTGCTTGTCGTTGCCGCTCCGCAGGGCAACGCGCCGATGCTCGAGGCGGACAGCGACCTCCGGAAGACGGCGAGGCAACCTCTCAGGGGAAGGAAGGCAAGGGATCGGCGGGATCGGCCCAAGAACCGGTCCTGGGAAAGGGCCCGGAGTCGAGCTCCGGGGCGGCGGGAGACGATGCCGCCGGCGAGAAGGAGGGAGACAACCAGGGCAGCGAGAAGGGCAAAGGCGATGATGGGGTGGAGATCTCATCGTCGTCTTCGGATGCGTCTTCTTTGGCTCTTGGGGCAAAGCCTGCAGTTCAAGCAGCAGCAGGGGCTGGGCCAGGGAGAGACAAGCGTGGCAGGGACATAGTGGTGGTGGAGCTGGGAGCCGAGACGGAGGAAGAGGGGGACGGCAGCAGAATGGAAAGCGGCGATACGGGAGCGACGGAGGAAGAGGAGGCGGCGGGAGAAGGAAGTGGAGAAGAGGCACAAGAGAAGGAGGAGAAGGAGGAGAAGGAGGAGAAGGAGGAGGAGGAGGAGGAGGAGGAGAAGGAGGCAGGGCCGAAGAAGGTTGTCGAGGGGAAGAAACCGGGTAGCATCACCGCCAAGATGCAGGTCTTGAGGGGGAGGTTGAACCGCATGGCCGTGCCCTCCAACTTCCGCCTGTTCGACGAGCACTCCACGTCCCCGACCAGCGCCGACGCCACGGAGGAGGGGGAGCAGACAAGCCCGAAGGAGGGGGGTATGGGCGGGGCAGATGGTGACTCTGCGGGGCCGCGGGAGAGAGGACCGCGCGGAGGTCATGGGTCGAAGCATGGCGGTATTGGCTGGGGTGCCGATGAGGACGAGGAGTTGGACGGGAGCGGGAAGGGGCGCGCCGGTGGTAAGGGCGAAGGGGGGCCCGCGGATGAGGACGCTGAGGAGGGCTATACCGCAGGTGCGTCAGAGGGGTGCGTCTCTGGGTGGGGCTAGAGACATTTTTAGTAACGGGCCAATCACTGCTCTCTGGAATACCATGTGTTCCGAACTTTTCACCCACATTTTTCCTCGTGGAGAATCTCACCGAATAAGATTGGTTCCCATCTCCACCCCACCCCCCCAAGCAAACCAACACAGCAATTTGTTGGAAAACGTACAGAGAGTAAAACGTACAGAGCTCCTCAATTGGAGGTGCCTCTAGTTTTAGCGGCATCGTTTCTCTGTCTCGTAAGACATACGTGGGTCAGTGGCCAAGTGCCTGACAATGCAAGCACAAAGTGAGTATGTGCGTACCCTCTGCCCCCACACGGTTTAACTGCAGAGCTGTCTGCGAGGTCTACCGGAACGGGCAGCACGGTCGGCAAGCCCAAGGTGGCGCGAAGACCGTGTGTGGGATCGGTCCTCGTCTCGGTCAACGGCGTTCGCACTCAAGGGCTGTCCTTCGCCAACGTGGTGCAGCTCCTCAACACCCGGGAGAGGCCCATGGCCCTGGAGTACGTGGACTCGTGGGACACCATATTCCATCAACATCACATGGAAACCCAGGTATAGGTGTACCATGTGGTTGTACCGTGGTACATACCACCAAATTCCATGCTTTTGGACCAGGGCGGTTTTCGCGTATTGTTTGCACGTTTCGTGTCTGAAAAACCGGTCAGACTCCTACCGGTGGGTTTTTGTACTGTTAATTTTATTTCTGCCGGAAGCGTCTACCACACAGTCATCCCGTCCCATCAGCATCGCACGAAGGACCCAGGTCATTTGTGTGGGTTGGGGTGGCAGCTCTGCCGTGTAGGCCGTTGGTGTTCTCGCTCTCGAGAAACCTCCTTCTTGCTGAATTACTTTTTTTGATTTTCTCTCTTTGTTTTTTAAGGTTCGGGAAAAGATCTCTCGTGAGACGTTCGAGCAAAAGCTTCTACACCCCCTGGCGGGAAAGCTGAGGAAGCAGGTGGAGGAGTGGATGTCGGCGTTCCGCGAACAGGACCTACGGGCCATGGTTGCCGAACCACAGGCGAGATGCGAAAATTTAGAGTATGTATCGTATTTTTTGTCTGTTTTCGCCTTTTTTCAACTTGTGTTGTTCTGTTGTGGTGTCGTCGCTCGCCGTCTGTGTGTTTGTTCATCCCTTTTCTGTGCTTGTGCTGTTGGAGGAAACGCATGTCAGCGATTCGGGAGGAGAGGCGTGGTATTTGAGAGATTGTTGGGCGTTACAATTCCCACTGTTCTTTTGCTCGCCCAGTCTGTCGACATTGATAAGCAAGAGCAGGAGACTAAGGAGCGCTGAGGTTCGGCGGTCCCTTCATTGTTCTTGTCCAAACTACCGTGAGTTGTTTGAGCTGGTTGTGCAATTAGAAACGCAGTCACAAAATCGTCAAGGCAACGCGTCATTCGTTCATATATGTTGTCATGCCGTGCGTGCGTCCTTTGTTTTCTCATTGGCAGACCGGAAGCGAGCAGCAAGATCAGGGCGCGGACGCTCAGGGGCCGGCGGTGATGCTGTGGTCTCTCATTCGTTGGCTGGAGCAGGAGTTGCCTGACGTAAGAAGAACTGCCATGGTTCTTGACAAGTACAAAAACGACCTCTACGCGCACTCAAAGTTGTCACAAGGCAGCACAGTTTGCGATATGGCGTGTTGTGTTCACATCGTTTGTTAGTTGTTTTTTCGAGAGAGACACGTGATACTATTTCAGGGACCACGTATATTCGCCAGCGCTGGCGACCTGTTTGCACTCGCCGGCACAACAGTTTTTTAGGATATGGTTGGAGGTAGACACGAAACCATGGCTACTAACGAAACTACTAGCAGGTTTCCAGCCCTCAGGCTACACCATGGTGATATTCTCTGTTTTTATCTAAATTTCCACTTTTTGTTGATTTCAGGTTGGTATCTTCATCCCTTCTCTCCTTTGATCTATGTTCCGTTGCGTTGGTTCCAGGTTGGTATTTTCAACAACAATCACCGCGCGGGTGGCGGGCTGCCGGCGATGGGAGAGCTGCAGTGGACGGACGTGAAGCAGCATCTCGAGAGACACATCTTCGAACAGGCAAGCGGCGAGCAACGACAAGGCTGAAAGTAAACGAAAATTCGTAAATATCGTAGATCCGATAGCAGGACAACAAGGCTCATCTCATAGAATCTGCGTGTACACACGCAGGTCGTCGTAGATACCGTATGTCACAGCAGGCAAAGGCTCTTGGTACATCGAGCAGGTTCACCGTAGCCACAAGGCTCGACGGAGATTACGTAGATCTGCAGCAGGTACAAGAGGGATCCATATGAAGCAACACCTCCTTGGTTGCAGCGCAGTCATGACGTCGAGCATCAGGCGAGGGTCCTTCAACTTCTCTTGCACAGGACCTGACGGGGGTGCTTCAGTTTGCGCAACCAAGTGAGGCGTAATGTTGCTGTCTTCGTCTCCGTTGTGGTTGTCTATGTTGTTGTTGTTGTTGTTGTTGTTGCTCCCGACGATATAGAGTCGTGTTCGAGACGACCACAAGACATGGAGAAGCTCACTGCGAAAGCCAGACGACCAAGCCCCTGTGTACGGTATCAGCGTAGGGTGGGCCGAGAGGCAAGCACCACAAGCCAGCAGGATGAAGCGCGATCGGTGTCGACCCCCCATTCTCCCGACCATCTTCCTGTCCCGCAGACCCCCCGACCCCCTCGATGGTCTAACAAGTAAGGCATGGCAGGCACAACATGAGTACGCCCCCCCTCCCGCGGACCGTAGTACCCGCTATCTAATGATGCACGTCTCCCCTTCCGTTCTTTTAGGTGTTCGACCGCTGCTTGACGTCCGCACCAGTCTACGGCCGCGGTGACGAGGAATTGGCCGCTAAGTTGGCGTCTCTCCGGTTCCTGCGCCCTCGGCATTGGTGTGTGGACTCTCTCAAAGACACAGGTGGGGGGTTGCGGCTAAGTTGTCATCTCTGCTCCGTCTATTCTGGTCGCCGGTGTACACGGCGGGGTACATACGTGTTTTGGCGTATTCTGGCCGAGTTCACACAGGAGGAAGATGAACACAGATGCTTTTAGTTCTGTTCACCTCTCTCCCTCTTGCCATGCGTACCTTCAGTTTTTTAACGAGACAAGGGTTCATCCAGCATTTAAGCCGTTCCCTCTTTTGGTGTGCTTTTCACGGTTTCACGAGTGGGTCCGCTTTCTATCTCTAGATTGCGATTTGCCACTCTACAGAGGTTCATTCGAACCCGTGGTCTACTTGTAGGGAGTCAGAAGGTTCTGACGAGAACCCGAACAATCGGGGTGGCCGGCTATCGTGTGCGGAAAATTTCTGCCACCCACGTTTCCTTTGACGTGTAGAGGCAGCAGCTCACTGCCTACACACACCATCCGCGCCCACCTATGCACGCAAGGCAAACACGTTTCGCCGCCAAAAGAAAGAAGGGAAGAAAGGTTAAAGATAATATCCTTCCTGCGTAGCCCTACCCCTGGGTTACCCAGGCTGATTTGTCCGAAAAGCATGCCTTGGATGGTGTACAAATTGAGGCCCAATATGGATGAGACGAAAAATATTTTAACCTTGACAATGCACAGATGCCGAGTCCGCTGGTTCTTACGGGAGAGAGTGGGAACTGGCCCAGGGGGAGCTGTGTCGGCTGGTAGAGTACCGGTGCCCTTTGGACATGCTGGACTGCGTCAAGGCGTGCGTCAAGCTCGTCGCGCTTAGCGTGGAAGCTTCACTTGTAAAGAGGTATGCTGGTGTATGTGTTTATTGCGTAGTTTATCGTTCTATCAATCGCGCTAACCGGCTGCTGACCGATGAAAACCCGTCGTCTCGGTGAGGCAATAATGCGAAAAGCTTTGAATGGCCACGACCCCGCTATTCTCCGGATTGAAAGCGGAAAAGGTAGCGCAGATGAAGCATGTACCTGTTTTTTTTTTTTTCTTGCTCCGTATCGTCGCCATCTTCCCAAACCGAGAAACTAGCACTTTTTGTGTACCTCCCTCCCGAACAGGCAGCGAGAACTAGACCCGTCCTCAAGGTCGGGAGGGTTGAAACCTGTGGCGTTTGGCGCCGACGACATACTACCCGCCCTCACCTGGGTCGTCGTTCAGGTACATTCATGCTACAACATACCAGTACCTTTAGGTTTCCAATCGACGGGCATTAGCTCTGGACCCTGTTGGGGGGGAGGGGATGGGGCGTCATTTTGGGGGTGGTGTTTGGCCACGGGACTTCGTTCGTTTCGCTTGCCGCGGCATTTTCTGCCGCGGGGGTGCTGTATAGAGACGTCAACCTGTCGGTGGTGTATGTACTGTGCTTGCTCGATAGAGACAGCAGCGCATTGCCGGATATGCTGTCGATTACCGCCCATCCACCATCAACAGCGAAACGCTTCTTGACGACATCCTGTCTACTCCCCAGGGCTGGGTACTATCACGCCTTCCTTGCACCGCCCGGGGTTGACATTGGTTCCTCCCCGCCTAAATAGTGAGACGCACGCCGCCTGTGAAGGTTGTTCAAACTTTTGTTTTTGCTCTGGTGTCGTTGTCTTTTTTTGTTCTTTCCCCTAGTCAAACCCTCCCCGTCTGGCGTCGCGGCTGTGGTTCACCCACTACTACATGCGAGCGGGCGCGGAGGGCATGGGGGAGGGTGCCTACTGCTTGACGCAGCTTGCGAGCGCGCTGGAGTTCGCCAGACATGCCGACGCTTCGGTGTTGGCGGACATCTCGGAGGATGAGCTGAACGAGGTGTGGTGTAGGCCTGCTGCTGCCGTTGATTGCTGTTGTTGATGCTACTGCTGCTGCTGCTGCTGCTGTGGGGTTGAGTCTTGCGTAATTATTGTGGTTCTTGTCATTGTCGTCACAGTGGATGATGCAGTAGTCCTTGAGTAAGCCCCGCTCAGACCTCTGCGCCAAGAGATTCGTTGCCCTGGCATTAAGTCGGCCGACAGCATTCATTGGCAACAGTACCCCCACCTGCGGTGAACGAACGTTTCGATGTGAACATCATGCTGAATAGTCTTAACTATTTATTCGTTTTCGCAAGAAGGGCATGAATGCGTCTCTTCCTCCGAGTACACGCGTCGCTCTCAACCCTGCTCACGTCAAAATTGCTGCGCCCGCTGTAGCCGTGTCGTGAATGTCCATATCTGTGCCAACGCGATAGGTCGAGTATATCACATGAGCGGCCAGTAAATTCACATGTTGTTGTTGTTGTTGTTGTTGTTGTTGTTGTTGTTGTCTTCACATAAAAAAAATCACACGGCTGCAGAATATTCGAACCTTGTTGATATTTTCTGCGCTTCTGGATCCGGCCGGTTGGGTTGATTCACGGTCTCGTTATTTCTCGGCAGTTTGTTCCATCACTCCGTAGCTTGCCTTAGAAAAGCTGTATGTTTTCGACGTTCGTTCCCATTCCTCGCGGCTTGACATGCAGGTAACTGCTTGTCAACCTACAGGAATACTTTGGGGTCGCATAAATAGCATCGGTGTAGATTGTTTAAAAATTGCGTCATGTTTCTCTTTTCTGTGTTCGTTGTTGTTGTTGTTTGTTGTTGTTGTTGTTGTTGTTGTTGTTGTTTGTTGTTGTTGTGTCTAGGGCCTGGAGAAGCACAAGGCGACGCAAAATCTAATCAAGGCCGCCAGGGAAGGCGACAGGTAAGATGACATAACATAGCATACCATGGGATTAGATGCAGTAAGATTTGATTAAATGCGATAAAGATGCCGTGACGTCAAGCTAGTTCATGTCAGAGAGAATCGGTTTGGCTGCAACGAGCTTGTCATCGTTTTTTTTGTTTGTGAAATGTGTCGACACGACAACAATAGCATTGGAGAGAGCGAAGGCCGGGAGTTTGGGTTGATTTCTTTGGCGTATTGTATCATGGGTGGCTGTTTTTTGTTTTTTTGCGGTGTTTTTTTTTTTTTTTTCGGGCAAGGTTGGTAGTATAGAGGTTAAATGAGTAGATTTGATATTGTGTCGTCGACAGCTCTCCTTGTAAAGTACGGTGTTCGCACGCTTGGTTGTGGGCCAATCGATGCTTCGCCCACACTTTCATGATGGCCCTGCATCTTTTCCGCAACTCAGAACTTGAACGACGATATTGTCCTGCGATGGCCGTGGATGACTTCATAGACCTAAGCGATCTATTCCGTCGTGCACGCGTTAATGACACTCTCATGTGTTGTTTCGGTAACAGTCAGTGCTACTGCAACCGGGAAAGGACCTTTGACATCTCTCTCCATCTTGATTTATATTCTTCCGGCGGCGGAGGGGGGAGGCGTAATGGTGTTTCTATAAGCGGGGACGGCAGGTGTATTGGCGGACGGCGTGTTGCGGCAAAATCTAACCCTAGTTTCCCCCAAACTATGAATGGCAGCGAGAGCGTTTCCTACTGGCTGGGAGCCGGCGCAGACCCGAACGGCCTGTCGAGCGACCAGCAGTTCACGGTCCTCACGGCCGCCATTACACACCGAAGGCGCGGGGTGATCAAGATCCTTCTCGAGGGGGCCTGGAGCGACATGGTGGACCCGAACAGGCAGATCTGCCCCAACTACGGAGTTGAGCGGTGAGCTATCGTCTGCCTCGAGTCACTCGTTCTGGGTGCTGAACGCCTCTAGCGCTACAAGTGCATGTCGAGGTTGTGGGCGCGTCTTTAGTCTACCCCGCCGCCAGATCAATCTGTTTTTTTAACCTCTGTTCAGTGGTTTGTAGCATACGTGCGAAAGTTTTTTTTGCCGTGAACCGAGTACGGGTAGGGAAACCAAGTGGATGAACATGTTGCTGATTTTCCGCATGTGGAAACGAATGTGTCTAGGTAGGTGAGGTAGGTGTGCGTATTCTCACGCTAGGATAATAACCACGTACTTATAAGGTGTCGCTGCGTGCGTGTACAAGCGACAATGGCAATAACAACCGACAATGAAATATTGTCAACGTCGCTTGTAGACGCACGCAGCGACACCTTATAACGTGGTTTTTATCCGAGGATGAGATTCGCCTATTGACCACCGCGGCAACCTCAAACAGGTTCTCAAAATATGCCGGTTATTGGTTCCTTCCCGACGTCCGTATGACTCACGGGCTCTCGACCACTTCTCAATCCAGCCAGCCGTGTTTCCGATTGGGGTTCTGTTCTCCTTCCTACCTTGCACCTGGAACAGAGGCCGGTCTGCTTTGATGGTGGCAGCCGCCATGGGCGACATGGCGACGGTTCTGTCGCTGTTGAGGATTCCCGGCATTGACCGGCGCCTCGCGTGCGCCAACGGGAAAGACGCCGTGGACTACGCCGTCCAGCAGGGTGAGAAAAAAGCGAGACCTGAAAGAGAGAGCTGCAGCGGGGGGTCTACGGTGGGGTTGGGCGGATTATGTTGGGGAATAGTAAATATATAAAAAACCATACTGATAATAAATTGGACGAACACATGGAGTATGAAGTGATTTCAGTCGGGCTTGATGATATATTTGGCGAGATGAGAGCTGATGGCTTTGCTCCGCTGTCTGGTGGATTACTGTGTTGTTTGCGGGAAGGAATCCGAGAGCACACAGTTTCTGACTGTACGTGGGTTGTTGTTGTTGTTGTTGTCGTCGTTGTTGTCGTCGTTGTTGTTGTTGTTGGTTCTGCTGCTTCCCTTGGTGCACCCAACGTTTTTCGTATCGCGACTCCCCCGCTCCCTCCGCCCCTTCGCACCAGGACACTGACAGGGGTGTTGGGTAGGGTGGCTATCAGTGTAAGTGTCTCGAAGAGTAGTCGGTGTTCGCCTTTGCGATGCCTTTGGAATGAATATTTCTAAAATAGACCCGTTACACACACCATCGACCCTATCCTGCCCTATCCTACCCTACCCCATCCTAATAGTCCAACGCCACTACACCCTCTTGCCTGGGGCCAGCGGTAGCCCTAACCCTGACCCTAAAAGTCCTAAACATTAACTACATTCGGCCAACCCTTACCTTGACCGCTCCGATTACACAAAACCAGGACATTTGGAGGTGGCGTCCGTGCTGCTAGCCGACCCGGCGAAGGCCACCCTCTGCCAAGCGGCGAAGGCCGGCAACCTGTCGTACGTCAAGGCCCTTCTCCTGCAGGGGCAGGACCCCAACCAGACGTCCGACTACACGGGGCAGTTCACGCCCATCATCGCGGCCGCTTTCCTCGCCCACATCGAGGTGTGTATGTATGCGATCGAGCGGCGCGTTGCGCAGCTTCGGTGTGCTTGGGGGTGTGGGTATGTGTGAGATTGCTGCTCATTTCGTTGCTTTAGTGATGCGTGCTTGCACAGCTAGACAAGATGACATGCGCCGGCAAGAAACCGCTTTGTGTGAACGTGTGGGAGCGAAGAGGACAAACGAATAAGTACGATTCAGGGCGTTGTGACGTCCATGTTCATGGAAGTAGTTGAGTGCCTGGCCGCAAACCAAACCATCCATTTTTTTTGTCTTCGATTCAAAGGAAGAAACGGATGGTTTGGTTTTCGCGCGGGCCCTCGACCACTTCGAGGAGGAACCTGTACTCACAGCACCCTGAATCCAACTCGCTCGCTTGTCCGCCTTTTTCTCACGTATTCACACCAACGAAATGCGGCGTTGCGCAGGGTTGGCGTGCAGACGTGGAGGGGCGTGGGGTGGTATGGTATGAGGTTGCTGCTGTTGTGTGATGCATATTGCACAGCTTTTGGAGACATAGCCAGCACCCGTTTAGAAATACCGGCAAGAAACCGCCTTGTGTGACCGTGTGGGAGCGAAGAGCACAAGCAAATACGTACGATTCAGCACGTGGTGACGTCCATGTTCTTGTAGTAGTCGAATGCCCGACGCAAACCAAGCCATCCATATGTTTTTCTTCGATTCCCAGAAAGAAAACAACGGTTTGGTTTTCCCTCGGGCACTCGACCTCTTCCAGGAGGAACATGTACGTGACAACACCCCGACTCGTACGTATTCGCGTGTCCTCCTTTTTCGCACGTATTCACACCAACGAAATGCGGCGTTGCGCAGGGTTGGCGTGCAGACGTGGGGAGGGGTGTGGGGTGGTATGTATGAGTTTGCTGCTATTGTGTTTGTGTTTTTTGTGTTCGTGCTTGCACAGCTATTGGACACGAGGCCAGCGCACGTTAGGAAATGCCGGCAAGAAGCCTCCTTTTGGGAACGTGCGGGAGAGAAGAGGACAAGCGAATAAGTACGATTCAGGGCGTTGTGACGTCCATGTTGCTGGAAGTAGTCGAGTGCCCGACCGCATACCAAACGATTCATTTTTCTTTTCTTCGGTTCCAAGAAAGAAAAGGATGGTTTGGTTGTCGTTCAGGCTTTCGACTACTTCCAGGAGGACCATGTACGTGCCAACACCCGGACTCGTTCGTATTCGCGTGTCCTTCTTTTTCTCACGTACTCACACCAACACATGAGGACGTTTGCTGAGCGTCGGTGTGCGCAAGTGGAGGGGATGTGCATGAGATTGCTGTTGGCGGGTTGTCGTTTTTGCAGCATCCCACCCTCGTTTGCACATTGCCTGTTCGGAGCATGAGATTGGTGCAACACGTCGCCTTTCCATGGTTGTGTGCCATCAGGTTCTAGAGTCACTCTTGGAGAGCCCGTTGTGCGATCCCAACCTGCCCAACGCCAGAGGGGAGACGGCGCTCATGTACTGCTCGCAGAGGGAGGGCTACGCTACTGGAGACACGCAGGTCAGACGTGTTTTTTTGGGGGGGAGGGGGGGGTTCGGTAGTGAACCCGTTGGTGATGCGGCTGTGGTCGTTTCTGCTCTATTGGTTGCGTGTTCCGTGTGCACATCTTTTCTCCTCCGGTGCTCGGATGTTTCCTCTAGCGTGTGTCGGTATCGAGAGCCATCGCATGAGTTCTACCATCATGGTTCTTCACATGAACTTGTTGCTGGTGTGCGGCGGTGTGCCAAGGTGGCGGCGGCGGTGAAGCTGCTAGCCAAGGGGGCAGATCGTCACCTCAGAGATCACGAGGGCAGGACGGCCATGGACTGGGCGGAGCGCTTTGGTAGCACGAGGCTGCTGGACGTGTTGCTCTTCGATCCCAATAAGGTGAGGGGACCTTGACCACTTGTGAGTGTGTCTCCGTTTTGCTCTCTCTCATGCATTATGTTTTATTTGCTCCAGCTGTCGGGTGGTGCATTAAGTTGCGCGTGTGTCTTGTTGAGAGAGGCTTGACTTTCTGTTGTCAAGTGTGTTCCACGGCAGGCACGAGCAACGAGCATGGCCATGGCCAGCCCCATGTCCGACAAGTCTTTTTGCCACTGTGCGAGAAGAAGAGAAGGAGGTATGCAAAATGCGATCTCTTCTTACATGCGAGGCAGCAATACAAGATGCTGAGAACGAACGTCTGACCGTGCACGTCAAATCATTGTCACGAAAGAGGAGGGGCAGGGGTGGAGAGAGAGAGAGAGAGAGAGAGAGAGAGAGAGAGAGAGAGAGAGAGAGAGAGAGAGAGAGAGAGAGAGAGAGAGAGAGAGAGAGAGAGAAACAGTAGAACGACCCATACAATGTCAGTGGTTGCCATTGCCGGATTGCCAAAGCGCGTATGCAGGCAAGCCTGGACGTCTTATTCTTCGCCGTTGTCGGCGTGCGTCTCCGCAGGTGAAGATTTTCCTGTTGGCGAGGGGGCGCGACGTCCGGGGTGTTCTGGCTCTGATGGAGCAGGGGGTGGACCCGAACACGACTTGCCCGGAGAAGAATTACACCCCTCTCATCGCCGCTGTCTTCAACCAGGTATGGGTGACTCCTTCTGCACACTCCTGTTTGTGGTGTCGTTGAGGGAAGCCGTGGCAACGCTTGACTTTTTTTTTTCTCTCTGTTGTGTTCTTTGTTTTTCGCTGAGGGTTCCGCTTGGGTATTTTGCACGGCTGTAGTGCCCAGCATTCACTTAAGGCTTCACGTCTTTCCGTACGTTGTCTATCGTCCACTTGCCCTATTTATTCTATCACGCACATCCGGTTCACTCCCTGGCCAACATACTTGCATTCACTCCCTCGTAGTGGTTTGTTCGCCCTCTCACGATTGCCGAAGGACAAGGACGAGGGCGCGGCGCCCTTGGCCCCCTCCTCTCACGGTCTCACGGCAGTTTTCAACCTTCTTGGGGTTCGTCGTGACAAGGTTCACCACCAAGCCTTGCTGATTTGCTCCCACTCACGATATCCCTCCTCAACGTTAACGGTGCTCCCCGCAACCTACACGGATACCCCTCCTTATGTTAACCGATACCCTCCCTCCCCCCTCCTCTGCTTTCAACGATACCCCTCCTACTCTCAACAAGGACGAGGACATGGCGTCGGCGCTTCTATCGCACCGCACGACCGACGTCAACGGGCCCGGAAGGCACGGCATGACCCCGCTCATGTACGCCGCACAGGCCGGGCACGACAGGATGGCCGTCTTGCTGCTGCGCCTCAGGGCCGACCGGTACCGGTGCAATGACCAGGGGGAGACCGCCCTCGAGATCGCCGCCGTGCGCGGGCACACGAGCGTCGTCAACGTGCTCAAGTGAGTCGAGGTCGCGCGCAAACCGAGGACGTATATGCCGTAGGTGACGTAAGGTTTCGCATCCTCTGGACAGATTTTCAGGGGTCGATTACTCCACCAAGATGCATGAATCAAGTCATGCGTGTTCGGAAAGATCTTCTAGGCGAGGCGGTTCTAACGCCGCCTTTTTCGGCACCGCTACTCCTTCTCCCGTGCAATACTCTAGCTATGATAACCGGTCCTGGGTTGTGTTATGTCTGATGCACCGTGTGGTGCATAGCCCGGTCGGAAAAATATTCCCGGATGTATGCTAAGTTTTGGCAACCAAGCAGCGTGACCATCACCAAGTGGTGCATCCCCCCCCCCCCCCCCCAGGACCGGTTA
>FN647968.1:183387-234644 GCA_000310025.1 Ectocarpus siliculosus | reverse complement strand
GTGGTTTTTTTCCGCACCCCATTTTTCCCCCCCTTTTTTTTAGGCCCGGTTGGGTTAAATTTTTTTTTCCTTGGCCCGCGGGGGGGATTAAACGGTTTTCCTTGGAAACGCTTTTTTCCGCCAAAAAAGGGCTTCCCCTCCCCGGTGGGTCCCGGTTTTCTTCCCGGGCCCTCCCTTTTTCAGACCGAAAAAGCCGGGCCCAACCCTTTTTGTTGGAAAAGGGGGCCAGGGGATTGGGCGGGATATTTCATTCCGGAAAGGGGGCCCTGGGGGTTCCCTTCGCGGGGGTTTCCCCCCCCCTTTTTTGTTTCCCCCCCCTGGTTTTTTTTTTTTTTCCGTTCCCGGCCCCCCCTTCCTTCCCCCCCCCCTTGGGGGTTTAAGGTGTTTTTTGATCTTCCGGAGGGGGGGGGGGGTGGAAAGAAGGGAAAAAATTATTCTTTCTTAAAAATCCCCGTTTCCCCCCAAGGGGGGGGGGGGGGGGGGGGCGATACACGGGCCCCGTCTCTGAACGCAAGAAATAAAATGTTTTTTTTGCGCGGGGGTAGGCTGCGCTGCTTCGTTTTGGCGACTATGTAGCCCTGGTTTTGTTTGAGACCCACCCTTCGTGTTGGTGGTCGATAGGTTGTGTGCGGCGTCCTTGAGTGGGGGTTGGCTTTGGAAGGAGGCAGCGACTCGGTATTTGCGGCGTTTTTTTGTATTGTACATCCGGCAAAACCATGGAACAATAATCCGCCCATGGATAGAGGTGCCCGGGCTCTTGACACACGTTGTTCATATTTTTTCACAGTTGTTTAGGCACTGCTGGGTGGGATTTGTGTGTTGTGTCATTCTTCCGCCCGTGTAAATAGCGAAAGAAACACGCCCGAGCGCCGTGGCTGGTTTGTGCGTGTTTGGCCCCCCCGTACGTTGTTCGACTTGTTTTTCCGCAGCAGGCGTGTTGGTGAAGTGGCGACTCTGTGCTTGGTGTTACGGGTTGTGTTATGGGTTGTTTTATGTAGTCCTCGTGCCCTCGTTCCGCTAGACAAGTCCACCCCTTTTTTTTTTTCTGGAGGTGTTGGGCTGGTGATCAGCATGTATTGATCGATTTTTTTCGTTTTGTTCGGCCACAGGACGCGGCCATGGCTGGGTATCCAGTCCGCGTGCTGGTGTCTCCGTCTGTCAAGCGTATGCATCTGATACTGCGTCAAGACTTGGAAACCCGGGATGTTGTGTCAGATGGGAGATAGTAGGGTGTGCAGGGTGCGCGTTTGGTTCACGGTGGTCGTGCCAGTCTTGGCATCAGAAGGAAGCAGTTGCTGTAGTTTTAGTTGAGATTCGCTCGTAGTGTATGTTGGCCAATTTGTTTTGAAGCCCTCTGCAGTCGCCCCGCATTCCAACTAACAATACCGCTGAACAGAAGCGAAAAATACGGCTGATCCGTTGTACACAATGTTGAATCCTGGAGTAAATGAAATATGCACATACATGACCTCGTGTTACTGGGGGATATACATGTCGTCCGCTGTACGTCCCTGCTTCGATATGTCTCCCGTTTTTGCTTGGCTGCTGACTCTGTGTGGCGCGCAACCCAGCCTCACACAAACGGATGACTGGGAAGCGTATGAGAAGTGCTGCCATGCAATCCGTGCGCAGCGCTTGAACGCGCCGCTTTTTTTAGCTTGTGGCGTTCGCAGTGCAAATATTTGTAGTTCAAGCTACAAGAAACCATCTCTTTAGCACGGTTGGGGGACGAAGCTGTGCGTCTTTCTGGCGTGCTTCGCTCCTCAGCGGCCATGTGTCGGCTTCAAGCTTCCCTTCAGGAAAGACGAAGCAGCGAACGGGACCCTCTCTTCCCCGAAGCAGGAGCAGCGTCCTAAGGCAAGGGCATTGTGACACTTTGGGGATACATGTAGACTAGTGTTGCTTAGATGGATCATTTTGTTTCTCGTCGATCGCGGCCAAGCAGAAACGGCAGCGCAGCTCGTACTTTCAATGCACGCACACGTTCGTATTTTTTTTCCCCCGATGGAGGAGAGAAAGACACCGACACGAAAGAAACCCGCTTGCTTGTACTCTGACAGCGCGAAGTCTAGATTTACCTCCAGCCAAGTACATTTCAGCAAGCGCTCTGAAAGTTCACGCCCACCTACATATTGCAGATTTTCCTGCTGCCAACGCGAGGGACTGTACAGAAGTAGTGCCGTTGTTTTGTTTGTAGTTTCGGGGACTATTTATCTAATTGATGAAAATTATATTTTTTCTCGAGGCTCTCCTTAGATTGCAGTATTGATGAGTCTTCCGCTGGTCACCAATTATTCAATAGTAGCAACAAGGGAGGGCGTCGGGGGGACACTTTGCTTTTTTGGTGCGAGGGCACTTTCATATACACCGTGCATCCTTTTCGGGGGGGGCGCTCCTTCTAAACTTGGTACACCGCTACTGGCTTGGGGGTCTATCACCCCAGTTACGATTGTTGAAAACATCAACATGTCCCGGTTTAGAGACACCGAAATAATAGTAGAGCATGTGCAACGACATTGATTCGTGAACCCCTCCCCAACCCACGCCACCTGGTCTCTCTACCGACACATGTGCATGTATACCAGCATGTGCATGCATACCATCACACTCCACCTCCGGCACCATTGATAATTGAGCACAGGCAGCAGCAATGTTCCCATGGCCGCGTGACGCAAAGCTAAGAAATAAGCAGGCGGCTGAGCGTAGCTCTACCTTATATTAGGGAAAGGAGGAGGCTGTGGAATGTTGTCCGAGTTACAAGGTAGTGTAACAAGGCAGTAGCTCAATAACCGTTTCCAGATGCTCGACGCTTGTTTCGGGTGTGCTTGGGGTGCGGGGGCGAGCTCAAGCTGACCTGTGTCAGTCGGTGTTCGTACACGAATATCCTCAGGTAGTCTGACGTTCAAGACGTGTAGTGTCCAATATGGTGCACATGCACGCGAGCAAAGTAGTTCTTGCCATTTGTTTGCCGAGAAAAGCCTCGGGACACAAAATTGCACCCCAGTAACCTGCTTACAGACACAGGAAGGTTTGTTCGTCGAAGCAGATAGAATAAACTGGTGTTTATTTTGTAAGAGTCGAATTAGAATTTGGCTTCATTTTCTACCGGAAACCCAGGGTCACGGTGTTTGGAATTATTAGTCTGGTAGTTGGGGGTGTCATTCCGTGATCGAGTCCACGCAGGGGCTGTAGCAAAGTCGGGTAACGTGTGACAGCTACAGAGCGCGTGAAGCAACGGAAGGACAGCAGCAGCCGCCTAACGCAGTAGCGGCGGCAGTTTAGAAAATCCCGCCCTCCCATCCCTTTTCTTTCGAAGGTGGGGGCATAAGTTCGGGAATATTCGGTATCTAGTCAGGTGTTGTAGAATGGTGTGTACCATTTGAGGACTTGGTCAGTTTTGGGACTCCTGCGTTTGCAGTCGTAGTCCCCCGGCTAGTATTTGTGGGGAGAGAGATGGATTTGTAAGAGTTGACGCCGGCCTTTGCAGCTAACGCGGCCGGAGAGACGATGAGCGTTTCGTGCGTCTCTCTCCCCAACACGTAGCCTAGAAACCGAAGAAATAATGAAGCAATTCGAAAGAAAACAAAATAAACATACATTATCGTCGGAGTTTCCCCCCGGCTAGGGATTTTTCTTGGTTGTTGACCCCAAACCACCCGGGGAGGAAATTGTTCCTCGGGAGAGGGGAGGGTTCCTCCTGTCTTTCTTCCCCGAATACGATCTACCCCCGGGGACAATTCCGGAAGGGTGAGGGGTTTCTTCTTGTAAGGGGGGAAGAACCCCCCAACGATTAAGGTAATGCGAGACGAAACGAGAGCACCCTATCCAACAATGATGATGCAATATCGGCGACATGCCCCCCAATTGAACGTGGCCAATAAACTCTCGTTCGAAACGCCGAGTTGTAGATGGTGTGTTCCCGTCATATTCATGCTTTCAGTAGTGTCTTTCGATGCCAAGAAACGACTCCAACAGAGGAAAATACAAACGGCCAGGGTTGAAACTCGTGTGTTTGAAAATAAGCACCCCGGGAGGAAAGAACAGGTCGATTTTGTTTTTTCCGGAACAGGACCAATCCCGGGCGACACAATCTCCGATTTCCTGCTTTTCGGCCAAAAAGGTGATCGGGGAGCACTCATCATTATTCACGCCTTAGATCATGAACCATACACCACGCGCGCTCGAGAGGATGGGACGTTGTTCCCGCAGGACCGATCGCTGATGGCCAATCGTTCCCTCCTACTTTGGGCACAGGTGGCAAACAAAGCTTTTCCCCTATCCTCTCTATACTACTGCTGACCTGCCTACGCCGTTCCTCGTGCCCCAGTGTGGCTACCGTCTGCTTTCCATGCGTCACTTCTCTCTATAGCGCCCTTCAATTTTCCCCAGCCCAATCATAGCATGTATATTTCTCGCTTGTTTTCGTACAACGGGCATTCCGCGACTACAACAACCAGTTATATTTTTACTCGAGATCCAAGCCGCGTCCAAAATTGAAGTCTTCGCCGTCTGCCTTCCTAGACTCTATCAATCTCGGTCCATTTTCTCGAAGACCAATTTCCCCAGTCATGCGGTTTACCTTCAACTTTACAAGGCCATGATTGGGCGGGGGGGGAGGGGGGGGGCGAGATTCCGACTGTTTCCCGCCGCTCCTTCAAATATCAAATCGCCGAAGGTGTGGTAACCGACACGGGTCGGCCTTCGGGGCTTCAACGCATCGAGGTGTAGCCCCCTCGCTGAAATACTAGAGATGATGCAAGACGGATGGATGTGAATACCTTCGTCGCGTACTCTTGTGTTGTGTGGGGAGACAGGCGCGGCATATACGGACAACTCGACGATTTCGTGGCGTGCAGGCTCGCTGCTATTATTGGCGGACTTGTTGTTGTGGCTGAAACCGCCGAGCTGTCAACAGTATACAAAAAAAAAAACAAGAGGTGGTTACGATTCCACTGGGATAGACGGGGTGGGCAGCAGTTTTTATCCCTCTCCACCTCACGAGAACCCCCCCTGAATCCCCCTGCCCCCGCATCGAGGTTGGGTTGTCGTCGCTTGGTAACGACGTTGTACAACAAGCCGATCACTTCGTGAGCTCGACAACCAAGTTACCGCTGTTTTTTGCCTTTGTTTTTATTTATTGCGGCGACGATGATGGTAGCCGAGTAGATTATGTTGTGCGGGGTCGAGAACCCTCACTCCGCGCAAAGGGGGGGATCGCACCACGTTGTGTGTAGTTGATCAAGCACCCTCGAGGCAGCTACATCGTGCTTATAACTGTCCCTGGAGGTGAAAGCACCAGAAAATGAATGAATTACGTCATATGCAGCTGTCATCCGTACGCAAGGAAGTAAGCACAAGATGCCGAACACCCTTAGCAGGATGCAGCGCACCCTCCATACGACTCGAGCAATACCTCACGGTACTTGGCGCTTCGTGAAGTGAGAACCTGGTCCGATGGGAACCGGCGTGCTCCGTCCCAGCTTTGTAGGGATGCGAGTTCAATGGCCTAACGACTACGGCATGCACGACTAAGAGTACACCTCCTCCCCCCCCCCCCCCCGCTCACTCTCGACAGCCCCCTCCCTCGCGGTAGATTGGCTCCGGGGCGTGATTTCTAGATCATAAATATGTCGTGTCGAGTGCCCTCTCTCCCAAGCACATCTCAGCCTTCGAAACGATCGACAGCAGTTCAAAGTTTAGGCTCCTGGCGACCAACATATCTGCGGTACGTCCATGTAAGCCCCCAATGAAGGCTACAGAGCAGCGCCGCAAACAAACATGTCGGCCCAAGGCATTCGAACTGGCGTGCTGCTCTGCTGGCTAATGCTACATTTATTTTCGTTCACATTTCCTCCCCCCCCCCCATTGTTGGCCGCCACCGCTGCCGCCACCGTGCAAACCACTGGCAGGTTCTGCCTAACGTCCGCCAAGGTCGCCATTTTCGCGACAGCTGCAGTGGGCCCTGTGACTGGCGTTTCGGCAACTGCGGCTGGCCTGCATGTGATCGCCCGCGTGACCCTGCACGGAGCACAGGTAATGTCTGCAGGGCTTCCGTTTCTTCTGTGAAACGTGGAGGACGTCAAGGAGGCCGCCCAGGAGCCCGCGAGTGCCTCTACCCTCAAGGTATCTAGCTTTACACGGTCTTCACCATAGCTGTACATGTTGTCACGTAGGAATTTCAAAGTTCAGAAAACGGGGGGTGTTGCCACCGAGGAGGGGTCGAGGGCAAAGCAAGGAAGCCTCTTTGAAACATCGTTCTGACAGACGCCCAAGAGATTTAGGAGATTTGTCGATCTAGTCGTGATGTCTGTCCATGTGATCAAAGTGATCTCAGGTGTTTCGCGCGCCTCGTTCCTGCACGGACGTGATCAATACATCGACATTTCGTTTTCCTCGCTCCACGACTTCCAACTAATACATAATCCAATTGCAGTCATGACCTGACGATACATGAGCCGAAATATCTAAAACCCGTCCGTAAATATCCGCTTGCTACGTGGTTTGCGCCCCACGGAGCACTGTGGATTGTTTGTGGAAAGAGATGGAAGGGAGCCTTTTTGGCGTGTAAGAGCGTGAATAGTTTCCAGCAACCCCGTGTCTCGAGAACCAACGACCTGTCCGTATCTCGCAAACCTTCGGTTCACGACCGTCGCGGCGTTGCTCGACTCCATCTCACCAGGGAAGCAAGCTGGTGCTCCACCAGCCCCTGCGGTTCGCCAGCCCCTGCGGTTCGCCGGAGCCGTGGACGGCGGCGAGGGCGCCGGAAGCGCCATAGGCGAACAGGGGGAGGCACCTCGGGTACGCTGTGATTGAGGATTTGGTTTGTCCATGATGTTGGGGACACATGCCAAATAGAGGTGGAAGGGAGCCTTTTCGGCGTGGAAGAGCGTGAATAGTTTCCAGCAACTCCGTGTCTCGAGAACCAACGACCTGTCCGTATCTCGCAAACCTTCGGTTCACGACCGTCGCGGCGTTGCTCGACTCCATCTCACCAGGGAGGCAAGCTGGTGCTCCACCAGCCCCTGCGGTTCGCCGGAGCCGTGGACGGCGGCGGCGCTGGAAGCACGACCTGTGTTGCCGGTGAGGTGGGGACATATTCCGAACCAAACCGCAGTGTTGTTGATGTGGAGAAAACAAATTCCAGTTGTTCCACTAAAACCCTCTACGCGCCCGACCCCAGCACGTTTATCCGAGAAACTTCGCCCAAAGGAGGCCAATTCGTCGGCATTAGGTATGTTTCTCTCTCTCCACCATACTCTTGATGAATCTCGGCCATTCTTTGTGCATGAAATGTGCAAAAATGCGTCGATGCAGTCATGGAGTCAGGGCGAAACTCACCGCGTGTCTAACCCGTTCACTTGAAACCTTCAAACACCTATGATTCCAACCACAAGTCTTTAAGTTCCGTGTGCCCGTGGAAACCATCGGAGAGCTTGTCGCGAGTTGATCGTGTGTCAATACAATCATGTTCTGGGCGGCGATAAGGTTGAGGGACACTCTTTGACCGGGATTTAGGAGACGCTTTCACCCCCCATACGCACCCCCCGAAGGACAAACCATTATTCATTGATTTGGAAGTTTCATGTGTCTGACCGAGATCTCGTACTAGTTCTCTTACGTAATTGTCGCTGGATTCCGAAAAACACGTTCCAACCACCCATCGAGTTCTAGAAATCCACCAAGTGTTCTTCAACCACCAAGTAAGCCCGCTGTTAGTAGACAAAGAGCCCACACGCAGGAGGCTCGCCGAAGATAGCGGCGCGTGGTCGTCCATACCCTGCTGCCGTCGGCATGTGCCCCCCTGTTCTTGTAACACCTCGTGAATACACTCATCGTGTTGTTTTTTCTGCCGTCCGTTGTTGTTTCAACCTATTTTTCTGTCTCAGCGGGATGGCAACGTCCCCGTGAGGGTGTACATCAGAATTCTCGGCTGGATACCGCTGCCGGTTGCCTCCTTGTCGCCGTTGTGGAGTATTCCGGCGTCGCTGGTCGTGCTATTGAGCGTGCTCATCATAGTCCGCGGAACCAGCCAGAGGGCAACAGCTCGTGCCGCAGCAGCTCGAGCTGCAGGAAGGGTTGCGATCAGAAGTAAGTACTGCATCGGTGATTGTCAAAAGCCCGTGGTTGACCTTCTAATGTCTTGACAGTTTTTCTAAAGGAAGGTACGAAAAGGCGTCAGACGTCGACTGTGTTTGGTGTTGAACAGTCAATGCAAAACATTTCTTTCACATAACGATACAAATATAGTAGAAGGACGGTTCATCCTTCGTGCCGAATCCACTGCAGTACCTCCGAAGACTGTTGGCGGCCTGCGTACACCATCGGCCTGCGAACATAGTCAAGAACAACCAACTCCTGGCAAATCCAAGTCTGTCCATTCTAGCCAACGCCTCGCTCACATGTTATGAACTGGACAGCAGCGTTTCTCGGAAACCCTACCCCGCCTCGACCCTTCTGCCGCCATGCCTTCTCGCTCCCCACCGAGATCATCTCTAAGTGGATTTTATGCCCCTCCCAATTCACGCCTGGTGTACCCACTCGCACAAGCGTGGCATCGCTAGTCGTCAAACACCTTCCCCGACGTTTCGCCCGCCATATCACTTCCAATCACCCCGAGCTCCGGCTGCAACGCAGCAGTCCCTTCCAACCCACGTCTACTTCACTCACGCTCACCTGCGTCGCATCGCAACTCGCCAAACCAGCTGCTGGCCCAGCCAGCCATGCCGTCCTAAGTCCATTCGACTCCCCGGCAAAACCGATCCTTTGCCCTGTATTCGCCACCTCATTCACTCGTTGTGAAGTGCATGGCAGCATTCCTCCTCAAAAAACAAAATTTCCACCGTTTCGCCCGCCAGGCCATCTCGCGTCCACCCGAGTTCCCGGTAAGATGGAGTCCCTGCCTTCGACGCCACGACCCATTCGTTCACTCTCACGTACGTGTTATCGTTCCTCGCCGACATGAAGCCCTTTCGCCGGCCATCCCATCGAGCCCGGATCCAACCGAGCTCTTAGTTACGCCGATGCCTTGCCCTTCCACCCCATACCTTCGCTCCCCCTGACCTGCGGGGTATCGCTCGTTGTCCTCCCAACCCATCCTCCGAGCTTTCTCCAGTCATATCATATCGCGGCCACACATACTCCAGGCTTCGCCGATTTCTGACTTCCAACCCAAGCATTGTTTACTCGTTGTTGACTGCGTAACGTCAGCCCTTGTCCAACCAATACCGTCCCCGATCTTTCTCCAGCGATGCCACCCATAGATCGACTCGTTGCCCTCCAGGACTGCTTTCTGTTCTCATTCTTGCCGCGGACACCTCGCTCTTCGTCAAACGTACACCTCCCCGAACTTCCCTCGCCATGCTATCTAGCCCCGACCCGAGCTCTAGGCTCAACTCACACCTTACTCCAACCATCGACGAGTTCACTCACTCATGTTTGAGTAGCATCCCTTTGGTTCACCACAACTCCTTTATGGACAAAATTCCTGACATGCCATCGTGCGCCCACCGGAACTCCTGGAGAGAAAACACCCCCTGCCCTCCTGCAGCTCATGGATTCTTCATACATGCGTGTCATCGCTGCTCGTCGGACCAACCCCTTCCCCATCCCGTCTCCAGCCATTCCATCTTGCCTACACCCGAAATCCCGCCGATCCCTTCTCTTGTAGCCAACGCCTCGCTCGCATGGTGGAATTGCGTGGCATCATTCTTCACCAAGTCAACCCCTTCCCCGGCCCTTCTGCGTGCCTTATCGCATTCCACTTGAATTATTGGCTAGATCGATTCAAGACCTCCCTATCCAAGTCATATTTACTCGCACAAGCATATCATCGTGGCAAGCCAACCGTTCCCCGATCGTTCTCCCACGATGTCATCTCGCGCCTTCCCGAGGGTCTGGCTACGACGGTGCCACCCCTGCCACTCCACGACTCCTTTACTGTTCTCTCAACAGCGTGGAATCGGTCGTCGCCAAATCAATCCTTCCCCGATAGTTCCCCCGCCATGCCATTTTTTCAATCAACCCGTGCTCCTGGCTGCACCAACGCCGTCCCGTCCACCCACGCCTGCTTCACTCACTCTCACCTGCGTCGCATCGCCCCTCGCCATACTAGACCCCGTCCTGACGCTGCTTCATCCATGCTATCCTGCGTCCACCGGAGCTTCCTGGCTTACATCGGTTCCTGGAACTCCGGCTTGTGCCTTCTATACTCACTCTTATCTTTGTGGCATCGCTCCTTGTCAAACCAAACTCATTTCCCAACTATTTTCTAGTCATGCCATCCCGGCTCCACCCGAACTCCAGGCAACACCGACTCTTTGCCGTACAGTCACCTCCTCGCTCACTCGTTGTGAATTGCGTAGCGTCGTTCCTCCTCTAGCCAAACAATTTCCCTACCTTTCTCCCACTAGTCCATCTCGCGTGCCCGACTCGTTCATTCACTCTCACCTGTGTGGCATCGTTCCTCTTCAAACCAACTCCTTCGTCGACCCTTATCCCGCTGTGATATCTCCAGTCTACCTGAGCTCCTGGCTCGATCGACTCCTTGCCTTGCAGCCCATTCCGTCTTCACTCGCTCGTGCTTCCTGCAGATATCGACTCCCTGGCTCCCAGCCCATCCTTCCTTTACTCTTCGGCCGTATCGATTTTCGCCAAACAGACCCCGTTCCCCTGTGCTTATCCGAGCTCTTCGCTAAACCAATATATTACTTTCAAGTTCATGCCTTGTTCACTCACTCTTAACTGCATAAAAGTTTTCCTGGCCCAACCAACCTATTTCCCTCTCCCGCTACGTCATCTCGCATCCCATCGAGTTCATGGCTAGGTGTACTCCTTGCCTCCCAATCCACGGCTGATTTACTCACAATACCCAAGCGTGGCATCGCTCACCCCCTTTCACCTGCTCTTCGCCTGCCATGTCGTCTTTTGTCCGCTCGGGCGTCTGGCTACAGTAGATCGAATCATTTTCACCCAACCCAAGCTTCTTCTAATCACTCCCGCCTGCGTGGAGTCACCCCTCGCTAAACTAATCCCGTCCTCGACCTGTTTCCCATCATGTCATCTCGGGGTCCACTTTCTACGCCGGCGAACCCACGACTCTTACACTCATTCTCACCTGCCCGGCATCCTCTTCAAACCGGCTCCTTCCGGCCGATCCTCCTCCTACCATATCAGCTCGCGTCCACCCGAACTCCTGTCTACACCGGTTCGTTGCACTTCTCCAGCCCATGCCTCCTTCACTCACTCTCACCAGCGTGGCATCGCTCCTCGTCAAGCCAACCCCTTCCCTGAACCTTCTCTCGCCATGCCATTCTGCCTCCACTTCTGGCACCACCGATTCCTTTCCTTCTACAGCCAACGCCTTACTTACATGTTGTGAACTGCGTGGCATTGCTCCTCGTCAAACCTACACGTTCTCCAGCCAAGTTATTTGGCGTCCCACCCAAACTCCTTGGTTAAATCGATTCCATGCCTGCCACCCAGCGACTCCTTGGCTCTCTCACATCTGTCCTGCAACGCTCCTCGCCAAACCGTTCCCATGGCCGACCTATTTCCCGCCATGCAATCTACCACCCACCCAAGCTCTTGGCTCGATCAGTTCGTTCTCTGCCAGCGCACCCTTCGTTGACACGCTCTCACCTGCGTGGCATTGCTCCTTGTCGAGGCAACCCCTCGTCTGACCTTTCTCTCGCCTATACCATCTCGCGTCCACACCCGATCTCCTCGCTAGTCTGATTCTGTGCATCCCAACCCACACCTCGTTCACTCACTCACCTGCGTGGGATCGCCCCTTGCCAAACCAACTTCCACAACCCTTCTCTATCCATTGTTTCGAACAAAGCGCCGCTAGTGTCGCCCCCAAGTCCCTCCCACTGGAGTTTCCCTCAACGATAATCGAAATTTGTCGAACCACCGGGATCACGAAGATAAGACGTTTTGTACCTCCTGGGCTGTCACGAGGAATAACACGTCGCGGCCGCAGGGCTCAAAGCTTAACAGCACACGAGGGAGGGCGTTGGTACGCTTAAGGATAGACGCGCTGACCGCCATAGGTGGCTACGAAATGGTCTCGTTTTCTTCGACGAGCGTGCCATAGACTATTGCTCGGACGAGATTTGTACAATCAATGTATGACGCCTCAACCGCATTCAATCGCATTCACCACTGGAGGGCAAACCGTCATGCTTGTATGGAGTCATCCACCTTCTCTGCGTGTCCTCTGTAGTATTTTCCCTGAGTACAGAACGCGAATGACGTAGCAGCTTTGAAACAGCTAGCTCCGTCGTAAACGCTGACCGATAGCCTAGGGCAAGACCGGGAGATATTCACCGCCTGGAGAGGTTTTGCTACGACCCTCAGCGCTTCTCTATTACAACCGGACAAGCATTGACCGGTTGTAGCGGGCTCGTCTTCTCTCTTCCAATGGATGGACCACTTGCCTCATCCGTGTGCCTTGCCGTTGTGTGGTTCGTCCCGAGTCGGTTGTGGCGTTGGACAGTGGCATGTGGAGTGGAGTGGTGCTGGATCTTCAAGACGGAGGAGGGGGTTGAAGCTACCAGAGTCCTGTCGGCGAGACTGCATCAATCCGTCATCGTTGAACCGCTCAATGTCTTCGTCCAAGCGAGCGAGTGACTGTTTCGCGAAACGCCTGCGTAAATGGTCGCTCTACATCGCTCCAACACTACTGAATGATGCGTTATCGTGTTCCGTCGATAGTTGAAGCCTCTTCCCTCTATAGACTAAACTATTGGACGCACAAGAACGTCTTTCTTTTCCAGTACTCGAGTGATCTGAGGTCAGCGGAGGGCGGGTGAAAGCTCGTAACTACGCTGCACCAGGATTCACTCCAGCGTTGAAAACGCAACTGGTTTTGAAGATGCATGTTCTTGGCATGTAGTATACTTGTGTAGGCTAAGCGATGTCCTCTCACCAGCTTCAAAACACGCAACACTACAGCAAAACTCCCAACTCGATGGAAAAATCTATGAACCTCCAGCTAGCTGCAGTACCATGTCATTATTCAAACAAAACATGAGGCCCCTCATGAGCGACCTCACGAGGCCTCATGAGCGCTCATGATAGTTCATGACAGCTCATGATCGCGCATGACAGCTCACGCCCGCTCATGACAGCTCATGACAGCGCATGACAGCGCATGACCGCTCATGAGTGGTCATGACACCCCTTGACCGCTCGTGGTCGATTATGACACCTCATGACAGATCATGACACCTTATGAACGCTCATGGCCGCTCATGACAGATCGTGAACGCTCTTGACAGCTCATGATCCCGCTCGTGTGTAATGAGCTTTCATGAGATGTCATGATCGGTCACAAGCGCTCATGAGCGCTCTTTATGCGGTGTGGGGTGTCATGAGCGGTCTTGAGCGGTCACAAGAGGTTATGTGCCATCATGAGCGGTCATTAGTGAGGTGGCATGAGCGGTCTTGACGCGTTGTGAGGTGTCATGAGGCGCCATCGGCGAACGCGAGGTGTCATGAGCGTTCACGAGGGCTCATGAGCGGACATGAGATGTCATGAGCTCTAATGAGGTGTCATCAGCGGACACGAGCGCTCATGAGCATCAGCGGTCATTTGCGAAGATGAGGTGTCATGAGCGGTCACAAGCGGTCATGACCGCCCATAAGCTGTCATGAGCTATCATAGTCGATCATAAGTGGTCATGAGCGATCATGAGGTGTCATGAGCAGTGATAACGTGTCATTAGCGGGCATAAGGCATCTATAGCGGCCACGAGCGCTTAGGAACGCTAATGAGGCATTATGGGGTCTCATGAGCGGTGATGAGCGATCATGCTGCGATGGGCGGTCACAAACGGCCATGAGCTGTCATGAGCGATCATGAGTGGTCATGAGGCGCCGTGGCGTGTCCCATGAGGCCCGTCATGAGCCATCCTATGAGCCATCCTATGAGGCGTCGTGGAACAACTCATGAGGGCTCATGATGGCTCATGATCGCTCACGAGGGGCCTCATTTTTAACTCAAATGATGTACATGACCCCGCTGCAGCAATAGTGGCAGCAGTTGTACCGTAGCTCGGATAGCCTGGAGATCTTTCCTGCTTCCAGTTTTCACCTTCAAGTCTTCTCGACGCTACCGTAATTCCACAACAACAACGCTCGATGTGCTGTTGCTGTTGTCTTCACATTAAAAACCGCTTCGATCTCTCTACCCTCAGCATCTTCATATGTCCGTACTGATCCAACACTTGATGAGGTCGATTCCCATGGTCACAGGCTGACTTATCCTAATGATGGTACACTTAATACAAACATGGACCGAAGGAGGCCCGTAAGTCAATAGAAATCAACGACAGAAAGTCTGGAGCCCTCTGCTCCCTCTACACGCCATGTGAGGCAAAAACTGAAACTGGGAGACAGCATCACGGGCCAGAGAGAGAAGTACACCCATCCCCTGGCTCAATCTTGGTACTTCACAGCACAAAAAGAGACGACCACGTGGAAGAGAAAGAAAAATAAAGAGAAACCAGAAAAAAGGAACACGCAAAACAATCCGCGACAGTATTCTACTAAGCGAACAAACACACAAAAAAACACAGCCACCAGCGACAGCACGGGTATCTCATCGCTCGTGGGGAAGGTTGGTGCAATGGTTCAGGGTCGGGAGGGGGGGGGGGATTGGCCGAAAGAAAAATAAACTGCAGTAAATCCGGTACATATCGCGCCACTCGATCCGCCTCTTCTCGTTTGCTGTCTTCCCTCGCTGTCTCGTCCGTCTGCCGCCCCCCTCCCGCCCCATCGGTTGTTGCCACATGTGCACTATTGCTGGGCTTGTTGTCTCGTTTGAGCGCTCGTTATCGGCTAGCCTTCTCTTGATCTTTGTGCCAGGAGGAGATGAACCTCTCAGCTCCCTGCAGCACCCCCGTATGCCATGGAATTCCCCCAACCACCTTCGCTGCTTCCATCTAAGTTGGTTGCGGAACTCCGAAAACACATGGCTCGTCGTCCGTAGACCCGTGCTCAGCCCCGAACGTACGCTGCAGAAATGTCTTCGAAAGCTGTCCCCCTATTTCCTTTGGTGCGACGCACTCATCGCCCTTGTTTGATGTCGAAGAACGTACACCAACCGAGGTTTGTCAATTGCGTCGAGGAACACGACTGACTACACCTCGCTCTTGTGGACACCACATTTAGCGTAAATCCCTCAGGTCGGCGACGTGTCTGCGGAACAAGAGATGGTCCACGGCAGCATCGAGATCGAGGGGCCGCGAAAATGTTTACATGTCACATGCCAGAGAATGCGGAGGCATTCGCAACACCGTTGTCTTAGAACCCACCGGGAATGTCACAGCCACACTGCACCATGTACCGCCTAAGACGCGAGTTGTGCGCCGGACGTACGTTCACCAGCACTTCACGGCCGGATTTTTCGGGATGGTGACTGGCTGAGCGGAGAGATTTACGGCACAGGCGGTACCCCTAGGGGCATGTCGCCAGAATATCTCTATATTGTCCTGCAACCAGAATGTCGCTTCATAGACGAACAACCTGCCTTGCTAGATCGTTGCGGAGTTGTCGATTCCTCAACAATTTCTTGCTTTTCACCCATCGTCTCTCGCAAACCCACGGCTCTACATGGCACTCAATCCAGCGCCCCACGCTCGCGGAGGAGGTATGCAGTCAGACATCTCTTTCGCGAGTCGCATGGACCTCTTGACAACGCATCCTGCATGAGACAAAAGAAAGAACCTTCTACGTATGACTCCGGGTGTTCGGTATTGCTCTGCTCTGGGCTAAACTATTCGTGGGCAATTCTTGCCCGTTAAGTCAATTTCCAGGTGAAAAGCGGTGGCTGTTCCTTACCTTGGTGACGCAACCACGTCGACGGCCGGTTAAATGGCTTCGTACACCGACATGCTGAAGTACCCCCCGCAGGTTTCTTCGGAGTTGCCCGAGCAGCGCATGTCACAGACTCCTTCGCCGTTGACGGAGTATTGGGCGTTGACGTCACCGCACCAGCACTGTTTTCGGTAGGGATGGAAAATGCAGTGAGGCGTTCGTTCAGGGTGTCGTGGAATCAGAGGACAGGGAGCGTTGTTGTGTGAAAAGATCCAATATTAAGCAAAAGATGACTCGAATAACGTGGAGTAGTTCGTGGTGAAATGAGGGAGATGTATAGATGGTGTCAGCACGTATCACGCAGCACGAGAAACGTCGCTGATGACTTACGGCAATCGGTTCGAGAAGAAGCATACTCCGATCCAAGCACAGCCATCGCGCTAAGAGGGCACGGTTGGGGATGTGTACAACCTCGTTGTGCTGACGAGTGCCTAGGCGTGTTATCAGAAGGATTTGAGGAGGCCATGCCTGTACAAAAACCAACGGAACCCGAGGGCAGAACGTGCCCCAACGGTGTTGCTTCGGTTCGACTGGCCGGGGCACCCCCCGTCGCAAGCAAGCACTTCGCCGTGGACCTCTCGCGTCGGAACGAAAGGCATTGGACCATACCATCCCAATCCCCAGGTGGGGACCCTTTTCATACTGAAGCCAAGTCAGCATTTTTTTCCAGTACCAGGCTATGTACAGTTGTACAACCTAGGTGTTCAAGTTAGAGGCCGAGAATAGGCATCACACAGAATATCGCACAGCGTGCCACCTCACCCAAGCATGATAGACCAAGGGTTCTCACGTGCGTTTATTTCACACAGCGGAGCCTAGGGCGATTGTGGTGTCGTAAACAGACAGTTGAGATAGGCATATGTGTCCCCAAGTCGTCCCCAAAGGGCTTCCAGTACTAGAATACTGTAAGAGGGTTAACGTAATGACAAGCGTTCTGTGATGGTGTCTGGGACGGGTGGTGCGTACTAGCTTGTAAGCACGAGGCTCCTCACTACAGTAGAGCATAAAGCTAGTGAGAGAAGATGACGGGGACCAAACAACTCGGCATTTCAGTCGCTGGTGGATGAGAACAGCATACACACGTTGTCCACTTCACAAGTGTGGTCGACGGAGGCCGGTCTTCTCCGAACCGCGCGACGACCATACTATACGGAACATCGTAACACCAACTACCTTGTACGATGTACTTGGCGGGCCGCTTGTGCACAAGCCACGACTCCCATGATGAGTGATCCATAGATTTCGAGCGGGTGCACAGAGCAGCGAAGGCAATCGTACGACACAGATATGATCCGAGGCACGTCGGTGACTTGAAAAATCCACCAAGACCATGACCGTGGGCGTGATTGTTGATTTCAACGGCCGTCATGCAGTTCCGACACACGTTAGCGCAACATGGACACGCCGCGATCCATACCACGGGTTATGTGCGGCAGAACTAGAACTCTCACCTCTGTCGAATACTGAGTTCCGTAGTATTGGTAAGCACTGCAGTGCCCCATGCAGGTCTGTGGCCGATTGTTCACATTGGAGGGAAGCCAATGATCGGTCAAAAGAAGCGCGAGACAAGTGAAATGGGAATAACATGCAAGTTTGTTGGGTGTGTTTGGCGTGCTGGTCCAACGATGATTTCGAACGCTGGTGAAAAATGCCGTGCAACGACAAACCTCGAATATCAACACAGAAGTACCACTCAGAGCAAAACCCACGTGACATTGAGACAAGATCACATCACCAACAGCTCAATACATGACCCGAGATGTTCAAATCTAGCTTGCTTGCTCACTCACCTCGGAAGTCATGTCTTGAGAGGAAACCACAAGCTCGAAAATACGGTTGTCGGCCGGGTCGGAGTAGCATCCACGGAAAATCGGGTCGTTCGGGGTCACGCCGTTGACGTAAACCGAGAGTGCGTCCCGTCCGCCACATGTCTCATCAGAGTCGCCGGAGCAGGACATGTCGCACACGCCGGGGCCGTTGGCGTCGTAGTCGGCGTTGTCACCGCACCAGCACTGTTTTCAAACCATCGGCGAACGTTTCGGGGGCAAAAGGATGGCGTGAGTGGAGACCAAGGGCTCAGGTGTTGTGGTTGCGAGAGTGGCGTGCGGCGTTGTCTAGAATACCATGGGAATAGTTCGGGTGGAGGTGTTGGGGTGCCGCCGAGCAACCGTCGAGGAAAGAATGAGTTCATCTGAAAATACACGAAAGACGCGCTCCGATCCTGAGGCAACCATTCCAACTGATCGTTTGTGTCCATCTTGTTGCAGTCCGTCATCGTTAGTCTAAAGAGAGAAACTGACCCCCATGGATGTGTAGCGCAGACTGAGCGTGAGCGTGTCAAGGACCGAACGACCAGTCAGACAAGAGAAATGTGTGGCGAACATATACCAATGATCTTCGATGGCATGGTCTACAAGGAAGGCAACGTAGAACGGTTGGCACGTTGAAACCGTCTTGCCATTGTTCTCGCAGGTACGGAGATTGCACGACGACCAACGTGCAGGCATTTTCGCGATACCGCACAGCCCCCGTCCCCAATATGTCCATCATCAAATATGTACTATCGCGATCTACACCTCTACAGTACCGTTGATCGGCGTATGACCCCGTTGTTTCCAAATCTAAGAATTCCTAGCATACCTCTGTCGAGTACTGGGTGCCATAGAAGAGCGAGCCGGAGCAGAGCACGGAACAGACCTGTTGTCGAAAGGCCGTGTGCACAACCAAAGCGGTCGACAATCCACGTTTGGCGACGGGGGGAGCAAGCAGTAATGGACGTGTGCACAGACAATATGTGGAACAAATGGAAACACTGGGTGTGGTGGTGAGTTTCAACCGTGGACAAGTTCCTGTCTGTGCCATTACCATACACCGCCAGCAAGCAACACTTGCCACAAGCATCAGGCAACGCAAAGGGTACATTCCATCGCGCACAAACTCGCGTGGACAACGGTTGCAACCAAACACACGCACGTGTAGCAATGGCGATGAGACTGGTGGTGGTGAAAGCAAGGAGGGTGGTGAAACCACTCCGAAACGAACTCGAGTGCAAGGTGGCAGGATTGACAAACACGGGAAGATTTCTTCTGTTGCTACCGTTTCTGTCTTCAAGCCGGAGAATGCATACAGCAGCTTGGCCTCCCCCATGATGCCCCCTTACGGGGTCCGCCCCAGTTGATGGCATTTTGAAGTGTTTTGTGTTTGTAACCGCACTTAAGACTGGCGCCTTTTCATTGGTAAGCCAGTTGGCGCGGTCGATGCTGATAATATACACACGCACATCGTGCATCCACATGCGTTTCGAGCCATCGATTGGTCACTCACCTCTGCGGTCATGGCGGAGTCGGAAGACTTGAATTCGAAGACGCGGTTGTCTTGAGGGTCCGAGAAGCACCCGAGGTAAGACACGAACTGACCTGCGTCGGCAACAGCCAGACGACGCGGGCCTTACGAACTGACAAGATCGGTACTAGAAGGCGCCCAAAGTACCAAAGTCAGTCGCAGGAGGTACTGTAGGGATAGTCTACGTGCGTAATATGGGTGGAGCCTGTACGGTTGGACGTATCAACAGAGATACGCAACTATTGGTGTCCCCGATATTGGTCCCTCGGTTCTGAGGGTGCCGAACTCTGCCGTCGAAATTCTTGGGCCGGTAACCTCTGGTTGCTGAGGTAACGGACACGCACCTGTTGATACGATTTTCACGTTTTTCCGCTCTACCTAATCCAACACTGCTTTTCGGAGGATGGAATTTCACACATGCCGGGAGCAGTACCCGTACAGCACAATGCGCAAGCTTTGGTCAACCTCCTCGGCGAGATGACTGCGGTGGCACATCGGTAAGATGACTGTGATAACGACGCTAACTCGGATCGTAATCATTTTCCACTTCCCTGTTTCACGTATCGCCGTTTGACATCATGCATACACTACCGACAGTCAAGATGCAAGACCGTTGGCTGACACACCACCAGCTCTTCATTATTCAGTACTGACCGGGACGAGGCATCTATATCTCATCGTCAAAGTCACGCCCCATTCCTTCTCCGATACGTATCATGTGGACCGACACTTCTCGACAACCAATCATGTACGACCTTGTGAACTGCCGTATACTTTATTCCACATGTCTCCCGAAGCGGCTATCAAGAGAAGTCGCAATGGTTGTTATTTGAATGACAGTATGTACCATTGGGAGGCCCAGTCGCACGAGACTGGTATACTGTACAACAGTTCCGTCCCATCTGGGTGTGTTCCGGCGGAGCTCTCGTGTTTTAAAGCACCAAAGATACGCGTTGGGATACCGCAGGGGCTTTGTGCCGTGCAGAACGTGTGGTACTACCGGGCATGTCTCCCTCCGTAGGCCACCGAAAAGTACATTCAAGGCGAAAAGCAACAAAATCAATACCATGAAGCCTTTCTCTTGATATATATAGTCAGAAACGCTGGCGTCATGCCTACTCCGTAGTTAACGAGGTGGAGCGCCCCCCGTCAGTGTGTTCACCAGACAGGCATCGTGACCAGCCAACGTCATCAACGACCCACCTGTGCACGCCGACGTTGGGTGCTCACAGTCGTATCCGGCAATGCCGCACTTACGGTAGAGCCCATTTATACATTCGCACCCACAGCACTGCGTGGTAGGATGTTCGAAACGGTGGGGGAGGGGTTAGGTCAGAGAGAGTTCTACGGTGAGCACCACGTCTCTGTCGAGGCCAGCGCACTCCTGATGTATCACAGCCCCACGGAGAATCTTGCAAAGGACCGAGTAGGAACAAGGCGGTTGAGAGCCCACGGAGCACATTTCACACGGCGCTCCGATGGACGCGGTTGCGTCGATTCAGACACGCGTATACAACTCGGCATTGACTATGAGCAGTAATGACGGAAGACCCATCATCGTTCAATCGACGCATGGGTCCAACTCGGCGCATACGCAACCGACCCCGAGTCGACACTACAAGTCTTCAAACGTACGTACAACAGTGATACTGCATACTCACATCTCCACCGTCGTACCCGCACTCTTCGATGTTGTTCTCTGAAACGCACGTGACAGTACAGGAGAGGGACAGGGTTCTCAGTTCTTCTGTGCGTGGGTTCACACTGTGTGCCTAGCGTAGAATCACCAAGAAATGTGGAACACCTGTTCCTATTCACACGACGGCTTGCGGACCCTAGCACGCGTAGTGCGGCTCTTCGTCACCGGCGCCGAGGGTGCATGCATACTCCGAGCGGACACTTCATACTCTACCCCCGCCGCGGACGTCAACTGGCTTCCCACAGCAGATATGCCTACAGTATGTTGATCCACGTCTCCACGTAAAACGGTTCCGGTACACGTCTGCATCCTCCCTTGTTGCCACATCTCTGGCCCCGACAATCAGACTCAGAGCGTACCGAGGTCACACCAGCCATCCGGAAGCCACGACAGCTCTCCCCCGTTCGCGGTGCAATCAGGGTAGTGGCAAGTCGAGGCAGGGTCCAGGCAACTGTATCGGTCTGCGCCGCATGCGTACTCCCCATCTTCACAATCGCAGACACAGCACTGCACCGGCAGTATCGAAGAGTGGAGGGCGGCGGTACTATGGTTAGTTGTAGCGTCGCATCGGAGACTCCCGGGGCCGTTTCAGGTGGCGCCTCGATCGAGACAGCCACACTCCTGAGGTGAGGAGAACGCCTAGGCATTGTAGCGCCAGAGGCCTTTGATCGAACCGGCTTTGTTCATCGGGCTCGCATGTATGTCTGAGTCCTCGCATGCTAACCGCAGCCATACAACTCTAGCAACAACATTCGACTCATAGCGATGCATCGGTCTCATGTTTTTTTTCTGCTTCTTATAGGATCTCATGGGTTTTCTGATGGGAACTCACGGATTCTCATGGGTTCTCCTGTGTTTTCATGAGTTTTCATGGACCCTCATGGGCTCTCATGGGTTCCCATAGGGCCTCTCGAGGTTTTCATAATTCTCATGAGAGTTCTCGTAGTTTCTCCAAATAGTGTATATGATACGATACATCGTTCGTTGCACTCTGATGCAAACACCACCCAGTAAGTCAAGACCAGCAATCGTTGGTGTCGAAAGGCCGGCCATAGACTCACATCTCCACCGTCGTACCCGCACTCTTCGATGTTGTTGATGTGGTCACCTGAAACGCACGGGACAACACAGCAATGGGGTAGGGCTCTCGGTTCTTGTTGCCTGGCTTCACACTGTTGTTATTGTTGTTGTTGTTGTTGCTTCGTCGTCGTCTTCACATTAACAAAACTGCCCCTGACTCTCTACCCAGTGCCTTCATCTGTACGCACCGATTCAACACTTGACGCGGTCGATTCCGTGGTCACAGGACAACCTACCCAAAGAAAATGGTGTGCTCAAATACAATGGACTGTGCCAAGCGTTGAATCACGAAGAATCGTGATGTTGCTGTCCCCATGCATGTAGACTATACGACCACTGGCGGACCTTAGCACGCCGTTGGCGGGTGCGGTTTCGTAGCCGACACAGCGGTTCCTCATGCATACTCGGAGAACACGATGAACTCTACCCCACCGCGGGGGTCAACTGACTCCCCGTAGACAGACATAATGCCTATGTTGATCCCCGTCTCCACGTAAGCGGTATGGGTAATGAGTCCTTCTCTTTTGTCTATCTTAGTGACCGACAATCAGGCTCAGAGCTTACCCTCGTAGTCACAGCGGCCATCCCCAATCCGTTCGACGACTCCACCGTTCGATTCGCACTCAGGAAACGTCGGGTCGTTCGGGGTCACGCCGTTGACGTAAACCGAGAGCGCGTCCCGTCCGCCACATGTCTCATCAGAGTCGCCGGAGCAGGACATGTCGCACACGCCGGGGCCGTTGGCGTCGTAGTCGGCGTTGTCACCGCACCAGCACTGTTTTCAAACCATCGGCGAACGTTTCGGGGGCAAAAGGATGGCGTGAGTGGAGACCAAGGGCTCAGGTGTTGTGGTTGCGAGAGTGGCGTGCGGCGTTGTCTAGAATACCATGGGAATAGTTCGGGTGGAGGTGTTGGGGTGCCGCCGAGCAACCGTCGAGGAAAGAATGAGTTTATCTGAAAATGCACGAAAGACGCGCTCCGATCCTGAGGCAACCATTCCAACGATCGTTTGTGTCCATGTTGTTGCAGTCCGTCATCGTTAGTCTAAAGAGAGAAACTGACCCCCATGGATGTGTAGCGCAGACTGCGCGTGAGCGTGTCAAGGACCGAACGACCAGTCAGACAAGAGAAATGTGTGGCGAACATATACCAATGATCTTCGATGGCATGGTCTACAAGGAAGGCAACGTAGAACGGTTGGCACGTTGGAACCGTCTTGCCATTGTTCTCGCAGGTACGGAGATTGCACGACGACCAACGTGCAAGCATTTTCGCGATAACGCACAGCCCCCGTCCCCAATATGTCCATCATCAAATATGTACTATCGTGATCTACACCTCTACAGTACCGTTGATCGACGTATGACCCCGTTGTTTCCAAATCTAAGAATTCGTAGCATACCTCTGTCGAGTACTGGGTGCCATAGAAGAGCGAGCCGGAGCAGAGCACGGAACAGACCTGTTGTCGAAAGGCCGTGTGCACAACCAAAGCGGTCGACAATCCACGTTTGGCGACGGGGGGAGCAAGCAGTAATGGACGTGTGCACAGACAATGTGTTGAACAAATGGAAACGCTGGGTGTGGTGGTGAGTTTCAACCGTGGACAAACTCCTGTCTGTGCCATTACCATACACCGCCAGCAAGCAACACTTGCCACAAGCATCAGGCAACGCAAAGGGTACATTCCATCGCGCACAAACTCGCGTGGACAACGGTTGCAACCAAACACACGCACGTGTAACAATGGCGATGAGACTGGTGGTGGTGAAAGCAAGGAGGGTGGTGAAACCACTCCGAAACGAACTCGAGTGCAAGGTGGCAGGATTGACAAACACGGGAAGATTTCTTCTGTTGCTACCGTTTCTGTCTTCAAGCCGGAGAATGCATACAGTAGCTTAGCCTCCCCCATGATGCCCCCTTACGGGGTCCGCCCCAGTTGATGGCATTTTGAAGTGTTTTGTGTTTGTAACCGCACTTGAGACTGGCGCCTTTTCATTGGTAAGCCAGTTGGCGCGGTCGATGCTAATAATATACACACGCACATCGTGCATCCACATGCGTTTCGAGCCATCGATTGGTCACTCACCTCTGCGGTCATGGCGGAGTCGGAAGACTTGAATTCGAAGACGCGGTTGTCTTGAGGGTCCGAGAAGCACCCGAGGTAAGACACGAACTGACCTGCTTCGGCAACAGCCAGACAACGCGGGCCTTACGAACTGACAAGATCGGTACTAGAAAGCGCCCAAAGTACCAAAGTCAGTCGCAGGAGGTACTGTAGGGATAGTCTACGTGCGTAATACGGGTGAAGGCTGTACGGTTGTACGTACCAACAGAGAAACGCAACTATTGGTGTCCCCGATATTGGTCCCTCGGTTCTGAGGGTGCCGAACTCTGCCGTCGAAATTCTTGGGCCGGTAACCTCTGGTTGCTGAGGTAACGGACACGCACCTGTTGATACGATTTTCACGTTTTTCCGCTCTACCTAATCCAACACTGCTTTTCGGAGGATGGAATGTCACACATGCTGGGAGCAGTACCCGTACAGCACAATGCGCAAGCTTTGGTCAACCTCCTCGGCGAGATGACTGCGGTGGCACATCGGTAAGATGACTGTGGTACCCGTACAGCACAATGCGCAAGCTTTGGTCAAACTCCTCGGCGAGATGACTGCGGTGGCACATCGGTAAGATGACTGTGGTAACGACGCTAACTCGGATCGTAATCATTTTTCACTTCCCTCTTTCACGTATCGCCGTTTGACATCATGCATATACTACCGACAGTCAAGATGCAAGACCGTTGGCTGACACACCAGCTCTTCATTATTCAGGACTGACCGGGACGAGGCATCTATATCTCATCGTCAAAGTCACGCCCCATTCCTTCTCCGATACGTATCATGTGGACCGACACTTCTCGACAACCAATCATGTACGACCTTGTAAACTGCCGTATACTTTATTCCACATGTCTCCCGAAGCGGCTATCAAGAGAAGTCGCAATGGTTGTTATTTGAATGATAGTATGTACCATTGGGAGGCCCAGTCGCCCGAGACTGGTATACTGTACAACAGTTCCGTCCCATCTGGGGTGTGTTCCTGCGGAGCTCTCGTGTTTTAAAGCACCAGAGATACGCGTTAGGATACCGCGGGGGCTTTGTGCCGTGCAGAACGTGTGGTACTACCGGGCATGTCTCCCTCCGTAGGCCACCGAAAAGTACATTCAAGGCGAAAAGCAACAAAATCAATACCATGAAGCCTTTCTCTTGATATATATAGTCAGAAACGCTGGCGTCATGCCTACTCCGTAGTTAACGTGGTGGAGCGCCCCCCGTCAGTGTGTTCACCAGACAGGCATCGTGACCAGCCAACGTCATCAACGACCCACCTGTGCACGCCGACGTTGGGTGCTCACAGTCGTATCCGGCAATGCCGCACTTACGGTAGAGCCCATTTATACATTCGCACCCACAGCACTGCGTGGTAGGATGTTCGAAACGGTGGGGGAGGGGTTAGGTCAGAGAGAGTTCTACAGTGAGCACCACGTCTCTGTCGAGGCCAGCGCACTCCTGATGGTATCACAGCCCCACGGAGAATCTTGCAAAGGACCGAGTAGGAACAAGGCGGTTGAGAGCCCACGGAGCACATTTCACACGGCGCTCCGATCGACGCGGTTGCGTCAATTCAGACACGCGTATACAACTCGGCATTGACTATGAGCAGTAATGACGGAAGACCCATCATCACTCAATCGACGCATGGGTCCAACTCGGTGCATACGCAACCAACCCCGAGTCGACAATACAAGTCTTCAAACGTATGTACAACAGCGATGCTGCATACTCACATCTCCACCGTCGTACCCGCACTCTTCGATGTTGTTCTCTGAAACGCACGTGACAGTACAGGAGAGGGACAGGGTTCTCAGTTCTTCTGTGCGTGGGTTCACACTGTGTGCCTAGCGTAGAATCACCAAGAAATGTGGAACACCTGTTCCTATTCACACGACGGCTTGCGGACCCTAGCAGGGGCACTGCGGCTCTTCGTCACCGGCGCCGAGGGTGCATGCATACTCCGAGCGGACACTTCATACTCTACCCCCGCCGCGGACGTCAACTGGCTTCCCACAGCAGATATGCCTACAGTATGTTGATCCACGTCTCCACGTAAAACGGTTCCGGTACACGTCTGCATCCTCCCTTGTTGCCACATCTCTGGCCCCGACAATCAGACTCAGAGCGTACCGAGGTCACACCAGCCATCCGGAAGCCACGACAGCTCTCCCCCGTTCGCGGTGCAATCAGGGTAGTGGCAAGTCGAGGCAGGGTCCAGGCAACTGTATCGGTCTGCGCCGCATGCGTACTCCCCATCTTCACAATCGCAGACACAGCACTGCACCGGCAGTATCGAAGAGTGGAGGGCGGCGGTACTATGGTTAGTTGTAGCGTCGCATCGGAGACTCCCGGGGCCGTTTCAGGTGGCGCCTCGATCGAGACAGCCACACTCCTGAGGTGAGGAGAACGCCTAGGCATTGTAGCGCCAGAGGCCTTTGATCGAACCGGCTTTGTTCATCGGGCTCGCATGTATGTCTGAATCGGCGCATGCTAACCGCAGCCATACAACTGTAGCAACAACATTCGACTCATAGCGATGCATCGGACGTAGCACTCTGATGCAAACGCCACCCAGTAAGTCAAGACCAGCAATCGTTGGTGTCGAAAGGCCGGCCGTAGACTCACATCTCCACCGTCGTACCCGCACTCTTCGATGTTGTTGATGTGATCACCTGAAACGCACGGGACAACACAGCAATGGGGTAGGGCTCTCGGTTCTTGTTGCCTGGCTTCACACTGTTGTTATTGTTGTTGTTGTTGTTGTTGTTGTTGCTTTGTCGTCGTCTTCACATTAACAAAACTGCCCCTGACTCTCTACCCAGTGCCTTCGTCTGTACGCACCGATTCAACACTTGACGCGGTCGATTCCGTGATCACAGGACAACCTACGCAAAGAAAATGGTGTACTCAAATACAATGGACTGTGCCAAGCGTTGAATCACGAAGAATCCGGATGTTGCTGTCCCCATACATGTAGACTATACGACCACTGCGGACCTTAGCGCGCCGTTGGCGAGTGCGGTTTCGCAGCCGACACCACAGTTGCTCATGCATGCTCGAAGGCTACGTTGAACTCTACCCCACCGCGGGCGTCAACTGGCTTCCCGCAGACATAATACATGTATGTTGATCTCCGTCTTAACGTAAACGGGATGGGTAATGAATCATCCCCTTTTTGTCCATATGAGTCTCAAGTATCTGACCGACAATCAGGCTCAGAGCTTACCCTCGTAGTCACAGCGGCCATCCCCAATCCTTTCGATGACTCCACCGTTCGATTCGCACTCAGGATATTCTGCAAGATATAACGCGCAAACCGGGTATCATGAGGTGGGTGATAAGTTCGCCTGCGATCGGTGGGTTGTGACACGAGCGACACGAACGTCCTATTGCCAGTAGCAGCCAGGCTCTCCGGCCCCGTAATATGTATGACGTGGAAGGTGCGCCGTTCACTGTCTCCACCATTCAATCGCATCGAATCTCGAATGATGGAGTGCACCATGGAGACCTTAGAAGAGTTCTTCACGCACACAGCTCGGTATTGTAACCATCTCACTCGAACGGCTTCAGCTGCTGTAGCATGTTCATACCGTGTGTGCGCTGCCAGTGAGCGCGTTGTTCTGTCTTAGTATCAGTTGTATCTGTTGAAAGAGGCGTCGTAGTAAAATATTTTTTACTCAGCCTGAAAAAGGCGTGGATGCGCAAAGCGATTGCTGCAGAACGTCAAGAAATAACCCCTCCTTATCATCACAAAGCGGTTAAAGAGCTCCTCCGTTGGTATTATTTCGTAAGGCCTGTACTTTTCTCTCTATCCGACGTTCGCTGGGTGGGGTGTGTAAAAGAAGCGGGGCGGGCGAGTTTGACTCGCCTCCGCTCTGTTTTCAAGGACGACCGACCACAAACTGACAACATTTACAAGACATGATCAAGATACGACTGACTAACCTTGTTACTATAGTACTTAACGAAACAGTGATGGTATATCTTTTTGCCGAGGAAAGAGAACGGCAAACCGCTGATTGATCTGCGGTTGTTCGCTGACGATGATAACGATGCTACAGTTTGAAATTTCGAGGTATGTACGACTGTGCAGTGCTGCTGTGCTGTAGCGGGCTGCTCGGAATATTTGCTTTGCTTGCTGTGGTATAGATAACAAGACAAGGTGGTCATAACATGACGGACTGCTGCTGTTATGAAAAGACCGAGGGTATAGGGTTGGTTGTTGTGCCTCGTCGCCTCCTGTACTGCCCTCCCTCTTTGCCGCGCGCGCGCCCGGGTCATTCTTGTAGAGACATGTGGAGGCTTGTGCGTTTTCTTCAGTAGGGGGCGCGCTTTTTCCTAAGTTTCTTGTAAGCTTCTCCAAAATTTAGCCCGGCGGACCTGCAATAGAATGAGGCTAAAGGCTAAGCTTACTTGTGTAGGGTCAAATACTCATAAAGGAACCTTTTGTAATCGTGTAATCGGAATTTGAGTAAATAACGGATCAGGTTAACCTACAATAAAGTTAATATGCGCTAATTTAGCCGGCGCATACACCCTTGTTTGCGCATAGACGATGCTAAAACGTAAGAAGAAATGTTCATGAAATTCATCGAAACTTTCTCTCGCAACAGTGTACAAAGCATACCGCCGGCACACGCTTCGTCGAAGAAGTCACTCGATTATGGATGGAACGTTCCAGAATTGGCTGAGAAAACTGTCGTTGGTGATGCGAAAACTTCATGGATCGATCACAGCCTCGTCGTCGAGACATCGCGACAACGACGGGGGAAAACATTCTAAGCCCAAGGGTGGATATGTCCAAGCGCCGAAAGAAATGAAAGAGGGCATGGTGTATTCTACAAGACAAACTTTTCACAGCTGCAAGATCAGAATACATGTGCATGCGCCATCGTTGAGAAACGTATCCTCGAGAAACACAGGAAAAAGTGGAAGGTTGTGTCGCACAACCTGGTGATTAGCTGAATTGGGTAGGCGGGTAAGGGAACCCAAACTCAAAACAAGAAAACAGATGGATTTGGACTCCTGCCCACAACAGACCCATCCGGACGCAGGGGAACCATGCCAAGCAAACCGGGAAGTGAGGAGTTTTTGAGGAGGAATATCAAGGATGCGAGAGCGTAGCAAGAGAAGGAGACAGACAGAGAGAGGGCAAAAGCATCGTCGGTTCTATCCCCCCCTTCCCACCCAAAAGCACGGAGTGTGACTTGGACTGAATGGACTACGTGAGTAGTAAACTGAGGTCGGAAGGAAGTATGGTTCGGGCGGACAAGGCCTGTTGAGGCGGGCATAGAAAGGTACACGACAAAGAAGTTACGGGGTGAAATTATTTTATTAATTTAGATATTCATTTTATTTGTTTTTAAGAGGGCAAGTTGGAACGGCAGTCGAGAATATCCTGTCTCTGGTACGAGCGAGACATGGAAAGAACCAGCAGGACAGGGTCAGCATGTTATAGGCTTGGGCAGGCGTGTCTGACGAAGGTCAAGGTTGGCGCTTTCTGGGTTACGAGCAGAGCATGGAATGACCGTTATGCCGAGGAAATCATGTTCCTCGCAAGGGCGAGACATGGAAAGACCGGCAGGTCGAGATCAGCATGTTCTAGGCTTAGGGCATCGAAATGCACGGTATGCATGTTTCTGGCTGTTACATTATAGGATATGAATTGTTGGGGGGGGCGGGTTGTTAGTATCCAAGCTTGGCGACAGCTGACATGGTCCGCCTGGTTTCTTGTCGAAGGAGGCATCTTGTTGTCCAAGTAGGATCAAGTACCGGGGGGTAGGGGGAAATCATCTCCAAGGCCCTCCTCATCAATACACGCCAAATCCTTCCTCCAATAATATACATCAACTCGCCTTTCGCAATCTCCACACAATATGTTTTCAATAGACAATATATCTAACCTAAGCTGTCATCAGTACTCTTACCTGTTTCCGTGGCGCTGACGATCGGCAGCAGAGGCAGCACCAGCACGAACGCGGACAGCACCTTCATCCTGACGAACCTGTCTTTGTAACTTTCCTGTGTAGACCATCGAAAACAATACGACGAAAAAAGGGAGTAAATTTACAGGCCAAAGGCAAGGCGGCGGGGTACGGGTGACACTACCGCGGGGTGACATTTCACAGGAGAAGCATTGCATGCCAGTCACGTTCACCTACCGATAAAAAAGCGCTCTTGAATCGAGCTTCCCATCACCAAGACAAGAACAGCTTGTCAGCGTCCGAAATCGAATAACGTTCTTAGCAGGGACATTTCAACCGGTAGGCGGGGAAGGTATGGGCGTCCGCCGGAGATTCGTTGAAGTTCAACGAAACACACGGGCAGGTGCACAAAGAAAAAAACTCTTCCCGACACCTAACCTCCAAAAACGTTAATTTGGACCTCTCCGGGGGGCATCCCGCCCCCCCAATAAACGCCAATTAATTCCCTACATGAAAAATCCCATACTGAATCGTATATAAGTGGGACACATTTTACGCACGGTGGGCAGCAAGTACAATCCACGTAGTGGACCTTTGGGCGAATGTGCGTACCGCAGCCGACGGTGCCATTGCAGAGGAAAGAGGGAGAAAGCTTGGAGAGAATGATCACGATTAACACAGTCTCCGTGGGAAGGGGGGGGGGGGGGGAGGAGGAAGGAGGGCGTAGGAGCTCATCGCGAAAGCGCTTCAAGAAGCGGCGGTTTCGTCTTGTTGAGGGACGTGGAAGGAGCTTCCGGAAGTGAATGAAAGTACAACGTACGGCAAATTTCAATTGTGTACCGGGTGTTGCACGTGGCGAAGAAGGTGATGCCCCCACTGCGGTAGGCTCATCGCCAGCCCCTCTCCATGATTGCGTCGGCTTGACTACGCTTGGATTTTGATGATGTTTGGACCCATGGTTTTGTCACGGTAGCATGAACGGACGCTAAATACTGAGATTCATTCCGTTTCACGATGGTTTGAGGAGGGCTAGGGTATACCCCAGGGTGTACCTGAATCATTGGCGGAGCCCCTCTAGAGCTCCGCCTCAACACGTGTTTTGGGTGATCGCTCACTGTTAACACGGCCAATCTCGGAAGAGGAACTTTGACCCACATCGCTAAGCAGCAACCAGTTGTGAGTCAATGCAGGAGATATACCTCCCTTGCTAGTCCCTTCTTGATTAGCCCCCCCTTGTTAGTCCACCCCTGGACTCAAATGGTAAGAGACCATGAACCTGACCATGAAATAGATGAAACTGACCATGAAATGGAAGAAACTAATTGAACCCTAGCCAGTGCTTGTTACGCTAACACATGAGTCAGCTACCTTAAGCAATAGCGTTATAACCACTGTGACATGGTGGAGGAGTAGGGTTTTCATGTGTCCTTTGGTTCTTGGGTGTGTTACTTCGCAGTAGAATTATTCGCCCCAAGGTCAAATGTCGGGGACTATTCGCAGAAACATTGAGAAGTTCTCAGCTACTTGCGGATTTGGAGGTTGTCCCCAAGCACCACTTGACAACAGACAAGAAGTGTCCCCCGCCCATCACAGATATTATGTGAAGTAGTAAGCTATTTTCTTCCGGAGCCGAATGTACATGCCATGATGCCAGATTTGTGTACCGCTGAAGACTCCACGCTACACCAACCAACATGCCACCACTTGTCGCCACGACGCGTCTGTCTGCATCCTTCCTGAAAACCATGTACTTTTGAACCCATTCACCACCGTGAAATGAACTGGATCGTGAAATAATTTATGTTTGGCCTTTATGAAATCGGTGTTGGTGAGCCACCGCCACACAGCGGGAAAGGTCGAGGTGTCGAAGGATCAAGCTCGAACAGCATATGGCAAGGACAGCACATGGCAATACTATCACACGCCGCACAACCGGTTCGAAAGACCGGGATATCCCATTTGAATCCAGCATGAAAACGTTGTTGGGCAGAGGTTGAAACAACGCGCCGTTCCTAATCTCCCACGCAATATTAACAACAACGAATCGATTGCGATTGCCGAACAAAATGAACAATATGCAAATTAAATCTCTTTTCGAAGGAAAGAAGTCTGAAAAGGAAGTAGACGCCGGAAGAGGTACGCACCCCCCGATAAAAAAAGAAACTGACGTGGTGGACCGGTAAGGTCAGCCAAAGCGGCAAAGCCGTACCTACAATATGTGGGAAAATGAAAAATAGATGATAGAAGAATCGAAGGAGCAGGCCGAAATCGTATGGTACTAAATGTTCAAACCAGTGCGTCAGGAATATGAATAATGGAACCGCGGAGAAACTTCTGTTCAATTTTTCATTGCCCTCGACACGAAGACACAAGCGACGATACAATGTAGCAAAATTAACTTGACACAAGGAGGAAAATAATAGGGAAAAGACCGCAAACACAGAGATACGTCTCAAAACCGTTCAGTCAGAAAGAAACGACAGTCAAGGACAAAGATTGAGGTGGCAATAGCCCTCGAAAGAGAACACACAACTTGAATGATAAGACGCGTCAGGGACGACAGAAGATGAAGCGCCTGCTAAGAGCGTGAAGCAAAGATTCCCATATCCATTTGAAAGCGAAAAGCTCTAAATCTGAAACATGGCGTTGGGCCGGCGCTACATATTGTTGGGCGCTACATGAAGATCAAAGAACCTCCAAATGTAAAGTATTTTTACTTGGCTACTGACATGTGTCTAGGCCTGATCCATCAATTGTTCGGGGCCTAACGTGTGTGAAACCATCCCCGGAAAGTGGAGCTTAGGATGGACTACATGTATAGCTCTTGCAAAGAAAGGTAAGACGGAATAAATCTCAACGACTCACATCACTCAACAATACGTGTTCCTCAAAATGAAAGCGGAACCTCTTAAATGTGATACATACCATGGTGTAGTGTTTGGCCTTGAAATTATAAGAACAGCTTCGTATTTCCTTGGAAGGAGAGTGTTGTCCAGCGAGACGGGCGTTCGTTGTTGTTGGCAGTCTCGGGCGGAAAGTGTTTAACACCGACAGATGCCGCGCGTTTGCAGCTCTTTCCACACGGAGCGGCTATACTGTAGTTCGTCCGGCGTTTTGCGACCGTTATGGGGCCCGGTTGAACACATCCATTCCACAGCATCCCGACTATTTATTCTGTGTCCCAGTCTGTCTGTCTGTGTGTAAAGCCTATAGCTGTGACAATACATGTTGTACAGCAACAGCAGAAGTAGCATACATATGGTGCGAGAGAGAGCCCGTTACTTATTGCTCAGTTCCGGCAAGTAAAAAAAGAACCAGTTTGTCATTGTTCAGAGTCCAGACGCACATATATACATTGAGCAGTCGAAAAAAATACCACCATCCATAATGCTTACAATAGGGTGACGGATTGGCCCCCCGCCCCCCAGCAATGGGGCGGGCGACCAGAACGTGACGGACGGATGTGTAGACGGATAGACCGAAAAGCAAATTTATTTCCGCACCGGGGTCGGAGAGATATCACCGGTCGGAGAGATGCACCAGGGTGCTATAAAAAAAACGAGGAAAAAACATTTAACAAAAAACGATCCCACCCGGTACCATCTCTCCGACCATTACGGTACTTTCCTTCCATTGCACCTTTTCCCTGTAAGCATTGATGACGATAGGCTGGGCAAGCCCAATGTCAAAGCGCTGCTATGCATAGGAACACAAAACGAGAACGCAGCCCAACCCCGTGTAGTATACAGTCTAGAGTCTACATGTATGTTCTACCCTCCCTTTACATACTGTCGTATAGCGGCGCGGTTTTCGGCAATTTTCGGAATGCCGGAGAAGACCTATCGATGGCGTTTTCGCGCATCACAACAACACACAAGTTCAGCTCTTCCACGGATATAAGTCCAATGTATCGCTACGACTCCCAGGAGCGTCATCGGTTCATCATGCCGGGCAATCGGCAGATCGTCGCAGACCATGTATTATTGGCTTCAACCATGATGCCTCGGCCTTGCCTCGACCCTACCAAGATCTCATTCCGCCCGAACGAAAAAAAACAATCAAGATGAAGCACGCGGGCTGGTTGTTAGCACTCCACACATTAATTTCCACTTCATTCCCCAGTCCGTCGTGCTTTGGTTGAGATCGTACCTGCCCAAGAGCAGATTCTTGTTGCTGCTGTTGGCGAGAATGAGAGGAGGAGTAATGAGGTGTGGTGGCTGTTTGTGTGTGGGAGGTCCGGTGGGTGTGGCACACCTTCGCGTTCGAGCTTGTGGCACGCGTTCGATCTTGTGGCAAATTATTCGTGATGGATCTTCTCCCCCCCTGTGGACGACGGGCTGGAGTCACGGTATACATGCCAATTCTGACAAGAATGTAGATCTAAAATTTATGTACCAGGTACGTTTTCTCCTCGACAACTTTGCGGCAATCTACTCGACGGGTTGTATCATGTAACCAGCAGCAGCACTTTATGTTCCAAGTTTTTATTTGTAGGGTTAAGGTCTACGCCCTTTTGGGGGGGGGCAGTTGGCTTGTGATCACGGAAGGAAAAGGCGTCCGCGTCAGTTGGACCAAGGTACGGACATATTTAGAAGGTGGTACTGAGCGGAGACCGGTTTTTGATGTGAAGACAACAACAACAACAACAACAACAACAACAACAACAACAACAACAACAACAACAACAACAACAACGGCAACAACTTGACGCTCCACCTCTCTCTTTTCCCTCTACCCTCAAGCGTTGTTAGCATGGATGAATATAGAGTACGACGAGCGAGCGTCATCGGTATACTGCACACCGGGCGGACAAATCGATCGCTGCAGGTGACTGCAGCACGTAAGCTTCGGCGGTGGTTCTGATATTCTTTCGGTCTTGCCCCGACCCTATGCGAGAAGCGTCAATCACCCATCATTGACGTTTCATCATCCAATCTCAGTGATTTCCATCCGTCGGCCGAACGAACGAACAAGACGGTGTCGTTTGGCCCGACCGAATGCGGAGGAACCGAATGAAATGGTTGGTACACACACACACACGCAGATTTTATCAGGCAGACCAGTCAACTTGTTGCTCGTTCCCTAGTACGTACCTGGTATTAGTACACTTACTTGTGTTGGGGTCGTGCCTGCCCACACAAGAGGTGGCTTTCAGGATCTGATGCCAAAGAGGAGTGGTGAGAGGATGAGTAACGAGGAGTGGTGAGAGGAGGAGCAACGAGTTGTGTGTTGCTGTTGCTGCGTGCGGCAAAAAGCTTGGCGTTCGATCTATCTTCTCGCCTGTGACCGTGACAAGTTCTTCACGCTGGTACATATGCATCAATTATTCTGCCCTGCACGATGACGGCCTTTATTAGATTGATTGATTGCGGCGGCGGGTGTGTTTTTCGGGTAAAAGACAAAACAGGGTAGACTACTGTACTACATGATATGTATTTATATACATACATGCCCCCTGGTCGAAAAGCGACCCAGCTGGGTACATACTCATTGACAGCGTCAAACGAGCCCAGCTGATTGGTCAACGTCCACTTTCACCCGGCCGTTTCCCAAATAGCCGGGGGTATATACCCTGCCACACGGCAAAAAAAAAATCCAGATTTGTACCTTGATTTTGATGTACCCAGATGCGCAGACGGGAAGTGTGGGACTCCTTCCTCGGTCATTTCCTCTGCATGAATCGAGGAGTTTATTAGTTGTTACAGCAGTCTGTTAGTGACTCTTCCCAGGATCGTGCGTGTTTTACACCGGGATGCAGAGGCTAGCTGCAGCGGCGGCGTGGCATGTGGAAAGTTCTCCGCATGCACGCCACCCTAAATTTTTTCGGGGAGAGTCTGTTTCGGCTTTGGCGCCTACTTGGCGTCTTGAAGAAATTGTATGCGGAGGAACCGTGTTTTTATTGTTGCAACAGTCCCACCGCCGGGGTGGGGATCAGTCCGCAGGCGCATCAGCGTTGACTTGTGTGTGGCGTACATACGGTGGAACGTGTTATTCGTGCATGGCCAGCAGACTGTTGAAGCTGCGCTGGACAAACATTCTCTTGTTCGAGCTTCGGCCGTCCCTGTTCAGTCCGACATCACCACGGGTTTGGCAGACACCGCCACAGATTCCCCCCCCAATAATCGATGGCCGCCTGGCGGTCGGTTCACCCTGGTCTCATCTGCAGCCCCTTGCTTGGGGGGGTTGACAATTTCAGAGGCATTACCGCCTCCACGAGCAAGGTCCGGACGATGACACACGAGATATCAAAACGCTGGCTTAGACTTTCCGCGTCGTCTTATCCTCCACCTACGCATATTGTACAAGTTCTTAATAGTTTCTCTTTTTTCTCGTTTTTAGTCACATATGCATGTGATCAACACACATTGACATGCATGTGATCACCGCACTGCATGTATGTGATCACACAAAGCGCAAAACTGCAGCTACATACCTACTGTAGTTGTCGCCTCGAAAAATGTCCGCCTTCTCAAACACAAGGAGCCGGGGCAAACGTATCCATCCCCGGGTGGGTCACTGTGGGCACCCTGCACTTTAAGCGTTCGCGGCGAAAGGCCCGCGTTCGCAGCCAACGGGTCGAATCGGCCACCGCAAGATGATACAAGCACTGAGGACGACCGCTATGTATCCTGTAGACAAAAAAAGAAAGAGGCGCCATAGCCGACGTTCAAAACAGGATAGATAGACGAGCAGGTCAAGCATCAGTGATAACTTCGCGAGCCTCCATATGGTCCGTTGAGCGGGGGGGGGGGGCTACTGCAATAGCTACCCCTGGCCACTTGCCCTATGATATGCCTTGGAAATATCGTGCCGAGCAGCACATGCCGAAATCGTTTTTCCGCTGGAACCTCCACGCCAAACGCCAACTCCAGCTTTTCGGCCTCAAGCCAAAACACTTGTAGAAAACAACGCTGAAACTAGTGCTATCGTCGCGAACGGAAGCAAAGGGCGTTGGGGAAAGGCACGCGTCAATCGTACGCGTACCTCTAGAGAGGAAAAAAACAAGCCGGGCTGGCGCGCGCACTCGCGTGTCGTGTTTGTGTCTGTGTGTATCGCGCACTCTAAAACAACGAGACACAACATGATTACCACACACGCGACCCATCACTCTATACCTATTTTCCAGTTGTCATCTAGTTCTGGTTGCGCAGTTGTGCGTCCTGTACGGAACAACACATCTTGCCACAAACACGAACGAAGCACCTCCAACGCGCTCCACACGCGAACAGAGCCGCTTCTCCGACGCGGAGAAGAGGCACGACGGCCGAGAAAAAAAATGACAGCACCACATACGGATGCTTCAGACCCAAGCCTGGGCACATGCGGGGGCCCCGTGTGAAGAGTGCCAGACACAACAAGAGCCCTGGTCACCCCATGACGTGGAACGCGAGCCAAGCTTGTTCTCCACCACCCTCCCACACACACGCCATCACGCGAGCCAGCTGTAGTGGAATAACATCTTCACCAGGAATGCAAGCCAAGTTTGTTGGAACACCCCGAAACACACGCCGGCCACGCGAGACAGTTGTATGATAATAATGGCATCACATCTTCACGAGGAACGCAAGCCAAGGTTGTTCGACCAACCCCCCAAACCGTTACCGCCACCACACTCCATCACGCGAGGTAGTTGTAGTGGTTGACCTGGGATGCGTCGCGCTCCAAGTACTCGCGTTCGATCAGACCGTGGATGCGGGCCTTGATGACCTGAACAAACAAATGGCGATTTTCAAAGGTTTCGGGGGGGGTGGGGAGATTCGGGCAGAGAAGGGTTACTTCATTATGGACAGAATATGAGAAAAAATAAACGGGTCAGTAACAGAGCAGTACTACATGATTTCTCGGCAAACAAATGAAAAGAAACAAAAACAGAGTCGACAACAACGGCAGTACAGTAGTGGAGAGGGGGAGAAAAACGTGGGGACAGCACTCAAACCCCCGCAGTAAAACTCAACAGGGGGGAGGGATGCCTGGTGCCTACATGTATGTCTCTTCACAAGCTCAGATTACAACCTGATTGTGGTGTGAAACACAAACGGCAAGTTCGCGTCATCCCAAGCAAGGACTAGACAAATAAAAATCTATCAAGTCTGAAATAATTGAACCGTTCATCACTAGAATCATTGTCCGAATCTGTCCTTCCACAACATCGCTCCAGGCGCCAGCCGCGTGTGGAATCGCGACGACAAGAGCACAAGTGCAGGGTATGGTACGCAGGGGGCGAAACACGCACGAGTCTCTAAAACTAATATAGGGGTCGCAAAAAAAAAAAAAAAACATAAGTAAAAACATACCTTGGGGTTGGGGCTGAAGAATGAGAGCTGGCTCAGCACCTCCGCTACCAGCTGAGGGTGTCCGATCGTCTTGCGCGCCTTCATGATGCGAACGATCGCCGCCTCGATCGCAATGCTAAAAAAAACGAAAAAAACACGGTAGAGGTGGAAAACAAGAGAGACGGGAGGGGGGGGTGAGGGGAAAGGGATAGCATATAATCCGGTAGACGTCATGACATGGCAAACTGGTCTAGTATATATGACAGAGGGCGCGTTGTGGGGCCTTTTCTTAGGGTCTCTCTCGTGGAGGGTCTCACACGAAACTTGCGGCATGACACAGCAGAAGCGCGACCAGAGCTGCTGCCACCACCCCACTAACCCACACACCCAATCCACCCACCCAACTCACTTCACCCAAGCCATACACCCGGCTCTTCCGCCCACCCCATACACCAAACCCATACACCCAACACATCCGACAACCCATACACCCATCAACCCATGACACCAACCCCCACACGTGACAATCGAATGCTACACCACACAACCAAACACCCTGGTGCGGTACACGCCTCATTCTGTTCTTTTCTTTTATTTCGTTCTCACCCTCTGTCCTCCTCCACTCGCTTGGGGTTGTGGCTCTCCTCGAGCGAGGCCATCGGGATGCGGAACTTGCGCAGCGGGCAGTTGACCGACGCGTTGAAGGCGAACTGCGGACGCAAGCGCATAGGAGTGGTGGCGGGATGGCGTCACCGAAAGAGGCAGGGAGGGGGGGGGGGGGGGCATGGGGACAAAAAAATTTCCCCCATTCCCTGAAAAAACTTCAACCCCTCCCCCCCAACTGGGGTTATATCCCGAAAAAGGGGGGTTTTTTTCATTTCTTGGACTTTTCCAAAAAATGAAAAAAACGGGGGGGGGGGGGGGAATAACCCCCCGTAAGAAGAAAAACTTGTCCCGGGGGAAGGGGCATGGGTGCCCCATGAAAAAAAAAATCCCCCGGGGCATTAGGGGGGGCGTCAATTACGGGGTTGGGGGGGGACCCAAGGTTGGGAAAAAAATTCAAAAAGGTTGGTTCCCTGCCCCCCCACTCCACCTTTCTCCGTCGAACTGACTACGCCCCCCCCCCCCCCCCTCCCCTCTTTCTCGAGCACACACCTTGTCCGTTGCCTTGATGCGGCCCCCCTGTCCCTCTCTCTTGAGCACCTTGCACTTGCCGCAGCTGAGGCTGTGCAGTATCCGCTTCACGGTGTCGTCGGGCAGGTGGAGGCGCTGGCTCACCTCTCCCAGGACCAGGGTGTTGGTCTCCTTGCTGAACACCATCAGGTAACACGCCTGGATAGGGAGGGAGGGCGGCGACGACACGCGTTCGATCAACCAACAACAAAAATAAAAAAACAAACAGAGTTGTACACGGAACGAAGAACACCATCAGGCAACACGCCTGAAAAGGGAGGGAGGGCGGCGACGATATGCATTCGACCAATCCAAAAAATGAAAATGATTCATTGCTAATTGAAAGAAGACAAGAAAACAAGCACACACAAGCAAGTTGCAGGACCAAACGAATCACCCGCACCACCAGCAGAGCCGAAAACCGTGCCCAACACCGAGCATGGGAGGGAAAAGTACAACATCAGGGTGGGTTCACACAGCAGCAATACGTCAACCTCTACGACGAGAATGAAACGAGCTTTGTCGACGGCTGCCAGACGGCAATCTGCACGGCCCAGGCAGCAGCATCGTAGATTCCTCTCCCCGCGGTCAGTGTGGCAAGTAAGTTTCTCACGATCCGCACGTGTGCTGTCGTAGATTCCGCACCACCGTCAGTGTGGGAGATTCCTCACGACTAGGAGACTTGTCACTATCTCCCGACTGGCGTCAGCAGCGCCGGTCCGCACCACAAACCCTGTAACTTTTAACCCTATCCTGCGTGTCGCAATATATACTGTACCTGGAGGGACCGCCTCCTTCGTGACACACTTAAGTTTTGCGAAAACAGACCCCAATTCCCTAACGCAAACCCTAACCTAACTTCCCCGATTGCATGGTTTATCCAACAGGATTAGTACTTGATAGGAAAACCCTGCGAAGGCTATCAACTGACCTGGAGAGTGGTGACTTGCAAGTCGTAGGACTTCTGGTACTTGGCCCGGATAGTCACGTTTCCGAGTGTGTGCGACCACCCCAGGCGGCGTTTGCTGTGAAAGGTATTTTCCATCGGTGGCGGCGTGGTTAGTGAACGATGATTGGACAGAGGGAGGGGAGGGACGCCGCATCCTTACGCAGGCGTTGCCGTAACGGTGGATAGGACGGATACGACCGACAAGGATATCGACACAGAAAGGGGGGATATTCAGGGATCGGGCACGTGAAAAACGATGCCAGTGAGAAACAACCAAGGCACTGTATCGTGCATGCTTGCAAGGTCTAAATTAGACGCATATTTTCTTACATTCCCGTGTACTCCGTACGTCGTCTCGATATCGGTTCTTTCAAAACTGGCAACAACAAAAACAAAACATGAACAATCTCAAAAAATATCCTTCCTAGTACTGCCCGTTGACGATCTGCTTCAAATCCATGTGACCTTGAGTCAACAAAAAAAAAAGAATCATGTTAGACTTGCTTATTGCACTGCAATAACTCACGACGTGGTCTCGGCGTAGTACTTCTTGAAGACCTCGGTGCACTTCCTTCATCGTGGAAGGGGGTGTCACTTCCATCGGCTTGTACGCTGGCCAGTAATCCGTCGTAAGCACCTGCAACAAGAGAAGGTACAGTAGATGAGAGGATACACTAATAGTTGCAGGTTTCGTTTGCCGTTGCCGTTGTGATGGTCGTCGTCGTCCTCGTTGTTGTTTTTAGTTGTCTTTGCGACACACACACAGTTGGACTCAAGGCGTGTTCGCGCGTTTGTTATCCCGCTGTATGACTGACGTATTCTCATTGGTCAGCCGGTTAGCGCAGTGACAACAACAACAACAACAACAACAACAACAACAACAATAACAACAACAACAAGTACCGATAGCACCACTACTACACACCTGAACGTTGAAGTCTATCTTGGCGACGTCGATCTTCCTGGTCTCCTGCCCGTCCTTCAGGTACGCCGAGAAGGCGGCCTCGTGGTCGCCGCCGATGGCCAAGTCGTTCATCATACCCTCCATCTTAAACGTGAACTGCGACCCGCACTTGAGCTTGAGCTTGCCTAAAGGTTTTCGCCACCACACGAAGAAGAATTCGGCAAAAGAGGGTAAAAGACATAAAACTCACTTGTATGCCAAAGAAGTACACCAGCAACAACCAACGTTGGATGACAGCGCGTGGGCCACGTGCTGTAAAAGGATTTTTACAAACTATTGTCCCGCAACTCGGGTACGTCGCCAAGAGTAAAAGGACGTAACATGTACCTGGTTGCAATAAAAAGTATTGTTATTTATTATGAGAAAAATAGTAAAACACGCACTGTTTACAACAGCCGTCCAGCAAGTCCAGCATGCATAGGAATACGTTGTGGGGACGTACTGGTTCGGAAAAACAACGAACACAACAAACAAACTAAACGCACCAATCATGAGCCTCTCCATGTCGTCCGACGCAGAGCGCGAGTTGAGCAGACGCCTGGCAAGCTGGTTGCGGTAGATTTTCGCGAAGAGATCCTTGTCCGCCAGGTAGGAGAAAAGCTGAACCACCTTCGCCAGATACTCCTCTACCTGATGACCGGCGTATGGCCAGTCCAGGCAAGTTCAGAGGACGTCAAGGGGGAACGTCGGGTCAGCAACGTCTACGGAGAAGCGACAGCAGAGGCATAGTTTCATTGGTCAGCTGCTGGTTAGCGCGGCCGACGATACCTATCCAAGGACATACACACACATGGCCTTCAGAAGGGCTTTTTCGGTATCACCGGCCGCCACTGAGGATCATGTCTGTTCATTGGCCAGCTGTGCGATCGATGCTATCACCGTAACAAAAATAAAGAACGCACAAAGAGAGAGAGGGAGAGAGAGAGAGAGAGAGAGAGAGAGAGAGAGAGAGAGAGAGAGAGAGAGAGAGAGAGAGATACCCAACACCCACCCCGCATCGCCGAGCTTCTCCCCCCCCGTCTTCATGATGCGGTCGCAGAAGCTGCACATCAAGTCGGCGTTCTTAAACTTGCCCACGTCGCGGTTCACGAAGCCCACGAACGCCTGCAACAGATAGCAATAGCAATGGTGTATCGTTCATCATCCCCTCGATCACGATCATTGTCCCGCAGGCACACCAGAGCAAAAAAAAACATCAAGGAAGAAACCCCTGCCCACACAACCCCCGCACGCCGATCAGTGTCCTGGAGGCATGCCGGAGCCAGAAATAGCAGGGACGGAACACACACACACTACGCGACTAACGCCCCCCCCCCCCGATCATCGTCCCGGAGGCACACCGGAGACAGAAAATAGCAGGGAAGGAACACCTGCCACATATGCGCAACCCGCGGCGCCCTCCCCCCCCCGTAAGCACACCGGAGCCAGAAACAGCAGGGTCGGAACACCCCCACCCCCCCCGACGCAACCCGCGGCGCCCCGTCAGAGGCGAGCGCCTTCTGCAGCAGCGAGTTTCCCACGAACTGGTCGTTGACGACGGCCATGTACTTGCCGTGCAGGGCCAGCAGCTCCTTCACGAAGTTGGGGTCCTGGTTGATGTCCTTCTCCCCACCCTCGATCTTGGCCCCCGGTCGCTTGATGATCTCGTTCCGCATCTGTACAAAAAAGACCAAGCCGTGGGGTGGGGTCATTTCTTCACTTTTCGTTTGTTTTGTCTACAATCTTACACAAGAGAGGTGAGTGTTTGAGCTCAACCTGAATCCTCAGTTTGCGTTTGTTTGTGTTTGTTTTGTGTTCGATCGTACACAAAAGGGATGAGTATTATTAGCTCAATCTGAATCCTCACTTCTGGGCGCCTCACAGAGCAGCGGGGCGTTTCGCGCAGTAACACAATAATGCGCCGCGTGTGTGCGCCTGAAACGAGACAAGACCTACCTCGGTGATGTGGTCCTTGATGATCTCTGCCATGGGCTCCAGCCCCTTGGGGAGGCGGTTGAAGAGGCGGTACGTCCGGCTGAGGTCGTCGGACTTGTCGTTGGCCAGGAGGACCTTGCACCCGCTGCCTGCCTTCTCGAGCAAGATCTTCTCTCTGCGTGGTGCCAAGCCAAGACAACGACACCAAACGAAGGTAAAAAAACTCAATAGTTCGATTACTTCTTCGTACCTACAGAGTTCTTGAGTTACACGGGCACGCTTACAAACTACACCCGACACGGACTTCGCAACAATATCAACTACAAACCACCAATTCCCGCACCAGGCTGCCCCCTCACGCTCCCAACCATAAACTCCACCCATGACGTCCCAACAAAACCAAATCACACGTAGGCTGTCCCCCCTTCATGCTCCCAGACACGTCTACTACTCTTTCAAGACCGCCAATTCGGTGTCATGCTCCCAACCACCCAACGTCCCAATAAAACCAAAATCACACGTAGGCTGTCCCCCCTTCATGCTCCCAGACACGTCTACTACTCTTCCAAAACCGCCGATTCGGTGTCCAACCCGTCGAGTTGCGCTCTGCCCTGCCCACCTCTTCTCGAGCATCTCGTCGTCGCAGACACTTAGCAGCTTCGCCTCCGTGGAAGGGTTGAGGTAGTTGTCCACCCGAAGTTCTCAGCCTCCAGGGCGTTTTCCGCCTGAAACAAGGACAACAACAAAAAACAGGAAGAAGCGCACCAGCTTTTCTTGCACGTGGGTCTCAAAGTGCCATACCACGTGGCACACAACAACAACAAGGGGAACGCAGAAAGAAAATGAAAATACTAGCAGTGCCCTTGCTCCAGCTTTAGCGCGTGTATTGTTAGAAAAAACACTTTGATCGCGTAGTTGGGCGTGGAGTCTGGCTCTATCCACTCCTGGCTCTTCCTTACAATACCGACCTCTTGCCTACTAAAATCCAATTCGATCCTGTCTACAAGATACGGCACCTTGATCATGTAGTCCGGCGTGGGGTCTGTCGCTATCCACTCCTGGCTCTTCCTGGTGTAGTGGTCCTTGGTGTTGGCCAGGAGAGCCTCCTCGAGGTCCGCCACGTACTAGTCCAGCGTAGCCATCCCCATCGACTCGAACAACTCCACGCACGATCTGAAAAAAAGATGTAATGATGCAAATACAGAGGAGTTAAGAACTTAAAATTAGGATACGTACTCCGGCCTCCCTCTCTCTCTCTCTATCTCGCTCTCTCTCTCTCTCTCTCTCTCTCTCTCTCTCTCTCTCTCTCTCTCTCTCTCTCTCTCTCTCTCTCTCTCTCTCTCCTCCTCTTTTCTGTGTTCTGTGAGTGTCTTTCCAACATTCCCTCGTCCCTCTCTCTCCTCTACTCACCCAATGAGCGGTCGGTCGATGATGGTCCCTTCCCTCTCCTTGTTGATTACGTCCAGCATCGCGTTCACCACCGTCTAAGAGAAACAAGCACACGCACGTACAGTACACAACACCGCACGCGACGAAGCCCGAGAGAGCACGCAAGGGACAGCAGCAGAGGTGGAACACAGTCAAGTCGAGAGAACCGTGGGAAAATACCGCCAAGAGAACGCGAGGGACGGCAGACGCAGCAACGACGACTGGGGTGGAAAAAACCGCAGTCAAGCCAACAGAACCGTGGGAACATACCGCCAAGAGAACGCGAGGGACTGCAGACGCAGCAACAACGACGCAGCAACAACGACTGAAGTGGAAAAAACCGGAGTCAATTCGAGAGAACCGTGGGAAGATGCCGCCAAGAGAACGCGAGGGACTGCAGATGCAGCAACGACGACCAAGATGGACAAAATCGCAGTAAAGTCAATAGAACCGTGGGAAACAGCCGCCAAAAGAACGCGAGGGACAACAGCAACAAGAACAGCAACAACAGCATCAACGGATTTGGAAAAAAACGCAGACAAGTCAAGACACCCGCGGGAAAATGCCACCGCCCGAGAAGAGATGGCACGAAACACGCACCGACTTGACGGCATCGTAGACGAGCGTCTTGAAGTGCTTCAGCCCCGCCTCCTTCAACGATGGCAACGAGTGGTGCTTCACGTAGTACCTGCATTGCATTACGTTCGAGGTAGATACATACATCACACAGAAGAGAAAAAAAAAGTGCGACTGTTGTGGTACGCATAGCATTCATGGCAGCATTAAACTCTCAACGTAATTTTTTTTCGAGTTTTGAGTCTGGCACTGGCATGTTCTCTACAAAAGCGGTAGGTGGCCAGCAGGTAATTCTGCGGCAAGTTACCTCCAAACCCCATGCTTCGAATTCTAGCGGCATGGGTTTGGGATGTTAAGTCACTTTTGCCACGAGTACAGCAGTAGCAGCTGCTACTCCCCCCCGACAACATCACCATGAGCTACACAAAACCGGCTGCTGTATCGCCAAGCCCTCGGCTGGGATCGGCTCAAGGCGACGTATGCAAAACGACAAAAAAGTCTGGCAGTTGTTATCCCATCGCCAATACATCAAAAGGTGTTTCAGAGGGCGACGAAAAATTAGGTGGGTGACGCCGGAAAAATATCACGGTTCGGAGGCGGGCCGTTGGGCGCGTTGTCAAGGCCAACACAGGAATCGCCGAGGAATGGCCTTCGCCGAGGAGCGATGGCGGTACTGTACGATGCCACACTCCTCGAAGGTTGATCTGATTTCCCGAAAAGCCAAAAACCAGCTGCTCACCTGTCGAGGTACTGAAAGAACTTCTGCATCCACTGGTTCATGATCTTGTGGTTGGACCACCTTCGCACGAGCTCCTTCAGAAGGAACTCCCCGTGCTGCTCCCTCAGGGCGTTCACCACCGTCCCCGACAGGTACTGCATTCATGACGTCATCATGCAGATCGCAAACACAACGCGTAAGGAAGACAGAAAAGTTTCAATGGGGGAAGACGCAGAGAGATGGGGCAGACAATACCTTGACTTTACCTCATGACGAGGCGGAAGTATCCATATGCCCAGTACGAGCAGCGGAACAGTTGGTCGAGACAGCAACTTGCGCGGCATGGGGCATGACGTAAGGTATATTTGTTTGCTTTTTTTGGCACGGAGGTCAACCTATGTCAGCCAGTCCGCTGGCCTGACACTTTCCGCCAAATGGCATCGGCTCAATCGTACCCTTACCCCTGCCGCCACCTCCATGGCCTCCAGCTGAGTCCGGGGACACGAGAGAGATTGATTGTTGGAACTTCTCTAACGGTTGTTTCAAGAGCCTGTTCCAGAAAGACACTAAGGTAGTCGGGCAAACACGGGTGAAAAGTGGTGCTGCCACTCAAAGACGAGAACGTCACCCCGATAGCCTGCGGAGTCCTCGATGGAGCTGCGTCATCAGGATATCCGCCATGTGAGGACTCCACCGTTGTGCTTTGCAGGCGATCGAGGTAACACTTCTCCTGCCCCATTGGTTGTTGGCTTGTGGTTTCGTTTGAGCGCTCGTTGTAGGCTGGCCTCTTCTTCCTTCTCGTGCCAGGAGGTCATGAACCTCTCAGCTCCCTGCAGCACCGCCGCATGCCAGGATACTCCCCCCTCCACCTTCGCGGCTTCCGTCCACTTTAACTTCGGTGCCGTGTCTTTCGGTACCGGGATTCCGAGACAACATGGATCGGTTTTCGTAGATCCGTGGTCGGCCCCGCATGCCTTCAGGTCGTCGAACACACACTTCGGCCAGTTCTGCTCCTGTCCCCCCCTACGTCGCTTCTCCCCCCCCGCCAGTTCGCCGAGCATCAGTCGTTTCGGGAGTCGCCCGTCGGGCTACCTTGCCAGTGCTCCCGCGAACAGTAGGCGTCGTTGTCGGATCGTGGCTTCAACGCTTTGGCATTCGACCCTCTTCAGCGTCTGGGCGTAAGAGAGCTGCCGGTAGGTGTCTTTCTTGCGCTTTTACCCGATAACTCGGCAGAGCAGTCGGTGGTGTGTCGACCGTAGCGTCTGATAGTGGCCGCGGAGTGGTCGCCATGTCATGCAGCCGTACAGCAGTGCCTCCATCGCCTCCGCCTGGAGCAGGCGGATCTTGAGTCGGAATGGCGCTTTCGGTCTGTCGAAGAGCTCCCGGCCATATCGCCTGAGGTACGCCCACGCTCCTCTGCTCCTGTAGTTGATCTCCCGGGTGAGGTCGCCATGTTCGTTGACGAGGCCACCGAGGTACCGGAACTCGGTCGTCTAGGTGTATTTCTGTCCCGCGGCTTCGATGGTCAGCGGTGGAGGCGGGGGGGGCTGTGCTGTTGTAGTCGGCTTGTCCTTCGCGCGTATCAGGAGCGTCTCCGTCTTCTTCTCCGACACCGTTAGCCCGAACTCCCCGAACACCTCAACGATGATGGTCATCATTCTCGCCAGTCCTTCTGCACACCTCGATACGACGCCGGCATCATCGGCATACAGCATCCCCCATACTGCCCTCCGTACTCGGTCAAGGGGTTTCTCCTCCTCCCCCCCCCCGCTTCCGTGTTCCCCTCCTCCAAACACACCAGGTTCCGCAGAACAACACCATCCTCGCTGAATCGGATGACGACGACCTTGAGGCCCTCGGCGAAGAAGATGTTGAACAGCAGTGGGGATAGCACACATCCTTGTCGCACGCCCTGTGTGACGAAGAACCTATCGCTCCGTCGTCCGTGCGCACCCGGGCGCGCATTCCATCGTGGAATTGGCGGATGACTTTGATCAGCTTCGCGGGAATCCCGGCCCTGGCCAGCACCTCCCATAGCATCTCTCGGTCCACCGAATCATACGCCTTCTTCAAGTCGACGAAGCACATGTAGAGCGGTATTTTCTTTCTCCGCCCCAGCTCCTGGAGGCGGCGCACGACGAAAAGCATGTCGACGGTGGATCTCCCGGGTCGAAATCCGCACTGTTCCTCCGGGAGGATGTTGTTGGCTTCGCAGAAGGCGCTTAGACGGTTGGTGATGATCTTGATGGGGACCTTGCCTAATTGAGATAGTAGCGAAATCCCCCTGTAGTTGTTACAGTTGGACCGGCCACCCTTCTTGTACAGCACCTTGATGGTTGCATCCTTCCACTCTTACGGAATGTCTCCTCCGTTCCACACCTTTACGAGGATGGTATAGAGGTGCCCCAGGACGAAGGGTTCGTCGTCATCGATCTTGAGCAACTCGGCAGGGAGGGAGTCATGGCCGGGTACCTTCCAGTTCTTGAGGTCTTTCGTTGCCCGTTTCACCTCCTCGAGTTCTGGCACCTCTCCCAACCGTTGAGTGTCACGTGTCGCTGGCCGCTGCGTCACTCGTTCGATGATGTCTGGGTTCAGGGTGGGGGATTTGGTGTTGAGTAGGGTGCTGAAGAACCTCGCCCACCGCTGGTTACACGTGATAGAGACAAGGGTCTGCTGACAGCTGTAACAGATGTGATCCCCCCCTGTCCGTGCAAGAGAAGCGTGGAAGTATATGTAGTGTAGGACTTTGTCGAAAGCTCTCTGAAGAGGATGAGGATATATGTAAGTCTACAGTCCAAGTACAACACCAGCGACAAATTGTGCTACATTTTGTATGTATGCATAGTAGTACAAAAGGTTGCTGTGCAGTGTGTATGTTCGAGGTATGTTCCAAGTGTGCGGTGGTGGCATCTGCTTCAACAACATACGTCTTCAGTACCTTTTCCATTTTCCGCATTTGGCCGCCTTTTAGGTAAAACATCTCTCGGTCTCTCTAGCGCTCTCGCGCCCTCGCTCTCGCTCGCTCTCTCCCTTTCGTGCCCGCTCTCGCTCTCTCTCTCTTTGGCCTGCTCCCTTTATGCAAATTAAACGATCCTATGTATAGCTCCTTGCCAGAAAGTACAGGCTGCACCGACCCTGCTGCTGCTGCGGTGAATTCTGATTCAGGCGGGCTATCGTCCCCCCGGTGGTCTAGTTGGTATCCTCGAAACCTTCTAGAGGTCAAGTCAGGGGTTCGAATCCCGACGCAAGCGAGCTTTTCTTGCAAAAAGTGAGCTTTTCTCTCGCTTCCGCTCCTGGCCTAGTGGATAGCGCTAGTTCGTGTGTACACAGAGGGAAGAGAGTGCTGAACTCTTCTCGCATTGAAAATCGAAGGCAAAGTACCGCAGGATGGGAGGGTAGAGAGGGGTTGTTCTGTGTGACCACGGGTTGGAGTAAACGGCACTACTGTAGTGCTATGAGCGCTGACTTGAAGTGAAGACAAGAAAAAAAAAAAATGATTGTCTCGACATGACCGTTGCATGAGGTTGACGCTCACCACTTACCACGAGAGACACCCCAGTGAACACCACGTCCGGCTCCACCGTAAGCGACCCGTACACCTTCAGCGCAAAGTTGGTGAAGGTCACCTTGCCCACCGAAGACTTGAGCACCATGTCGCTGCGGATCGACAGGCTCGTGTACTCGTCGCAAGCAAAGTCGGCCTCGCGGTGATCGTCACCTCGGTTTCGACCTTCCTTGCGGTCTACGGCTGCGAACTCGGTGCAGCTCCCCACGTCGACGACACGCGAGTGCCCGATGTCACGGCCCCCGCAAACAAGGCGGCGTAAAGAGCAGAGAATCGCGTCATTGTTCGTTCTTTCGTTGCTGCTGCTGTAGCCTACCATTATGTGTGAGAGGGTATGAGGGGATACTGCTGCATACTGCTGTAGTATTATAATATGGTGATGTGTGACTTGGTGCACGGAATCCCGAACTCTGCTGGTTGGTTCCGAATCTCAGCAGAACTTCAAACCCCCCCAAAAAACGCGTGCACGGGCGCGTGCACCCCGTGCCCGCCTCTCTCTGCAGGCCGCCGAGATGTAAATCTACCTGCTTCGGCTTCGTATTACATGTATTATTTACATGTCTCTACAGTATGTACAATCTAGGTCAGTATACTTCTCTAGACTGCGCAGGTGCCCAGTGCCCAGGCAGCCACATGCGAGAAGTCCCAGTCAGAGCATGAGAGCAGCACAGCGACATCTTGCAGCTAGCTTCGACATGTTTGACCAAGGATGCGGCATCCCATCCATTCTCGCGTCAGTTAGCTCCCATCCATTCTGAAAAATAACTGCTACCAACAGCAGATGGATCTCGGCGCAGGAACAACAAGCTCTGAGAGCTGCTGCTGCAGCGCTGGGTGCTGACCTAGCGCCTTGGCAGAAATGGTTGAAAAATTCCCAGCCGCCCCGTGAGGACCGCACGAACCATCACCATCACGCTCATTCACTCTCCATAATAAGTCCAGCAAGATAGATTCTAGCAACCCTTTGTTGGCTCCTGTACTGCTGTAGTGTGTGCTTTCTACTCATTGTTGTATACTGCTGCTGCTGCTGCTATATACCGCGGTTGCATGCATACCACCACCACCTTCAAGCAACACCTACGTGGAGAAGAAGGAGCATCATGCAGTGATGACACATACAACTCGACGAAAAGACAAAAAAGTACGGGTGTGGTCTGAATGCACTTGGTTGGGTAATTGGGAACTCGGTTTGCTTGTAAACCGGCGCCGGAATAGATGTGGGACGAACACACGCGGTCGATGTTGCATGTCGCAATAACATGGGTATACCCCCCCTTATAACAAACAAACGCGACACAGCACGGGCTTTTTTGTTTTTGTCCGAAACGGCCAGATGCATACGCCACGCGGTCCAATGCACTTCCCCACCAAGAAGCACATTCTTCGAATTTTCGAAAGGGCAGGTAATCTGCGTTTTTTTTTTCATCAACTTCCCGCGCAACCTCTCGCTGCTGTAAAGCAGCCCCACCCACACGCTCACATTCATCGTTTACCGCAAGCATAAACAAACTCGAGGAAGAGCGCATTCCAGTTTCCTTGTGACGATCGGGGCATCTTACACCAAGCTTGTGTATACACGGGCCTTCTCTCAAAGGGACCGCTGTATCTACAGAGTAGTCAGTGAGCAAACCCAACCGCAAGATGAAGTTGCATCTGGTTG
>FN647968.1:151975-170949 GCA_000310025.1 Ectocarpus siliculosus | reverse complement strand
GGTCAATGGTCAAACGACTACGGCATGCACGGCGCCCCCCTCCCCCCCCCCCGCCCCAGCCAAAGCCACGCGACCCCCCTTATCCGCCCAAGCCCTCTCCGCTTCGTGGTCCACGGCGGCAGAGAGAGCCTCGAGCCTATCCGCGATGGTCATGCCGGCCTCCTCCTCCCCGCCCCCGGCCTTCAATCGCTTGGGCGCCCTGGACAGTCGACCGTAATGATCGGTGGCAACGCACGTACGAGAACAGGGCCAAAAGAGAGAGAGAAAGGAGGCCGTTTCAGCATGCAGCAACAACACAAGCTGCAGACAAGTGTCGCCGCGTCGCTGCACACGACGCACAGTCTTGTGGTCAAAACGGTTGGGGATGTATAGCGCCACGCAGTCCGTGTGTTTCCTCGGAAAACAGTGGCACAGGAGCCAGCGATAAAGTGGTTGGGGGTGTGGAGTTGAGTGTGTCTATGCTGGCGGCGGTCTACACACCTTTCGGTTGAAGCACGAAAGAGCTTGGCGTATTACGCTGGGAAGCGTGACAATATCAAACAAAACCCCGAAAAAACTGCGGAGGCGTCCATACAACTACGGACACGGCATCTCCGGAAAAAAGGTATCGATGATATCGCGAAAAACAACGTGAGACGCAACTTCTGCTCTGGATGCTACAATCAAGTTTCAGATCAGTATCAGCTGCGACGTGTACCACTGAGACTTGGCACGAGAAACAGCAGGCACTCCCCAATGATCTGATCCTGATCGAAACTTGCAGCGTCGACGAGCACATCCAGAGACGCATGACCAACCTTCTTCAGGCGAATATCTGGCATGGACGATATTCCCGCCTTCATTGTGGCCGCCGTGTTCTGACACCTACTGGATGGAAACCACCCTGACCATAGGCAAAAGTAGCAACCCTTCACGAGACAACACAGCAGAGACTAGGCGCGACAACCAAACCGTGGGAAGCAACAACAACAACAACATCAACAACAACAGGCATTACCTTTGCCCCAACAGAAACATTCCCATCTCACCTGCTGTCACCACCCTCGCCCCCCCCCCCGTCCTCCATCTCGTCACCACGCGCCCCCTCCCCTGCCACGGAGTCCTTCTCAACCCCTCGGATGCCGAGCTCCCCGGGACCAACAACGTGCGCGGGGCCCCCCTTGTCTCCCGTCCCCTCCTCGTCCTCCTCCCCGTCTGCGTGCCCCCCGGCGGTGGCGACGGACGAGGACGACAGCAACGAACCGGCTTCGTCTTCGAAAGACGCCTCCACGAAGCCAGGGGATGCGGCGGAACCCGTGGCCAATAGGATCGCAGAGGAGGGGCGCTCGCTGCTCAGGCGGCCGTGCAGGGCAGCGGGGGAGGAGGAGGGCCCCCCGGCGGCCCCGCGGATGTCCAGCTTGGACACCGCACCCCCTATTACGTTGAAAATTGAAAGCAAGGCCATCGTACGACCGTTTGGTTTTATTTCCGGAACAGAAATTATGCGGACGGGTGAAAGCGAAGACCGTTGAGAAGAGGGCGTGAAAAAGTACTGCGCACTTCAAGAACACGTGGTACGTCGCGCACGGTCTAGTAGCAGCCCAAAGAGATGCGTCGAAGAAGACGACGACGGTCTCAAGACTAAAGAAAGAGTCATCCATCATCTCCATCTTGTCCCAACGCCACAAGCGGTCGGGGTCCGGGGCGGGCATCGGGGCTGAGGGGAATTTGTGTAGATGGTCCGCTGAACAGCGGACCACAAAACTGTCACGTTGCCAACTTTACTCAGGTTCTGAGCGGCATTGGTTGCTGTCCGGAGGCGAACTTTCCTTGTGTGGGGTCCCCCGGCTCGGAGATTCTTCGGCTCGACAGGCAGCAATGAAGAAAAAAAAACAAATACAGACACGGGGGAAAAATGCCCGCTTCACGCAGCGATCGGCAGCGGCCTGACAACGACGAGAATCCAACATCAAACCTTTGCCACAATGCGGAACCGAACAATAGACATCTGCGCTAGAAACATGGAGGGTCCGCAAGCACTCTCGGAGAAACACACACACCTTTCCCATCGGTCTGGCGGCGGGTCCTCATCACCGACACGCCTCCGGTGTCGAAACCCGCCACAACGGTAACCTGGTCGGTCGAAACATCTCCCCCTCCTCCGGAGGAAGAAGCGGCGTGAAGGGACAAAAATGCCGGCGTAGCGGCGAAACCCAGCGTGCACACGGGCTCGGAGGGAGGGACCTCGCTCGCCGCCACGTCGAAAACATTGGCGAACCTGGCGAGGGAAAAATGTACACACAGCAGTATGCATATGGTAAGTAGTAGTTTGTTATTTCTCCTGGGTTCTAATGATCGCGTTTGAGGTGATCTTTCATCTTTTCCTGGGAATCTTGGTTTCTCAAATGTGTACATACAGAGGGGGGACCTGAACATGTGCCCAGAAAATTCACCGGCACTTTATACCGGACCGCCGCTATTCACAGTACTGACGATGACTTGGAAATTTAGTGTGTGCCTGCCGAAAACACCGTATGGCACTAAAGTACCGGGCATTGGCACAATTCAGCCTGCACTAAACAGGGCCCCCCTCTGCACCCTCTTTCGGGTATTTGGCCTGTGATGACGGGAGGCGTCCGTCCGTGTCAGTTGGAGTGCCGGTACCGATGTTTGAGGTTACTGAGCAGAGATCGGAACAGTTGAATTGTCAAAAAACGACAAGAAGAACAATAACCTTGGCGCGAACAGGGGGCATTTTCGACACGGCCAGCTCACAAGCACCAAGGCCGCACTCTAACACCATCCAGGCGCGTCCGGTGTGCCAAGCAAGACTACGACAAGGTTAAGGCTCGAGTCACCGCCGCTGCGGTGCAAACAAAAACGAACAACCGCTGCGCCAAGCCAGCAGGTTCGGACACCCCAACACCCATCACCAAAACAGACATCTCCCTATATCTGCTGGTCTGCTGTGTTCGTTGGCTCTTTACCTTGCTGAGGATGCGGAAGACGCTAGGTAGCGGCCATCGGCTGAGAAGGACAGCAGGCGGACAGAACCGGCGTGGCCCGCCGAGAGCTTGCGGGCGGTCTTGCCGGTGGTCAGGTCTAGCAGTCGAATGGCCGAGCTAGGGTTCCGTGTAGCGAGAAAAGAAGCGCGGCGGGGGGGGGGCGGGGGGGTACTCATGTTTCGCATGCCTTTGAGCTGTTAGACCATTGACCACGCGTCCTCGAGAGGACGGAAGCATTGGCGGGGCGGGAGGGGGGGGAATGTTTGTTGATCTTGCTGGGTCGAAGTGCTGGGAACATTTTGAGACCTTCGTCGACAACCGAGGATATCAAGCCAAGCCGGTGAGAAACGACGACTAAATACGCGATATCATATCCCTCTATGAGCTATCGTTCACGTTACCCATGCCAAATAACAGGAAAAGCACAGTACCGACCAACTGCGCCACCACCACCACCACCATCATCATTACTGCAATCGCCCAACGATGATGAAGGACTATCAGCAACCACAGCACAACAGCAGGGTGCAAGTGTTTGGTCTAACCTAGCAATGGCGAGGATCTTGCCGGCGGGATGAAGGCAGATTTTCGTCGCGCCATGCTTGAACCCCCTGGTTATGAAAACGAAGTAAAGGACGTGAGCGGGGGGTCAGATGGGGAGTGCGTAGTCGGAGATACGTGCAGCACTAAAGAAGATCCCCATTATGGCTGAACAAGACGCCAGCTTTGGTGGTTAGCAACACCACCAACGTGCGCAACACACAAGATTGGTACGCAACGCTAACCATGCGGAGGGGTCGTGGTGTTTCAGAGCGCGCCATCCTTCATTCTTCAATCTATCAGCAGAGGGAGCCTACGAGCAACGTATCTAGCGAGATCAAATAAGTTGTATCCTCCTTCCCTTCCTCACAAGGCACCGGAATGCCAAACTCTAGGTCAAGGCCCTAAAGGACATGGATCCTTATCGCGTCTGCCACAGTGATCTTCGCGCTGACGATTTCCTTCCATGTTCCCGGTTTCTCAAAACCCACCACACTCCCTAATGTTGTGCCGCCACAAAGCATCTACCTGTTAGAACATTCCCAACATTTTTTTTTCTGTACCCAGTTCAGTTCCCATAGCTGCTGTGTCCGGCGTTTCGCTAGGAATGACATTCCACATCTTGCTGCCTCAGGGTTAGATCGAACAACTTTTTTTTTCTCACTTGAGCTTTCGCGCCACAGTCCCCGTCTCCACGTTCCACTCCACCACCTCCTTTCCGCTGGAGGCGGAGAACAGGCTGCTGCCGTCCGCGGAAAACCCCCCCGACGTTACCGAAGGGAAACCCTCTCCCTTGACCATGCGCGCGGGGGGGGGGGGGGGGGCACGCAGACAGCATTGCGGGATATTAAGGGTGCTGGAGGCGTTTGGCAAGGTGGCGCAACCAAGGAGCAGAACGGTAGGTTGCTGCTGGTTGTCCCGAGAGCGCCACACGCGCGTAGCGAGGCATAACATGGGGCGGCGATTGCGCCGTGGGTGCCGATGTCGAACTTTCGAACCATCTCAAGTTCTTGGCCGAACAATGTGCCGTTGCCATTGCTATTGACTGCTGCTGTTGCTTTGATATGTAAGAAAAGTGCGATTTTCTCCAGAGGCGGAAGGGAAAATTCTTCCTGAGTCGTGACTTCAGGCAGCGAATAGTTTCGGGCACACGTTGTGGTTCTCAATTATATGCCGAGACAAGAGTCTTGGGAGTGCCGTACAGCAGTATACCACGGTACGAAACAATAAAAGACAGCTCGTTGAAACATTTTGGCTTTTCGAACATCACCAGGTGTGATGTCGTGGGGGGGTGTATCTGATGGCGCCCTATTCGGTGAACTTAGAGTGGTTTGGAAGTTTGGGCTCATGTCGAACCGGAAAAGTGTTCAACACAGGAAGTGGTATTGTGGGTGGGGGGGGTTATCTCGTGTCGTATAATGTACAGCAGTGCTACCTGCCGATTACATCCTTAATCAAACGCAAGAGTCAACGGTCACGACAAACACCATCGCATCAAGAAGCGCTCACCTCTCCCAGGGAGTACGCGAGAGCGCCACGCTTTAGGTCCCACACGGACACGCTCCCCTTGTCCGTTCCGAGCGCGATCATCCCAAGGGAAGAAGAAGGCTTCGACGCCCCGGAGCTACCCCGCTTAGACTTCTGCGTGCAGACGGGGAGAGGAAGGAGCACGGGCACGATTGGGTGTCGCTAACTAAGGGGGATCGTGTGCGATTCGATGCTACTACTACCGAGCTCGTAAGGCGTTGGCGCGTGGAGCCCGCGTCCTGTTGTGCGGCACCATATGCATAGAGCTCCTATCAAGGCACATACGTCGCCCTCGGCCATTGCGCTGTTCGATGCTAAACCGTAGCGGCCATGACGACAGCTCACGTTAGGCACCGTGCCGACCCTTTGTGTGCTGACACTACATAAGTGGTACATCGCCTCCTGTCGCCGAACGTGCACCAGCAAACCACCGGCCAATCCGATTGTCGGTTGGCTCACAGCAAAACCAGTACATGTACGTGCCCACATGACAGGCACAATTCGGGTGGGTGTTGGTTGGGTTGGGAGTGACATGTTTCTGGTAGTACTGTCGGCCAGTAGCAGTGAGTACTACAAGGACTGCTGGCATAAAATCCTCCGGCGTTGACTCGCTTCGATCGTTGCAGCATTTCTGCTCACCTTCGAAGATCGCCGGTGCCATGCGATGCAGGTGTACTGCTTGGCGAGATGTCGAGGCTCCACATACTGCTGCCTCAGATCCCCCGACGCCTACAGTACGTGCACAGCAGCAGTAACGAATGGCGCCAGAGTGGAGGGAGCACACGGAGATAGCCGCACAGGTGGTATGAGCGTGACAAAAAAGCAAGAAGAGTTCCAATTACGGGCAGTCCATGCACGGGACCATGGGTCATTGCCGTGCAGTCCACGTTGGTGCACTTGCTACTCTCCAACATCTCCCCCCCTTCACTAACACCTCGATTTTACCGCACAGGACTGTCAGGTTTGGTTTGGGTCGTGAATTGTGTGGTCTAGCCATAAGCCAAGCCGGTGGGTCTTAGGCAGCAGCAGCGACGCACCGTGTTCCATATCCTGAGGCGGTTGTCTGAGGACACGGAAGCATACAGCTCGCCGGAGGCCGGGTCGAAGATGCACAGCTGCCCGCTGCTGCTGCCTCCAAGCTCTCCCATGGCCGTAGATTGGCTTGACGTTGAAAACTACAGGCTACGACGCCCCCCGCTCCACCTAGCCAGCTAGCCCCCTCGCTTCGCGATTGGCGAGCTTCCGTCGGGTATCTGCAGAGCGGCGTATAGGCACAGGGATTGTAGACACACAGCTGGCGTCGTGAGCTGGTTTGTGGGCGCTCACAGCTTCATGCCTTGGCCGACGTGAGCACTTGAGCGCCCCCCCCCCCCCCCCTCTCCAAGTCAATAATCTGACAGTCCCGGGCTAGCCGAGCCCTGAGCACCACCCACGCGAAACCCACGCGAAACCCACCACTCTCTCTCCTAGCAAAAACCAAAGACCTTCGCCACTCACACGTGTGATTCCCACTGCTGCACTGCACACGAGCCATCAGGGTTGCTGCTTGCCGGGGTTCTAGCGCCATGAAGAAGCCTAGTAGTGGATTGGTGATGACCATTGCCTCAGATGATGAGGTCGAGCCAGAGGCAGACACCGACGATGACAATGAGAGCGAGGCCCCGGTAGCAGTCGCGAAGCCCGCCGCCGCTCCTCTGACCAAGGCAGGGAGGAAGCGGCAGCGGCAGAAGGCGGCGGCTGCGGCCGGGGCGGGACGGAAGGAGGGCGAAGGCGCGGTGGACCCGAGCTTCTCGTTTGATGTCGACAGCGGCAACCTCGGCATTGCTGAGAGGCAGGCCGTCAAAGGCTGGGACTTCAAGAGTGAGAACAGCAGTAGTACTTCGCTTCATAATAGCAGTGCTTGTAGTGCTGTAGTGCTACTGTCGGTGGTGCTTTCGTAGTCGCCAGGTAGAAGAGGTCTTGTGTTGCCTCTGCTGCTGTCCCAGCATGAGAGATGACGGTACTCTGTTGCGCTGTTGGCCTTACATTTTCGCGCTCCGTTCTTTCACTGCTCCCGATTTTCACGGCCCAACCTGGAGGGCAGCTGCAACAGGAATATCGAGTTACCTCCAGTTGTTGTTGTCCAATACGTACAGTAGACTATTTGCATATATGAGTTGCGAACGACTGGAAGGCTCCTGTCTTTTCGATCCAAACTCCTGCTGTGCAACATTGCTTCTCGTGAAGAGATCCATGGCTCGTTTTTCTCAACACCTGCAGGCGAGCACCTCGTCGGGGCATGAAGAGGAACACACTTTTTTGGACACCACTTTGTCGCAACCCAGAGTTTCTTCGCACACTGCTGTCTCCAAGGCCGGGAAAATAAGAATAGTGTCACGGCTGCGTGATCGAGTCGGTCGTGCAGCGGGGCAGTGTCACGCCTGCCATATGTTGACAGAACCAAGGCTTGTCTTGCCAAATGGTCCAAACGACCTGTACGGTGCCGGGGCCAACATGACTCTGGGTACATGATACTGTAACATACAGCCTCCGCCCCGCTGCCAGAGTCTATATGTACAGCAGCATTTGTAAGCGCCCGTGGTGGAGTTGGGCAAATCTCCTCTTCGGAGAACTACAAGTATTTAGCAAGCGCCTGCATGTTTATGTTGGTTTTCTTAAGGGAAGCTCCGGTCCAGTCCGAATCGTGTGCGGACTCTTCTGACGCGAATCCGACTTGAGATAGACTTTTGGAAACCACGATACATGTATAGTCCACAGGCATTTCCTGGTTCGCCGAAGAAAAGACCTGCCCATTTCCACCGCTCCCTTGGAGACATGGCAGTCAAGAACAGGAAACTTCAAAATGGTCGAAACATGAGAGAAATGAGAACCTGAACCCGACATCATGCTAAAAGCTGAACCATGGCCATGTTGCGATAACCCACAGAGGAACTAAGAACCCCAGGAACGCGCCAAGCAAGAGAATCTTGCACGTGGGTAAGCTCTTGCTCCATACCCTATGGTCTCTGAATCGTATCAGTGGGGTAGGCAGCGTTGTTAGTGATGCTTCCGCCAACCCACTTAGCATCCGAAGTCGACGCCGGCCTTTTCGGCCTGTCCGCCGAGTCAGACTTACCTTCTTCTGACTTGTATGATTGGGGCAGGCAGGACTATTGGTGCTTACTCTAACACACTTCGGGGCAGGCAGGGCCGTTGATGCTTCCTCCGACAAACACACTTCGGGTTCCGAAATGTCGTTTTATGTCTGTCCGCCAAGCCAGGCGCTATCGAGAAGCTTGCGATGGAAGACCCGAGGCGAGCGAGGACGGGACGGGTCCTCGAAGACCGGATTGCCGCAAAGAGGTCGGAGCTGCGTAAGGGCAAGAAGAAGGCCAAAGATAACGCTAAGGCTATTAAGGCCGCCGCTGCTGCCGAGTCGCAAGAGCAAGACGTGGCTGGAGGTGAAGGAGAGGCGACGGCTTCATCAGGCCTGGATAAGATGGACGAGGACGAGGAGGAAGACGAGGCTGCTTCGGCGAATGGCGAAGGCGGCGCTGGCTCCAAGGATGGAGAAGGTGTAGAGGAGGAGTCTGACGATGACGGGTCGGGGGACGATGAGGAGCAGGAGGAGGGCCTTGAGGAGGATAACTTGCGCGAGCTTTCGGCCGGGTCGCGCGGAAAGGTGAGGCTTGGGGTTGTGGAAAAAAATGAAGAATTCCCCCGCGCTTTTAGTTTTTGCGGGGTGGTGGATATCATCGAGCGGCAGGGTGGTTCAGTCTTACTCTGGTTAAGGACATGCCATCTCCCCCGCCATTGTAGTGTTGATCACATAACGTTTGGGGCCACTTACTGCGAGCGGTGGTTGTTCTCAACCTGCCAAACCCGAACCCCCCCCCCCCCCCCCATATTTTTCTGTCCAATAGTTGAAATGGAACCCCTTTTTTGTTGCCGCTATCCTCCGATCCTTCGCTGCTGTAATTTTGCGCTCTTGGTCCCCTCTCGCTTCGTTGTCCCGAACCGAAGCGTCTCGAGGCCGCGAAGCGAAAAGAAGACCGTCTTTCCGCGGCAGCAGCCGCCGCTGGCAATGACAAGGGCCAAAGCGACAACGACGAAAGCGATGGCGACGAGGCCAGCGAAGAGGAGCTCGACGAGGACCAGCTGGAAGCGAAAAAAGCGGCGGAATACTTCGAGGACGGGGACGATGCAGACGCGTCCCCGGGGGGCGACGACGCCTCCTCAGGGGGCGTGCCGTTCCAGCAGCTGAACATCTCTCGGCCGCTGCTGAGAGCGGTGGAGGCCATGGGGTACGTCACCCCGACGTCCGTGCAGCAGCGAGCGGTGCCATTCGCTTTGGCGGGAAGGTACGTACGTACGGGCGTGTCTTGGATTTTTTGGGGTTGGAGATGGGTTGTACCCTGGTTGAGGTTGGTGAAGACTGAGCCCCGGAACTTGTTTCTGAATGTTTGGAAACAAAAGGGTTTGGAGGAGGTTGGACGGGTAAACCGGTGAGCTTGGTGCATAGTAGGCCAAACGTTTTTGTTTTGCGTGTTTGGAAATAAAAGGGTTTGGAGGAGGTGGAACGGGTAAACCGGTGAGCTTGGTGCATAGTAGGCCAAACGTTTTTGTTTTGCGTGTTTGGAAATAAAAGGGTTTGGAGGAGGTGGAACGGGTACAACGGTGAGAGGTTGGTGCATATTCAGCCCGATAGCTTGTTGTGGTCGAGAGTGGTGTGATGACACCAGTCCTTGGCGCCTCTCTGGTGAGCACCAACACTACTCTACCGTGGATTCCGTTCGTTTAAAACAAGAGGCTCCCGTGTAACCTTCCTCCTCTGTGACTCCGGCTGAAACGTGTGTAGACTGGCGCCAGAGCAAATAGGGCGAATGCACACACTCCTGCCTCTAAAGTTGTCCCTCCTACGCCCGGTTCTTCTCTCTCTCTCTCCCTCTCTCTATTTCTCTCTCTGTCTCTCTCTCCCTCTCTCTATTTCTCTCTGTCTCTCTCTCTGTCTCTGTCTCTCTCTCTCTCTGCCTCTTGTCTCTCCCTCTCTGTCTGTCTGTCTCTCTCTCTGTCTCTCTCTCTCTCTCTCTCTCTCTCTCTCTCTCTCTCTCTCTGTGTCCTCTCTCGTGGAATGACTTGGGCGGGTCGACAGGGACGTGTGTGCCAGCGCGACGACGGGAAGTGGCAAGACGGCGGCGTTCCTCCTCCCCATCCTGGAGAGGCTGCTCTACCGCCCCAAGAAGGTGGCCGTTACACGCGTCATGATCATAACGCCGACCAGGTGAGATAACACCACTGTACAAAACCCCGACCGTGTACTGCGATGTACCGTGGTTTGTATCGATGCGAGGCACCTATGCAGTGTCCCTCGTGATGATCATACCACCCACTGGGTGAGCTGCAGCAGTGCGGGCCCTCAGATGTGCAAGATACCGTTACAAGGAGTAGGCTCAACTGCCCGTTGACGAAAAATGATAATGGTTAGAGTCACAGCTAGCCCAGCCGAGGGTCCTACCCTAAACTCTAGACCTACAATTGATGTTATGAGGGCTGCTAACTGTGGTCGACGGCGGTGGAGATGAAATCAGAACTTGACCCCGAAATCGATTGCGTTTCTTGTCCCCGGCCCCTTTGTGGAACCTCGAATACACCCGGCGACGTATGTACTGTTGTGCCCCATTCGAGTATCAGTAGGTGCTCTTGTTGTTGTGGCCCACAAATGCGGTCTAGTTCTGTACTAATAGTACGAAGCTGTCCTGGCTTCTTCGACACGGCTTTCGCAGACACGCTCCGTTGGCTGTTTTGCCATGGATGCAAGAATACAGCGAGTTTGGGTTTGTGTTAGCCACCACGATCTGAAAAGAAAGGCTCGTCGGCAAGAATAATGTCGGGCAGAGAGTTGTGTGGAGGAACGTTGTGCCGTCGTTGCTGTTGCTGGAATGATGACGAAACCTTTCGTGAGCGCCATCATTGACGGTGCGCTGATGCTTACGAAAAGACTACAATTCCCTGACCAGTACGGCAGTACCTGTTGTCAAGATAAGATGGTACGCCTAAAACTTCTTGCGTGTGTCCGTATGCATGTGTTTTTTGTTTTTTTTGGTGGCCGTGTGATGTCTCAGTGCCGTTCCTTTCCCATGTAAGGAGAACACGGGTGCTTGGTTCGTCCATTGCTACTGTTACTGGTGTGAAGACGAAACCTTTCGTGAGCGCTGTCATTTGGCGGTGCGCTGATGCTTACGAAAAGACTACAATTCCCTGACCAGCTGAACTATTTAGTATTTGTCAAGATTTTTTTCACGAAGGAAACTATTTATTATAGTCCTCTTCTCTGTATGTGTTTTTTCATCGACCGCGCTAGCCGGCTGACAAAAAATAATCGTCGGTGAGTCTCATGGCAACTAAAACGGATAAAACACTTGTTGTAAGTCATGATCTGGGGGCCCGTGGGGTGGGGTCGTATGGGAGGCCAGGCTGTGTATGCGTGTGTTTTGTTTGTTTTCGGTGGTAGCCTGATGTCTTGCTGTCGTTGCTTTCCCATGCGAGGAGAACACTGTTGCTGCTTCTGGGTGGAGTGTCCACTGCTACTGTTGCTGGTGTGAAGACGAAACCTTTCGTGAGTGCCGTCATTTGATGGTGCGCTGATGCTTACGAAAAGACTACAATTCCCTGACCAGCTACATAGCTCATCTGCTGATGGGTTAACTACCACATCACCATGTTGCGTAGGCTCATCCGCGACCCCTCTGTAGGAGGATGCCCAACCACCAGGAAGAGTGTGCGCGTTTGTTGTCCGGCTTGAGACTGTCGTTCGTACCGCATCAATGGTAGAGTAGGCCGGTGAGCGCGGTGGATAGTGCTCGGAAAGCAAATCACACCCATATATTATGCCCCTTGTATTTCACCACCAACAACAAAAGCTTTCTATCTCTACGAAAACGCCACCGCTAGCTGGGTGCTTTACACCTAAGGCAGGTTTGGCTTACCGTTCCCTGGGCACAATAAGCACCCGCCGGTATTGCTGTCGAAATCGAAACCACACACCCGTTTTTTCCCTTTCGTATTTTGCTTTGTAATGCGTCCGGCAGATTGGTTTTGTACATTTCTGAGGTTTTTCCGAAGTCTAGTCTATTTAGTCATAAATGGTCGGCCGAAGCCCAACGAAGGTTTTCGGGTGTTTTTTGTGTGTTTTGTGTATTTTGCGTCATGAGCACGACAAGAAAGGTTGGATGCGTGCTCCACGAAAAGTTTACTCTGTTTTTTTTGCCTGGTGTGCATGCATCATTCTCCTCTCTCAAGCGTTTGCACCCGCCGTCGCTGCGTCCTGCTTACATTCATATCGTCAATCTTGTTCTTCTCCTTGCCTTCTTGTCTCAGGGAGCTCGGCGTCCAGATCCACAGCATGTGTCGCAGCCTGTCGCAGTTCACGGACATTGCCTGCGCGCTGGTTGTGGGAGGCAACAAGAACCTCAAGGCGCAGGTGTGTAACTCTACAGAAAAGGCGGGTTTCCCATAGGAAGATCCGGGTTTTTCAGATAAAAAGGCGGGTTTCTAGAGAAGAGGGCGAAATTTTACAACAGGAGACAGGTTTCCAGAGGAGGCGGCATAACTATTGAAGAGAAGGCGGGTTTCTAGATAAGGAGGCAGATTAAAGCAGAAGGGTACCTAGAAACGGCGGCGGGTCTGTAGAGAGGGGGGCGGGTTTCCGACGGAGGAGGCGAGTTTCGTCGTGGACGTGGTCGTTTTAGAAAATTTCTCCATATAGTTCTTGCTCTTTTGTGTGTTGGTATCGGAGGTGCCGTTATCCGTGTGGTGCCCGCACGGGGTGTTTGTCTCCCTTTGGTGCTTCTCTAATGGTTCTGTTTTGGTTTGATTTGGGTTCGTTAGTTCCCACTTTTACTTTTTACGGGTACAATAGCCCGTGATATTGCGGCCGAAAATGTGCGGGTGGCGATGGCCGAGGCCATTGGCATGCGAAGCTACAACGGAATTGACTATTTATAGTAGGCGAACCCTTTCTACACACGCCCCAAGCACCAAGTGCGATAGGTGATTCTCTCCCGCCCCCCTTCATGCGGTATTATCTCCCTCTCTGTCTCTCTCTGTCTGTCTCTCTCTCTCTCTTTCTCTCTCTCTCTCTCTCGCTATAAAGGAAGCGGAGCTGCGAGCAAGGCCTGACATCGTGATCTGTACACCTGGTCGTATGGTAGACCACCTCACCAACTCGGCGTCGGTGCACATGGATGATGTTGAAATACTGGTCCTGGACGAGGTAAATGTTAATGTTTGGGCCTGTTGTGTCCGGGGGGGGTGGGTATGTTATCGTACGTGAACACCAGTCGAATCATACCAATCTGTATCTTCCACCAGATAAAGAGTCCGGGATATATTAGCAATTAATTATTAGAGAGCCACGCATCCCTGGGAGCTCGGAAAAACAAGGCGGGTCGAAACGGCAGGAGAACCTGGTATAGAGTGTGTGCTTGTGAGTTGTTTAGCGTGTGTCTTCTTATATTTTTCGGAAGAACACAACTATTATTTTCACTATCAATTTCACAGCCAAGAGTCCGGGATAGTATACATGGCAATGACTTGAAGATAGTGTTGTATGATGACCAACCTCCGTTGTTGTCGTTTGGTGGTCCACCTGTCACCGGGCACCCGGCACTTGGCAGGCGGACCGTCTACTGGAGCTGGGTTTCCAGGAGGAGGTGGCCGAGCTCGTCAAGTCCTGCCCCATCGGGAGGCAGACCCTCCTCTTCTCCGCCACCATGAACACCAAGGTCGACGACCTCGCGTCACTGGCGCTCAACAAGGTGAGGAAAGACGAGAGCCCTAGGCCTGGCGAGCGGCGGCGGCGTAGACAAGGCGGTGGTGGTGTCGGGTGCGTGGGTTGCCGGCGAGGGATTTTGGTTGATTGATTATCGCTCCTCTTTTCGTTGCGATGTTTCTGTTGGATTCGTGATGCAATTGATTGGATATTTTTGCTCTCCTTTTTCTACAGCAGTATCATTCGTTGATGCGAGGCAGGACTGATTAGCGACGGCGGCGCGTGAGGGCCACGTCGCTTGGTGAGGCACGCGAGTGACAAGCAGTCCTCTGTGTCGTGTCTGCACTGCGTGGTGGTGGGTACCGAGGACGTTTCCCGCGGCAAACTGAACTTACCCCTCTACCGTCGCCTGTTTTTCTCGCGAAACCGTACTCTGCTATATAACCTTGTGTGTGTGTGTTTTTTTTCCTAGCCTGTGAGGGTGAAGGCCTCTCCGATGAACTCGGCTCCCCAGAGGCTGGTGCAGGAGTTCGTGCGGATCAGGCAGAGCCGAGAGCAAGATCGGGAGGCAATTCTACTTTCCCTCCTGACCAGGTTTGTGCGAAGTTTGGTGCCTGCCTGTCTGCCTGCCTCTCTGTCTTGCCTAACCTTTTTCTCTCTGAACGTTGCGGCGGCGACTGCAAAACCGTAGCCTAGGGCAGCGTAAGTGTTGTTGTGGTGGATGGTGCTGCGTGTGTGCTGTTGCTGCTGCTGATTCCGGCAGCTGTGGCTGTTGCTGTTATGTTTGACTTCATGACTCGCTACATGTAATGTTGGCGTCGAGTTTCACTCTATCGGTTCTAGCAGAGCTGTTTCTTGTCGCCACGTTTTCCCTGTTGCTTGGTAATCCTGTACATTCAAGACTAAAACGCACTGCTGGTGGTGCTGCTTCGGGTGCTGCAGAATCGGACAACTTTTCCTCGTGTTTGTTTTTATGGCTCAGCAATCGTTTCGAACTTTGCATGAACATTCATTTTTTTCCCGCTTCCTTTCCGGGTATTTGGTTGTCTTGTTCTCCAGGACCTTCAAGACGAAAACCATCGTTTTTTTCGACACCAAGATCCTGGCGCACAGGCTCAACATCGTACTCGGCATCGCTGGCATCCGTGCGGCAGAGCTTCACGGCAACCTGGCCATGACACAGCGGTTAGAGGCTCTCGACAGGTGGGTGCGGGCACTGCCTTGTGCTAACGCTCTTGTGTGGTGAATGGTGATTGCCGCCCTTGCAAGTTGTTGTCAAAATCCTGGCTGGTGTGTTGGGCTCTTTATCTACTGTTATTGCCCAGGGTTTACTCGATAACGCGGTGTTCGGCGGTAACGACTTTGGCGGGGGCGGTAAAAAACCAAAATGACTTGAAACGGCGGATTACCGGGTACGCCCACCATGGCGGTAACATTACCGAGTGAACCCTTGGTTATGGTCCATGCTGCGTTGACCGTGGTGGAAGTCCCGCTGTGCTAAGCACAGCAGTGTACAGCAGTTGCATGTCCCGCTGTTTCCCTGTATGTTATGACTGTAAGGACTGTTATGACTGTTGTGAGTTACGATGTTGTGACTGTCATGACTGTCATGACTGTTATGTTAGGTTTAAGAGCGGCGACGTGACGGTGCTGGTGGCTACCGACCTGGCGGCGAGGGGGCTCGACATAACGGTAAGTTTTTATGACCCGACCGACAGACACATGGAGAGCTTTTGTGCTTCCTTCGCAAGCTGTACGTGAGTGCCACTGCCACCATCCACCCGCACGGTTCAGCGGCTAACAACAAGCCCCTCAAAGGGGAAATGTGCCTCAAACGCCCAACTGTTCTCCGCACCTTTTTTTATCTTGTTTTTGTGTGAACCGCTCGCTGGATGTTGGGCCGTTCAGGCTTCCGGCCGGTTGGAACGCCGCTGCGGCATGGCAATAACGAAAACGATGTCACGTACCAGCTCCGACGTGACGTTGCCCCCCCCCCTACAATGTCGCCGCCAACACACACCACTCTCATCTTTTCATCCCTCTTTCTTGTTCTGTCGTGGTTGGGCCAGGGCGTGCACACCGTAATCAACTTCGAGATGCCCAGGTCTGCGGACTCTTACATCCACCGCGTCGGTCGGACAGCCCGGGCTGGATGCGGCGGGCGTTCAGTGACCCTCATCGGTGAGCCTTTCGGCATCGGTCGGTCTCTACCAAGACTTTCTTTGGGGACGCAAACGACAGAAAACGGTGCTAAAACGCCGGCTGCAATTGACAGCAATACATAAGTAGGGGACCCTCTATAGTGCCGGGTGCCCGGTATAGTGCCTGTGTTTTTCGGCTCGCACACACTGAAATAGCAAGTCGGTTCTGTACCCTGAATAGTGATAGTGCCGGTAAAATCTCGGTACACACCCCGGTACCATTGAGGTCCCCCCACTGTACAGTAGCAGCAGCAGCAACTTAATCCGGCTATGGGAGATGCGGGAAACTGGTTACAGTTATGACGAGACGCGTTTCTCCTCATCCGTCAACACTCTCACCGCCGAAGGATTACTTTTATTTTGGCCTTGCGAGGTTTTCATACGGATGATGTGTGTTTTCAACCTCTTGGTCTCTTGGTAAACCTTAGCCTTGCAATGCGACAATGTCACGAGCATCCACGTCGTGCTTGTTGTTTCCCATGGCATGGCATCGAGCAGGCGAAAGCCGTCGGATAGTGATGAAGGAGGTGCTCAAGACGCAGGGAGAAGGCGTGGAGATCAAGAGTCGAGCCGTGCCCCAATCAGCGATTGACCACTTCAGGTGGGACTCTTGGTTCGCCGGTTAAATCTGTCTCGAGACAGAATGTCCCATGTATATTTTTTGATCGTGAGATGTTTTCTTGGAGTTGTGAGGGCTGTTAATGTTTTGGCGACAGCTTTTGACAGCGTTGTGATGCTGGCAATAGTAATCACTTTCAGATCTTTGCTTGACCAGCTGGCCAGGCGCCACGCTACATGGTGCCGAAGAGATGGATAGATGTTGCCGGTTGAATAAGCCCAAAAGCTTGGTATCGACCGTCCCGTCCCAGCGTCGACCATGCTTCCTGCCGAAGTGCTTATTTTGCGGTCCTTGTTAGATGTTGCTTATCGGCCGTGGGCGATGCGACCGTTGGCGTGTGTGCCGCTGGAATGAAGACAAAGCCTTTCGTGAGCGCTGTTTGATGGCGCTTTGATGCTTACGAAAAGACTACAATTCCCTGACCAGTACAGAACAAATTCGTTTTTCTTAGGTTCATGGTGACTCTAGTGTCCTTTTTTGTTTTTTCTCTTTCCACGTCTTGAATTGCTGTCCGTTTTTCGGTCCTTGCTTGTTGTTGTCAAAAGGAGGCGTGCTGGGATGAAGAACAAACCTTTCGTGAGCGCCGTTTCATGGCGCTCTGATGCTTACGAAAAGACTACAATTCCCTGACCAGTACAGAACAAAATCGTTTTTCTTAGGTTCATGGTGGCTCTATGTAGTGTCCTTTTTTGTTTTTTTCTCTTTCCACGTCTTGAATTGCTGTCCGTTTTTCGGTCCTTGCTTGTTGTTGTCAAAAGTAGGCGTGCTGGGATGAAGAACAAACCTTTCGTGAGCGCTGTTTCATGGCGCTCTGATGCTTGCGAAAAGACTACAATTCCCTGACCAGTACCCATCATATTGCGCTTGTCCCGAAAAAGCCTAACGTTACCAGGCGTGCCATTTTTGGTTTGGTGTTGCTTTCGGTTAGCCGGTGACTCTTGCGCCCTTTTAAATAATTATTTTTCCACCTGTTGAGGCACTGCTATATATCTGTTTGGCCAATCTCGCTTGCCATCAAGAGTAGGCGTGCTGGAATGAAGATTAAGCCTTTCGTGAGCGCTATTAAATGGCGCTTTGATGCTTACGAAAAGACTACAATTCCCTGACCAGTACACTGCAGTACCGACTCGTTTTTTGTTGCGCGGTCCAGAAAGATACTGTGAAGCGGTGTTTTTTTTGTTTTCATAGCTGCATGGCGGATGTCATGGCGGTTTTGGTGGACCTCTCTCTACGCGTACATCTTGAGGCCCTACTGTCCATTTGCCGTCTTTTGTTGTTGCAGTCGAAATGTGTGTTGGAATGGAGACAAAGCCTTTCGTGAGCGTTACTTCACGGCGCCTTGATTCATTCGACAAAACTACAATTCCCTGACCAGTACCAAATGTTGCCGATAGGCTTATGTTGTCTCAGGTGTGCCTGTCGCGATGCGTTGGAACCACCTCGTCGAGAATTTTCCGAAAACGTATCGTTTGATGTATACATTCTCTTCGTTACGGAGAAGTCGAGCCTTGAAAATCGGTCCAGGGGGTGTGCTACCTTACGTCACTTTGCGGGTATGCACTTGTTCTTCCTGACTCTCGACGACAATTATGATTGTTAAGAAATGAGTCGTTTTTCATGACGTTTTTTTGGTTTTTTGTCGTGCGCTGGGATGACGATAGCACCTTTCGTGAGCGCCGCACGGCGCGCTGATGCTTACGAAAAGACTACAATTCCCCGACCAGCTACCGGCAAAACTCTCACGCAAACCCTTGCACAGCACTCTTGTATGATTCCGCTGTATCGCTCGAAAGGATATCTGGTTGCTGTGTTGTGGCGATCCGCTACGTACGCGTGTGTGTTTGGCACTTCTCCCGGGCTTGTTCAACTGCTGTGGGTGTTTACCACGAGATTTCCATAGCGTTTCCCTTAAACGGCATCCAGCACGCCTACCCAGTGCCGCGTGTTGGTCGTCCTTCGTGCTGTTGCTCATTTTTTTTGTTCTTGAGGTGGGGTCTCTGGAGTGGTGTACCCCTCTTACCGTTGGTTGATACCCCCTCCTCCCCCCCCACATCGACTCAACTTGGTGTCGCTCACTCAGGTCGAAGATTGAGGGCATGGAGGCTTCCGTGAAGGCCATCCTCACTGAGGAGAAGGTAGGTTGTCCTCTACAGTATGTTTTTATATCTTCCTCCTGTGTGAACTCGTTGTTGTAAGTGTTTCATCTTCGTCCTGTGTGACCTCTTCACTTTTACGTGTTTCATCTTCCTCCCACTGATAATGAGTTCACACAGGAGGAAGATATAAAAACATACTGTAGAGGACAACCTACCTTCTCCTCAGTGAGGATGGCCTTCACGGAAGCCTCCATGCCC
>FN647968.1:71823-132152 GCA_000310025.1 Ectocarpus siliculosus | reverse complement strand
GGGGGGGGGGGGGCATGCACGCATGAGCGTACAAGGTGGAAGGGCGGGTCATCTTCGGGGCTGGGGGTCTGTCTACTCCGAGATTTACTACAATACACACCTACCATTTCGGTAGCGACCGGGATTCTCCTTGGCTGAAACTTATCCGCGAACAACAATTCCGCAACTATGTTCGTCGATTCATACAGAAACATGTCCCAGTGTTTGCTCTATCCGCTGTACTCGCTGAACACTTTTAAGCATGCATGCCGGTTGAGTTCGAGGCCAGTAACGGGAGACAACGACCAACAGTGACAGCAAACCATTCGGGGGGGGGGAGTAAACGCTCGGAATAGCATGTGCGGCGAGATGAGCAAGACAGGCCTACCGCAGGCACGACGACGAAAGGGTCTCTGGATGAAGTGGGTCGGTTGAGCGAAGACACCTGGGAGAAAGGGGGGATGACTATGTCGACGGAGATGACGCCATGACCGACCGCCGGTGGCTTCCAAGAATGTCGACAAACACCACCATAACTATTAGAAGCAAAGAATATGTTGCACTTTCGATTGTTCTTCGGACTCATCAAAGGTTGTATGTATGCTACAGTAACTCACTGGTGATGTCGTAGACCTTGTCCTTGATGATGATCCACGCGCTTTCCCTCGAGTTGTGCTTGGCCACTTCCTGAGAAAAAGAAAAGCCGAGCAAGCACCAGCGAACACCTTACCAACTGAAGTACAGCGGTAGTGGATCCAGTGGCTCCTACATGAGGCTACTGCATAAACAGAGCCGATCGAAGGCCGGTAAAATTGCGGAACACACAGTACGAATATTCAAACATGTGTTGTTGAACAGCAAAAAAAAAAAAAAGGGCGACCGGCCGATGGGTGGGACGTATGCGTACGTACCTGCCAGGTGAACTTGTTGTTGGCAACCGCGGTCTCCTCCGCCGAGGTAATTTCCGCCGGAGTCGCGACCGATACCCGGTGCCGGAGGCCATCATCTGAGGAGCACAACCGTTGTTGTTGTTGTTGTTGTTGTTGTTGTTGTTGTGCAATAGTGTTGCTGCTGTAGATGCTGCCGTAGTTGCTGCAGCAGCGGTGAGGAGCTACACTGCTGTCAATTGTGTTGTTGACTGCCTCTGCTATAGTTGCAGCTGTGACTGCCGCAGTAGCACGAACGATTGTGTTGTTTGGTGTTAGTTCTGCAGCTGTTGCCGTACTTTCTGCAGTTTAGCATTAGTGGTGCATTGCTCGTTGCTAGTACTGCTGCTGCTGTAGTTGCAGCTGTATTGGCTGCAGCAAATACGTTATTGTCGCTCTTGCTGTTGTTCTCGTTACCGCCTTCTTTCACTCAAGGGTAAAGGATATGTGTCTCGTACTCCGTATCTACAGCAGTATCCCGATCGTGACCACTGTGCAACATGCTCCCCCAAGAGGGAACCGTACACACCCTCTCATTCTCTCACTACATGTGAGACACGTGAAGAGGAATAAATACACAAGGCGTCTGATTGGACGATTATTGCAGCGCAAATTGTTGTGCACTCCGACATCTTTGGGCAGCAGTACTGCTGCTGCTGGAGACACCACCAGGAAAATCACATGGAGGCAACACTGCTGTCTCGCATCGCACAGGGGCTGGTGTGCGCCGCTGAATAGCATGCGTGCAATAGGAGTGCGTGCAGCAGCTGTCATGGAATGAACCAGCAGCAGCCTCGCTTACGACTATTGTGGTACGGCTAAACCTCGATTTTTTCGATTCTCCGATCACCAGCCAATCACATCGTGAACACAGGCGTATGTTTGCATGTTCAAACATGCTAGGCTGTGTTACGGGAAGCTTTGGTTCACGACGGTTGCACCTAGGGAGAAGGTGGAACTTGCACAAGATCCCTCCGATTTCGACATATCAACACGCCAGACGGGGGGGGGTCGCACCTGGTTTGGGGACACCAAATGTACCAAAATGCAATGCGCCGTTGTAAGTCTATGATCACGGGGCACGTACACGTACGACATGCAGCCTTTCAATTCATTCCAATAGACCCATACAAATGCACCTCATTTCGTTGTGTTTGTCCGCCGACTACGGAAATTTGGACGGAAGGGGGCGTCACCCACGAATGAACATGGATGCCCTCGTCCATGACAATGCCTACACTTGGCGGTCAACTCTGTGCATCCCTTCCTGCTGCTAGGAGGGGGCTGCATCACACCGAGCGGGGGGGCGCAGGGACAAAAACAGCTGTAAAAAAAAGCTCGTCTTGCAGCGAGAGATTTGGTATCGGTTATGCAAGCTGCTGATTGTCTGCTGACGTGCACAATTCGGTCACACAAAGCACCGCCATGCTGCGCACTCACCGGCAGATCGGTAATCAGACTCCGGAGGCATTGTAATCGTCCCTTCCTCTCTTTGCGAGCGTCCTTGGCAAGGGTAGCACGGCTCGGCTGGGGCGGTACTGCCAGGTACAGGAGACCGCCTGCTGCTGGCTTGGTGTGACGCACAGCGGACATGCGGCGGAATCAGCGAACACGACGTCTGACTAGACCGGAATGCACTGCCTATCACTACAAAAACCAACATACCTCAGAGATGGTCTGCACGCTTTCAATCAAATCTGTGCGCAGCAGTAGTTACAGGCACCGCCTTGATGGCGCGCTAGTGGGTGCGGGGGTGCAGCAGACCTTGGTTGCAAAAATCAGCAGCGAATAATTGTGGCAAGGTGTGGGGAGCTTTGTGAACATGGGAAATGTGCTAGACTGCTCGACGGTGAGTGAGATGCTCGTTGTGTTCTTCAAAACGGATATGTTCTCGCGTATTGCGCGTTGACAAGGACCTGCAGGGTTGCCAAAGAAACCCATCAAGCTATCAGACCCATGCCGTCTCTCTCTCTCCCTCTCTCTGCACGGTGGGTTGGCCAAGTTATGCGCCAGGTGTGTTCGGCATCGCCGCGTGGGCCCTGGTCCTATCCCTTGAACACAGCACGCAATGCACCGCATGACGTTAGATACCACATCCCCTCCGCGCGAAGCTTGTTCACAACCTCTTGGGAACAGCGGCGTTGCCGATTCATCTTGTAATATGGCGCTGAGCGCGATTCCGAAGTACAAACATCTCTGAGACCTACCATGCTCCCTCTGGGTGGCAATCAAGAGCGGAGGAAGGTCGCCCGGGGGTGCTCGGGGATGGGTAATATTTGAATATTTTGTCCTGACTGTTGCCGTTTTCTTGCTTGCACCTGCTGCCCTCTGCGATGCTGCTGTCATCTAGTACCTACTGAAATCCCTGTGTGCATGTCGGACGAATGCCACCAGTTTGTTAATATAAAAATCTCCAGCGATTCTACTGTTTGACTCTATTTTTGTCCGGTGGCTAGCGAACGATTTGGAAAACAGAAGCGAAAAACACGCGGCACGACGGGGTGGTTTTGTGACATTTCTTTGCCTCTCACCACTATAATAGGTTTACCGTCTGTTCGTGACTCTTCCTATCTACTTCCAGCTCTTACGCCCTCTGATTTCTCAAGCGTTGATCTACGGGCTTTTACGCCCTCTGATTGGTCGAGCGTTGGTTCGATCGATTCCTTTCCGCGCCCTCACGGTTGAACATCCGGCCAGACCTAACGAGGCACTATAAATCAGACCAGGTAGACCTCCCTCCCGCCTACCCTGCCCCCCCCCCCCCCCCCCCTTCGAAAAAATAAGGACCCATTAGATCAAATCCACGAGCCGGACGGCAACCTGCCCACTGAGATCGGCCCCACCGGAAGCGATGACGCGAGGTCGCAAGGCTCGTCCCACTTCCAAGGGTCTCACGCTGGCGGGGAGAGGGGGAGTCCCGCACCGCCGCCCAGGCCTGAGGTTCTCTTCCTTGAGGAGGCCGTTCCTCTGAGGGACAGCATCATGTGGAAGTTGCAAAGGTGCGATCTTGTAATTGTTTTGCGTCGCGGCTCCCTTCGAGGGCAACATCATCCTGTAAGCCTTCTTTAGTCTTGGGCCCCGAGGTGAGGTGGTAGCTGGAAACAGCTGTGAGTGTTTGAGCGCTTGCACTTTGCACATGGTGGTCCTTACCACAATGTGACGGTCGTTTTTCCTAGCCCTAACCCTCAGCGGCGGCAGCTTGCTAACACGCTGCCAAGGCGAGAAACACGAAGATGCCAAATGATGTGTCCCAACACGGTACGTATTGACGTCACCGAAACATGTGCCGTCGTTGTGAATCCGCCTGTTGGAAGGGAGTACTACACGGCGCACCACGTGCAGTGCTGGGAGAAGATGGTGGTGCCGTGCTTCGTCACCTCCAACTCTTTCATCGCCAACGCCTACGCGAGGTGAGCCGCCCCCGTCCAGCCGCTACCGCTCCTGCTGCTGTGTGTACGTGTGTACGGTAGCCGTGCATGCGGTCGTCGAGGCTTGGCAATAATGACGAAGCCGGCGGGGCTGACTGACTGGCTCAAGTGTTCCCACTTCCGTTATTTCTACAAGTATCATACAATGGAGAACACATTCTTTGTCGCTACTTGTACAAGAAATGCGTGCTTGGTTGTACCTGATGGCGCCACCACCATTTCTTCGGGCGACGGCGAGCGTAAGGAAGCTTTCCCGGTCAATGTAGCAGTCCGGCTCTTGCATGCCTTCGTTACCGCCATTCCCACATGTTTTGTTCCCGAATGTTGTCGTCGCCTTCGTGGATGACCCTGCTAAGACAAAGCCCGCGAGATGGGAGCGTGACAAAATGGAGGTATGAAGTTCGTGCTGTCCGGGCAAAGGTGCATGTCATGTCACACCGATTGCTGTCCCGTAGCATGCCCACCCTTAACGTCGTTTCTTTGTCATCTCCACCCGCTGACGAGGTCGAATTGTTTTGAGTCGCACCGCAAGCACTCTTGTTTCGTTTCCTCTTGGAAAATAAAATCCAAGAATTGTCGTGTCCGCCCGTTCGGCAGAATCCTGGTCGGTTTCATGCGGGACTGGTTCCTCTTCAGTGGGCGCGCCGACCAATCAGAGCCGCTGCTGATCTTAGAGGTGAGGGCAGCGTCGTGAGTAGGGACGTTGAAGGGTAGTCAAACCCGATGCAAGGCCTGTGGAAATTGTTTTCATGTTCCAGCGTGCAGCTTGCGCTGAGAAGGTGGGCTGGGTTTTGGCTAGCTAGTCCACAGCCAACACGGACGTTGGTCCTGTAGAATAGACACGATTATTCACCGCGCGAATAATATACATATCTATTCCGCATGGTAGCAGTCATTTGCAAGCTGTAGTTGCGATCGCGTGTCAGCATGTTGAGGCACGCTCGACGAAAAAATCATCCGAACAGCTCTAGAAGCAGGTAGAAGCAAGCGGAGTGAGTTGGGCGGACTACCACACGTAGAGGGTCCTTCCGTGTACCTGGATGCCGAACCGAGGCCGAGATTGGGTAGCAGCCGTTGTAGGCACTGGAGAAGATCCATGTACCGACGGTTGGTGATACCGTAAGGATGCGGGTCTCCGCACAGGGGTGTTAGCTTTTTTCAAAGCTTCACCACTCGACAACTAGGAAGGCAACACTGTTGAAAAAGCGGTTTTGGAATCATCTCATCGAGTTCTTTCCTTAGACGTGTTGTGTTGCCTTCGCACCCTCCTCGTTGCGGAGTAAGAAAGCTTTGAATAACGCTAACACCCCTGTGCGGAGACCTGCATCCTTACGGTATATTGGGATCCGACAAGACCGGCTCCTTACTCTCGTCTCGCTCGTGGCAGATCGGGGCGGGTCACGGCAAGTTCAGCTGCCTGGTGCTGCAGCATCTCCTGGAGATGCGAGAGTTCCTCCCGACTCTCGCGCCAAAAGGCGGCGGAACTCGGATAGAAGGCCAAGGGGGCGAAGTGAACGCACCGGGGCACAGCGAAACCAGCGGCGGAAGCGGCGGAACTGTGGGTGAAACTGCCGACCAAGATTCGCGAACAGCAACCACCGACGGCGCTACCGCAGTGCCCGACGAGGGAGAAAGGCGGCCAGAGGGTGCTAAAAGAAAAGGGTCGGCCGCCAGTCGACAAGAAAGTGAAACCGTCGGCGACAGAAGTGCCGGTTCGTCGAAGGCGGAGGATAAGGGTGCGCAGGCGTGGAAAGGGAGCGAGGCCGCGGACGGACTCCCTTTCCGATATGTCGTCACCGACGTGGCCCAGGTGCGGCGTGAAAAGTGGGCTTCCCACGCCATCCTTGTACCTTGGATATCGTTAGAGGGAAACGCTAGGGCTTGCGAAGGCCCGGGGTGCTGTCGCAAGATCCCCTGTTCTTGTAGTCCAACACCTAGTCCCCAATAATGACGCTGGTGTTTTTCGGGTCCTAACCCTTCGTTCAAGGCCGGCCTGGGGCCGGAAGACTTTTTTCCGGATGGAGAGTATTTCATGGCGAAACGATCACCCAGTAGACAGACCTGCGTTTGAGATTTTAGATGCAATGAGGGACATTAGTGCGGTGTTGAGAAAACATTCCAGTACAGGTTTTTGTTTTTGTACTGCTGCTACTACCCTTGCCAAACGAATTTGGCTGCATCGAAACCCCGCGCTTGTTGCGGATCGAACTATAGAGAGATCATGAGTGCTGTGTGTCAGCACGAAATGTACTTGTACGAAGTTCACAGTGTTAGGTTTAACCATGGTGCTGCGGCGGTTACATCGCGTGGACGTTGTTTTTTCGTGCGTCCCTTTCAAACGAACGGATGCTGCCTGCCTGACTCTTCCTTTTATGTACGAAAGGCGCTCTGTCGCTCGCGTTGTTTACTCCTGGAGTGCGCGCGGGACAGTGTACCGTCACCAGGATGACCGAGCTTCGTTGCTCATTGGGCCTTATGCTTCTCTCCAAGAATGTCTATCTCACAGGTTGATTGGGCCAGGCATGGTGTTTGCTTTTCCCCGCCACACGGGATTTTTTCCGCCGTTTCCTGCTTGCCTTTCACCTGCTGACGTTGCCGCCGGTAACCGCCGTGACTGGCACGGCCGTGCTGGCGCCACGAATGCTCCTCCGCTGCTCTGCTCGTGCCGAGAAGGGTACTCTGGACTACGTCCGACGTCACCCCTCGATGCAGGGTTTCTTGAAGAAGGGCGTGTTGGAGGTGAGCCCTTGCTTTGGAGTGCTGGCGATGCAACTACATCGCCGTGGTTTTTTCTGCGATGATTCTTTGAATCACGCACGTGCACGCGATACGGTGCCTCTGCTACGGCTGTGACGGCTGCCGCTGTCGGCGGTTATAATGTTTGACCTGTGGGGGTCCTCGCGTAGGTCGGGCAACGGCGTGCCGCTGCTGTGGTTTACTCCCGAGACAGACCTATTTTTTCAAGTCCACGGCAATTTTTAGTCGTACTGATACGAAGTATCGATAGTTCCTGACACCATCTCTCTCGCACATGAGCACACGCTCCGTTGCCGCCGCAGGCTCATCGTAACGGTATGTCCTGTTTCGGTTTCCTCCGTTTTGGCTTTTGGGTTTGTCGGAGCGCTCACACCGCCGGTGAAGAAATTGAGCGTCCTTTCTTTTCGTTTTTTCGTTTTTTTACCTTAAAGTTTTGTACAATGGACCGTTTGTGTCGGTGGCGTGGACGGGCACCTTCACAGATCCACTCCGGTTAGGCCGCTGCTGCTGCAAGCGGTCCTTGATTTTGTCGTGGTGCCTTGTGACAGGTGGCGCTTCTGGACGCGGAAGACCCAAGCCCCCCGAGCACGTTGCTGCTGCAGGTATGTCGGATACCGGTCTGACGGGCCCCTCATTTCGGAGAATAGACACCTCGGTCTTGACCCGTGCACTCGCTTCATGTGTGTGTACGCGGATTCCGATTTTCGTCTGTCGGGAGAGCACGACAAAACTCATTTTCGATAGTGCTTGGTGCTGTTTACACGCTGTTTGCGCTATCGTGGGGCATGCCGCTACATGTACGGGGATATTCGGTGCTGTGCAATGAGATTGGCATGTGTTGTGCAGTTTGGAAGGCCCACGATGATAGATCCACTTGCTATTCTCTTGCTCGACAGCAGTGCTGTGCTTTGCTGTTTAGGTAGGACTGCGCAGATGATTGGTGGAATCCACATCCCTCCGTTGGGGGTGCTGATGCCCTATCCCCTGCTTTGTGCTTCAATCGGGAATTCCTTCTCTTGCGTTTGCCTGCGGTTCTTAAAACGAATTACCGCTGATGCCATAACGGCTTGGTCTCAAGGACGAACACCAAGATTCTTGTGGAGGTAGAGGATCAGAACGGTTCGCATGCAGAGAGAAAATAAGACGTATTGCCGGGAGGGTCAAACAACGTCCGGAACCGTTTGGTGGGGCCGGTTTTTAACGTCGCACTTCTGTCGTTGATTGCTTTGCGGTCGTCGGATGAGTAACGGGTTCCGTGCGTGATTGTCGGTGGATGTCGTGCAGGCAATGCGATACTTGTGGAAGATCTTCTTGGTATTGTAGGCAGATGCCATTTCAACAAGTTACGATGAGATCTCACCATACAGCATGCATCCTGTGGACTTTTTTTTTTTTCACATTCACTCTTGTTGCCCTGATACTCAGCCTTTAGCTGTGGCTCTTTTACGGGTGACATCTGTCTAATATCTTTTGGTCGGTCGTATAGCATCATCCGATATTTGTGTTCGCTATCTCGACCGGAGTTCCAACGGACGGGCGAGGCTTCCTTGAACAGGGCTAGCCTATCTCTGCCGCTGTTGCCCCCTGTCGTACTTGGAACGTGGCAAACCTTGGCCTACGCAGGTGTCGGGGCAGGTTGTGGACCTCAAGTCTGCGAAGAATCCGGTGGCGACGGTGTGCAACTACGTGTTCGACTCTCTCCTGCAGGACGCCTTCCGGTTGAAGGGGAAGACCTTGTATGAGAACAGGTGAAACCCCGCGCTACATTCTGGAGGTAGATATCTACCGCCACCCTAGGGTACGCCTACTGCTGTACAGCAGTGCTGTTCTGATAGCACATGCTCGTGCTGGTCGACCTGTTTGGAGTACGCGATCGAGTGTCTCTGATCGGTAGTGACTCCGGGGGTGATCGGAGGTTTACACGAGGTTGGTTGGTGCGTTCGCATCTCCTTGAGAGTCAAACGCTTCCCAAAGTGGAGGTAGCTTTTTCGCTGCGAGACGATGTGTACAGTAGCTCGTGTTTAATGCACTCTTCGTTGCTGTCTGGCGCACCGGTGTCTTGTCTGGTAGACAGCGACCGTCACCCAAACAGGTTGACGGAAGATGCGGCCTCTCTAACTACACGGACTGTTGTTTGGTCGTTGGCCCTAGAACCTAGATGAACCAAATTACTGTAATTTGCTTAGCCCGCGAAAACCCGTTGTGCGCCTGGTCGTCTTGTTGTCTTCCCGTTGATGACATCGACCTCTCGTGCACCATTCGACCATTTCCGGGCGCGGGGGCTGCCTCTTACGGAATGCCGTGCATCGCCCCACAGGGTGACCATCACCGCGACAAAGCCCCTGCCGGAGAATTTGGCCGAGGTTGGTGTTTTTTTTATGTGCCCCGATGCACCTTGCTCAGCTACACTTCCCCGTTCTCATATTTTCATACTTTATTAGGTAGAGAGGTAGTATTTCAATATTTTTGATTTTTTCATTACCTAGTCAGGACTTGGGGAACCCCAGGGACCCGAAATTTGTTCAGAACTTCTCGGCAAGCGTTCCTGCGCCGACTCAGGGTCGGATCCGCGGGTGCAACAATTCGCTCCTTTGCAGCCGAACCAAATGAAGCAGGTACCTAAGGTGCCTTTTGACACCAGTTGAAGAATTTGTACCTTTTCGCTTGTGCTCCGGCGCCTGTTTTTCTTTACTGATCATTTAACTGTTGCTGCCTGCAGGTGTAATGTTGTGGTTGATAAGCGGGGGGTGCGTACAGTAACAACGCCAGTAGCCCGTCCAGCGAACCGCTCAATTTTTTCTCACCAATCCGTCGACGTCCGTCTTCAGTCCACCAGTTTGTTGTCGTTGTCGTTGTCGTTGTCGTTGTCGTTGCCGTTGCTGTTGTAGTCCTTCGGGTCAATGTTGCATTTGGTGATGTTTTAGCCGCTGCCCTTCTTTCATGCGGACGTGTGGTGTGCTGTACTGCATGCGTCCTTTGCCCAAATTCGTGCTGACGTTGATCGTTTTTTGAACCCGCAACCTCTGTCGGTCGTTTGTTCAGCTATCGCTCACGGCACTTCAAGGGCTGGGGTTGCAATGGGAACACCGGCGGCATGCGTTGACAGCCGAGAGGGCTAGAGCATACTACGCAGGGGTAGCGACCGGTGAGGCTCCCCACCTCTCCCCGGTTGGTGCCCAAAAGACGCATGTCCTGGCGTGATCGTCGTGGCCTCAATTTGAAGCACCAACTCACGGAGATATTTTTGCGCCCTGGACAGCTCAAGAATTTGCTGAAAACAGCTCAATAATATTCCCTTTGGTATCGCGACTAGGTTTGACTTCTTGAGGCATTCTGACGAAAACACACGTGTTGGAGTTCTTGAGTGGCCATACTGTTGGGATTTGGCATGATGGAGCGCTTCTGCTGTTCCCCGGCTATCGGAGCTTGTTCTTGCAGAAGAGGGGACGACACTTCCCCGTGCCCATTAGGGCCGTCGTTGGGCAACAGAACGGGGAGGACCCTCCAAAATCCGCGTGCCCCCCACAGTCCCGGGTGCCTCGTCCTTCGAGAATGTGGTCGACGGCCGTCAAGCGGGCGGAAGGAAGGCCAGGAAACTCTTAAAACGCCTGTCCGCTCACCCGCACCTCCCCTTACACCTGGTCGCCCACAGCCGCAGATATCACCCCCCTCCCCTTCCTCTCTCTCGAAACGCCCTGACTAACTCTATGTCAATGCTTGGGGCTGGGGTTTGTGGTTCCCTGTCGATTGCGGCACGCGTTCGTTCCGTGGACGGGCTTTCCGGCAACGGCGCCAGGTACGGGACTAGCCCGGGACACTCAGGCGACCACCTTGAAGGGGGAGGCCGTACAGGGAGGGGACGGAGGGGACGCCGGAACCGCGTCTCCGAGACGCCAGGCTTCACGGGAAGGTGGGTCCTGCTCCCGAGGATTGAGGCGGTGTTCGCAGAACTGCGGCGGAATATGAGCGGCAGAACTTAGGCTAAGGAGCCAATGGTCTGGTTCCAAGGGTCTTTATCATCTAGATATTTGAGCGGCAACACCCGCGAAGGATGTTGTCGAAGGCTTCGCGTCATGTACCTTTTCTCCGAGGATTTCGGGTTGTCGGTATTGCTTCCAACAAGTATTGCAAAACATAAGTAGTCAGACATATGAACCTATTCCGGCCTGAGCTCTTCCTGAGTACCACAAGCTTTGCTGAACCACCTTGCGAACGACCAACACCTCAACGTGTCACATGGTCGATATGTAAAGATGTACAGCGTTCACGTGCAGCTGCGTATTTGTGGGCAAGGGTTCCACTATTTATTTTGCTTGTCAAGCCCCGTGCGCTCATGCTCTCGAAGACCACCGGTGTTTTCGTGTTGTTATTGTTTTCGTGTTGTTATTGACCTTATAAGGAAAGACGAAACGGGGTGCTCAACGCCTGTACATCGTGCTGCCACATACGTCACTTGAAATCCCATCGTTTCCTGTCGTTGTTCTTGCGAAGACGAAGATGTACCTACAGACGGCGGAGTTCAAGGAGGTCAAGGCGGTGTGGAAAACGCGGGTGATGACGGTCAAGAAAAGGGCGAGGACGAAGCCGGCAGAACATCGAACAGCGCACCAGACAGCGGCGCAACAGAAAGCGGCTCAACAGAAAGCGGCGCGACAAAAAGCGGCGCAAAAGGTGACACTGCCGGGACGACGTCCGTGCTCGAAGGACAGGATGATGCTGGTGCTGGTAACAGTACCGGTGCAGTGGTCGAAGAGAACTTGCCATCAGCGAGGAGCCCGGATTCTGATTTCGACGATCTGCTCGCTTCGTACGTGGACGGAGCGGAGGAGGGGGACAGCGGAGTCTTCGGCAAGACGGGGGGCTCCCTGCTCATGCCACTCGGGGCCTTGCGGCTATTGAGGTGGGTTTTGTGAACAACGGGAGAGGAAAGAGAGGCACAAGCAGAAAAGTGCGGCGACCCTTAGTTGTATATATGTATCCAACAGGTCCATAACCACTCGCCTTTTCTGAAGTACCAGGCCCAGGATTAGAGGGCAGGCGTCCTTCCTTTGACTACTAGAATCATGTCTTGAGTCTTACTGAAGGACGGCCCTGTGTTCGCTTGGTTCGGCAGGCATCTGTCGTCGCTGTCCGGCGGGCGAGGCTTGGTGCTTGTCGGGGACAAAGGCTACATGAAGGACGAAGAAATGGCTGGGGACAGGGACCCCCACATCGCTTACCACGGCTCGCTCTCGTGCATGGTGAGCCCCGGAATCGGTTACGGCTTTTCATCATCACTGGAGCTTCTGGCTTTCTGGCACACCTGGACCACCAGGCTTGTCTATTGTGTGTCTTGGCAATGCTGCGCGGACGCTTGTCGAGCCATGGGAAACCGCGTTGGCTATGAGGGACGCTCCCTGTGGCTAGTTCTTGCCCCGAGATGCCGAACCCTTTTTCGCTACGCCCCAAGCCCCGACCGGGCGATCTCGTCGCTATCATGCCGTCGGCCAGCGATGTGATATTCGCTACCCGCCCCACGCCTTGGGCCGGGCGCTGTTTTCCGCGACAGGTGAACCTGGATGCGCTCGCGCGGTACACGCACCAGAGGGGGGGCTGGTCGCTCTCGTCCCCGTACATGGAAGGCTTCAAGTGCCAGGCGTTGGCGTTCGGCATGGAGGAGGAAGCTCTGCAAGAGACTCGATTCGCCTTCGAGGGCTCCATGCAGGTATTAGAGTCATATCAATGTATGGGAGAGTCAGCCCTCTGCCACCCTGTGGCTTGCTTCGGGGAGGGGGGGGAGGCGTGCTCAGCCTCCAGCGCAATGGTCGATCTGTGAGGCTGTTTGCTTCATGTCTTTTGGGAAAAACGTGCGCCAATCGCCTGTTGCACGGAGAGTTTGTCTGAAACCACTCGATATCGTGTTTGACGTTCCTACCGCCTTCACTCCGTAAACCCTCTCACTACTCCCACGCTCTTCCCACCCCGTGTGACGAGAGTCTTCTCTGAAGGACCAGCAGCAAGGGTCGCAAAATGTGTTGCCGACGAACAAATCCACAACTTTCGACCGCTGGCCCCTGCTGGATTACACCAAAGGGGATGTCATCCCCATTTCTCTCAATCGTTGCCTTTGTATAGTCTTGGTAGTTGCTATTTACTTCCACACACTTTATTTTGGCTGTAGGAACTACCAAGATCCTGCAGCTATTGCGAAGAAACCAATGACGTACGGCTCTCGCGAAGACTCCCTCGGCCTCAGGCTGACCGTGGGGGACACTGCCGTAGATTCAGTTGGTTTGCGGTCACGAAGAATCCCTCATTTCCCGCGGCCCTGTGCGCCATGTTTCCCGCAGCAAATGCGTCGGAGTTTTGCTTTGTCCATCGTTCCGCTGGTATGTAGCTTGCGTGCAAACTGCAACAATCGGGCCTCCTACTAGACGTCTATTCGGAATGTTGACCCCTTTTAAACAACCCGTACGAGCATGTAGCACTGCAAGCTCAGCGAAAGCAGCATGAACACCAACATCGTCGTCGTTGTCATGATGATCGTCAACAATAATCGCGGCTGCGTTTGTGTCAGGCTTTCGGGCCAGAGTCGTTCAGCATGCTCCAGAGAGCGGTGAAGGACGAGGTCTCCCAACCCAGCCTGGGCCTAGTGGTGCAGCTTCTCCGTCTGTCTAGACTGGACCCGGACGTGTTCATGAAGTTTCGAACATCGGTTGTCGATCAGGTACAAGCTTGCCGACTGTTTCCTCTCTCCTAGAGGTGATCTTGTTCGGTCGATTTGTTCGGTAGCTGTAAGGGCCCCCCAGCGTCTCATGTATGAAAAATATATTCTCATCTCCAAGATTTATGGAACTTATACGAAGAGAATATTGTAGCCTTCATGCAAAGGTTGTAGAACATCTATGGATGAAAACAAGCTCATGTCGAAGACTGCGGGATTTCCACCAATGGAAACGGTCTCAATTCAAATGTTTCCGAACATCTACAGTTCAACATATTCAGCCAAGCAAAGTTCCAAACCCCCTTGTGATTTTTTCCATTCGTACGAATAGATGTTCCAAGGCCTTTGAAATGAGATTTTTTTCCTTCGCAGATAGTCCGCAAGCTTTGAGACGAGGTTGTATTCAGAAGTGGTGATTCCGCAACGCTTGGGCAAGTTTTTTTCATTCGATCTGCCAACGCCGTTGAATTTCGACAACATTATTTTGTAGTTATTCCGCAAGCTTCGAGGCGAAGTTTGTTTCATTCGTAGACATACGTGTGGTGAGTTTTGTTCATTCGTAGATGTGCCAAGACGGTTGAATATTGATCGTTTTCATTCGTATATGTTCCGCAACCTTTGCGGCGAGGTTATTTTCATTCGCAGGTGTTCCATCGCTTTTGAATTTCGACAAATTGCACTCCCAAGATATTTCGCAATGTTTTGATACAAGGTTACTTCATTCGTAGCCAGTCTGCAATATTTGAGGTGCGTGTTGTTTCATTTGTAGATGTACCAAGGCCTTTGAATTTTGATCATTTGTATTCATAGATAGTCCCCAAGCTTTGAGACAAGGTTACTATCAATCGTAGATGTTCCGCAGTACTTGAGATGATTTTTGGTTTTCATTCGTAGATGTGCGAAGGCCTTTGAATTTTGGTCATTTCATTCGTAGATGGTATTCCGCAAGCTTCGAGGCGAGTGTCTTTTCATTCATAGATGTCCCGACCTTGGATTTGAGACTATTCATTCCAAGATATTCGCCGACGTTTCGCACGAGGTTACTTCATTCATCGATGTTCTGTTCTGCAACATTTGAGGTGCGTTTTTTTTTTCATTCATATATGTGCCAAGACCTTTGAATGCTGATACTGTTCATTCGTAAATATTCCGCAAGCCTTAGGCGAGGTTATTTTTATTCGTCAATGTTCCCACCTTTGGATTTGAGACTGTGTTCATTCCAAGATATTCGTCGATGTTTCGTACGAGGGTACTTCATTCGTAGATGTTCCGCAATACTTGAGGTGCGTTTTTTTGTCATTCATAGATGTGCCAAGGCGTCGGAATGCTGATTCTTTTCATTCGTAAACATTCCGCAAGCCTTGAGGCGAGTTTAATTTCATTCGTAGATGTTCCCACTTTGATTTGAGACTATTTTCTTTCGAAGACATTCCGCAATGTTTGAGACGAGGTTACTTCAGTCGTAGATTTCCCGAACCTTGAGAGTGAGGGCTCGGTCGACGTCGGTCCTAGCGCTTGTTGGCCGATCGTGCCCAGCCTGGCCACGTGTGGGAACGATGAAAAGGTGGATCTTACACCTGCCGTCCGATCCACATATGTCTTGTGTTGGGCGCGGATATGGCTACTGCTGCTGCTGCTGCCGCTTCCGCGTGCTACTCACGTGTTGAATTTGGCTGGGTTTCTAGTGCGTTGCCAAGCATCTTCGACGTTGTTGATTGGCGTACTTTCCCCCCTCAAGAAAAATGAAGGGGATCGACAGATCGCACACGATTCGAGCTGGGGTACGCCGTGGATGATGGAAAGTCACAACACCAATCTCGCTTCGCCGTCCCTCTCCGTACATCGTTAGGAACTGAATCGTTAGTGCAAAGTTGGACGTCTCGTTGGTGCTGAGGCACGAGGGCGTCAGCCAGGTTGGATCCCCCTTTGATTTCTCTCACAGCAGTATTTTCTCTGACTTTGGGTCTGCGTGCTCGAATTTCGCAGGTCTCGAGCCAGGAGCTTTCGCCTTCGGTCTGGGAAGACCTCAAGAAGGACACAACGGCCATTGCCCAACACTGCTACCCCTTGCAGCAGGTGAATACATCTCTTTCGTCGTGGGAGTCGCTTGAGAGACAGAGAGAGAGAGAGAGAGAGAGAGAGAGAGAGGGAGGGAGAGGGAGATCATCGTCTTGAAAACAGGGGCTGCCTCACTGAAACTGAGCCTTGTCACTTGTACGTGCTCCTCTGCGGCTTGAGAAGGCACTCTTGTGTGAATCATTTCCTTTTGCTCTCCAGGACGATCATCGAGATGTTCGCTGCATGAAGCAAAGCTTCCGCGCCTACCTATATATGACCGAAGAATACATTGCCTGACGTACAGAAAAAAAAGGCCGTTTGTTACAGGTCGTTTTTGGTTTTTTGTCAGTCAATAAAGTGTTATTTCTGATTTCGGGCGAAACACCGTTTCTTACAGAATCAGAAATTACATATTTCCGGCAAGAAAAGAACATTTCACGTTTCCAAGCGGTCATATGTTCGGAAATTATGATAATTTTGTATCAGATGGCGCGTTTGTTTGTTGTTTTGGGAAATGCACACCACACGGACAAAGCCATCGATTGCGCAGCAAGTACATACATACGTAGGATCTCCCCAGCACCTTCACCGCGCAACAAACTGTTCGTAGCGAGCTCACCAAGGGCTCCGAGCAACCCTTGGAGCACAGTGCTGCCATCCCAGCCATTGATAGGTGGTTGCCGCGAGGCCAGGTGCGCTCAAAAGCAGAATGTTGGCCAGCTGACTCACGCCGCTTGTTGTTCAAACCCACAATAATTCGCAGCATCATCCCGACACACACACACACACACATCGGTGAACAATAGTATTCATTTTCTCACTCTCTAGATCACCCTTCCTGTAGAAACTTGCGAGGATGTGACCTTCATCAACTGCTCTCTGTCGGAGGGGCTGTGCCATTGCTATTGGCCCGGTCAGTCGAGAGGGATGGCTCAAAAGCCACCGCGCGACCTGGCAAGAACCAGAACAGCAATGAGCGACATGCCATTGTTCGATCAGCAGTCATTCGGCCCTCGCCAACTTCGTTTCTCAGCCTCCGAGCGCGTCGTGTTCTCTGACAACCACCCCACAAGAAGCACCATACACACCGGTCACGGGTGGGTGGCCGTGTTGTATCTGTTGGTGTTCAGTGAGGAGAGGTCGCTACGAAACCGAACCTGTGGCGGCGCAAAAAACAAAAAACTGCAAGAATGCTGTGCGTTTGAGCGGGGGGCCTTTTTCGAACAGCGTTCGACCCTCTCGCCGACTATAACTCTCCCTGCGCCCCACGGTCTGTAATACCCACCCCACAAGGGGCACCATGCGCACAGCTACGGGCGTTTCAGCCAGTTCACAGAGATCCCCGAAAACCTAAACCGAGCGGTGATGAGGAGTAGGGCTGTAGCAAGTGGATTTCCAAATGGTCGCGTCTATGGTCAGCAGTGCAAAAGGAAATCGATTTGCACTATTAATTAGAAGCATCTTGCTTGACAGACAGGATGTTCTTTTCATTTTTTGCAGAAATTTCACTTGTTTTACTGAGAAAAAACGACCTGTAAGAAACAGCGGAAACGATCGCATGTTAAATAACCATCTACGGCCCCTTTTCAATGAGAAACGTTTGGGCACTTCGTCGTCCTCGTCGCAGAAGGCATCGTCTCTGGTTGAGTTTTGCCGATGTAGTCCGGTCCACGTCCGCGTCCAAACTCATTCTGTGCTTGGTCCTTCGTTACGCCTACAACAGGGGCTAAGGAAGCACTGTGCTGGTGCCGCTCGAGTCATCGTCCAAGCTGGACGATCTAGTTTATTTCCTGTTGCCTGTCTGGTGCTACCCACCTTGGTGCGGCCTGCACACCACACGCATGCCCCACTTGCTGACCTATCCTGAACCTGTCCGTGAATGCGCCAGGGTAAGGATGTGAACTTTGAGGCCGCCCGACTTCTCATGGCTCTGAAGGACTTCGAGGCCGCTCTTGTCTTGTTCCGCCGTTCCGACAGGTGCGGAAACGAATTGCAGCAACCAGACCGACCACGCACAATACGTTGGCGAGTTCGTCTCTGCTGAAAGGCTCGGGCATTATCTTGACGTTTTGGCAGTTTGTGCGAAAAGAATGACGTTGTCACGGTTGCGTCTCAGTGACAGCTACGGATGTCTGGAGGAAGTACTGAGCAGAGGCTGGAACGATTTTTGATGTGAAGACAAAGAACAACAAGAACAAATTTTGTTCACTCCAGACCGTTTGTGTGCGGATTTCTGCTGAGAGAGGCATTCTTCCATTTGGTGGCGGCTGGGACCTTCGGCGTCCGCTGTCGCTTGTGCACTAATTCCGCCCACTCTTTGTTCGGGGTTGGATTTTGCCCCGACAGTCTTCGTTTAGTGCATGTAGCGCGCCAATTGCTTTTTCTGCTGCTGCTGCCTCGGTTGCACCGTTGACAGGCACGCCATGAGAATCACCCGTCGTGTTTCGACAATCCGTGCACTGTGACAATGGGGTGGGGCGAAACGGCCTACCTTTGTCATGGAAAACCCGCTTTCATAACGTTTGTAGCACACTAAATAGAACCGTTTCCCAGAATTGACATCGAATTGAGACAAAGAACGCCTGTCTGTGTCAATCACCCCAAATTAATTCAGCGTGTCCGGAGAGCACCATGTCACTTGCCACAACATGGGCATGAGCTACTTTTACCTGGGAAGACTGAGGGAAGCGAAGGAGTGCTTCGAACGCAGCCTTGAGCTCGACGAGGTATTTGGTTTCTCCTGTTTTAAGTTATCCTCGGTACCAAGAATTGTTGTTCCGTGCACGTCATTACGCCGTTGGTTGTTCAGCGACACAGGGTAGTGTCACGATGGTCATTATTTGTTCAATAATGGCATTGTCAAGACCGCGGTCAATATGTTGAGCTTGCGAAACAAAACGCGGGACGCCGGACGTTTGCATTGTACAGGTCTTCTCCTAACCCTGTACCGAAATAGTGGACAATTATTTTCCGTTGGGTTTCGTTTGTCCTCTTTTTGTTCGTGAGGAGCACCACACCTGCACGAGTCATGGCGCATCGTAACGGGGTTTTCGCTCGATGGATAAAACAGCAGGTCATTTGTTTCCCACGCATTTGGCTTGGCAAGCACAGCCTGTTTCGTTTTTGTTTTCGGGGACCCGTTTTTATCGAAAGAGTTGATCCAGCACCTGGCAGTAGCGCGGTTGGAGCACGGTGCCCGTTCGCCTCCCGTTCTCTTGAGTCTGCTTTAGGGTTCAGCAGGCTCGCCATTGTTCGTCGAGACGCCAACCTTCTGCCCTCCCCCTTCTGGTGCAGACGTACGAGGACTCCATCCGGTGGCTCGAGCATGTGCAGCGGAGCTTGGCGCCCCCTTCCGTAGCCACGCCAGTGGCGGGTTCGGGTGCGAGACTAGGCAGCGTCGGGACAGAGCCGCGAGACCCCGCCACGCCCAGCGGTGGGAGCGCTGCCAGCAGTAGCAGCGGCAGGACGCCGGTCAGCCAGTTGGAAGGAAACCTCAACACGCTGTCTATCTAGCGCCCCAAGCGCAACAACGTAGTTGAATTGTAGCAGTAGCGTGCGTGAAGAAGGGGCCGACCGTGATCCCTGGATACTGGTAAACATCTCTAAACTTGGCGTTTTTTCGCTCCAGAAGAGCGAAGAAGCGCTCCAGCCGCCTTGTGTACATGCCCTTGGCGACGTGGGCCAAGTGGAGGTCTGTTGCAAACGGTCGAGGAAATACCACAGTGGACACGTATATCGTGCGATGTTCTTGTTGGTTTGGGCCAGGCTGAGGTTGCCGTGCTGTTCGAGTCTTAACCTTTCCAACGTCCCCTTCAAAGAACCTTGACAGGTGAATAGTCTCGTCTATTAGTTGTCGGGACGGGCTAGGGGCTGGGAAAGCAAGCGACACGCCGAACGCCGGACCACACCCTCTTGTGGTTTGATTGCCGGTCAACAAGAGCTATCCATTAAGCCAGGGATAGTGGATAGGGCCAGTCGAACGTTTTTTCACGGAGGACAGCACACGAGAGCTAAATTTTGCGTCATGGCACAAAAACGCACAATCTGGCAGTTGATGTTGCTGCAGCTAAGCGTAGTCATGCCCGTACAACCATCGCGACCGGGCACTGCCGTGCATTGCAACACCATGGCCTCTGGTGTGCATACGAAAAAGTAGCAATCCATGAAGCTTGTGATGGCTCCGGTTGTGAAACATACCTTTGGGCGAGATGGGTGCGATTAGCAGAGGTTTTCGTTTCGAGCGGTTGTGGCTTTGTGTAGATGAAGACATATCGTCATCCCAAATGGGGGGTGCCTGACTGATCCAAGCGTGAATCGAACATTATTTGGGTGCGATCTAGGTAGCTCTCAATCGAACCGGCCGGCAGAAGTTCGAATCTTCCATGTATAGATGGTCAAACACAGCCACAGCATATTCTGCCGCTGGAGGCACCAGTCGGGTTCAAGCTTCGCAAGGGATAGCGGTGTTCATCGCGGTCGACGGATCGCCGCCTTCTTTCACGCGGGGTTGATGCTGAAAACCGGCAACTGAATGAGCGTCAAAAACACTTCCCCCTGGAGATAAACTCCTACTTTTTCGTGCGCCGTGGCCTGCAGGATGTGGGGGGGAAAGATCCTGCGGTGCGGAAAATGCTCCAGTTTCAATGGCCAGTGGGGCATTGTACACATTGCCCCATGTATCTGTCCTTCGTTGGACGTGACGCTCAAGTGTACAGAGTCAACCAGCACCGCAGTTACCTTTGTGGCTGGACACGTTTTCGTGCTCGCGTGTACTTCCCCTTCCGCAACAACCATCACCCACACTAAATGGGTACTGCGACTTGTTGATTCGAAAACGTCATCGCGTTTCGGGAAGATACGCATGCTTCGCAGGAGAGCACAACAGGATACGTGGGGGGGGGATCCGTGTAGACCGCGCCCATGCTTCGATACCTGGCTAAAACAGCGAAAAATACAAAGCTAAGTTTGTTGGCGGAGGCGGAATAAACTGACGTTTGTTGCTGTAACGTAAGAGTTGAAGGGCAATCATTGTTGCGGGGCCACATTCATGAAGAGCGCATTTCGCGTGCCCCCCGAACCTTTGGACACCAATGGAGAGAGCACACGTGTGCCGTAGTCGTCGGCTGTTGCGCTCGTGAGCGCGAGAGAAAACCTCGGAATACGTGAGCACGCCGAAGGATTGAGGCACTGGCCAACACAGGCAGGTGGCCACAGGAAGTAGTGTCTTTTCCCGCCCACCCAACCTTTTTCTTTCGAAGGTGGGGGAACGGAAATGGCATGAAGCCCTTATTTCCTTTCGCTAGGTATCTAGGATATGTTTAGGGTATATTGTGGATGGTGTGGTTGATTGAATGGTCGAGTACCATTTGGGGACTTGGTCATTCTAGAACCCTGCGTGTGCAGTAGCAGTAGTCGGATATCCCCGGCTGAATACAATAGCTGACTTGCGAGCAGAGTGAGAGAGAGAGAGCTGACTTGCTAGCAGAGTGAGAGAGATAGGGGTAAACACGTACCAGATGGCATAAACCAATGCATGAAAAAATAAACGACAAAAACGCAAAACCAACATCAACCGGTCCCGTACGTATTACGCCAGATACCGCAATATTAATATTCTTTGGGGACGACTCTCGGGGCGATCGCCATACGTTTGTTCAAAAGTATTGGCGGGCTTCGCCCGCGTGAATAAACTCCAAAGTCTCTGTCCGGGTACATAACACTATTGCCGAATCAAAAACACCCTGGGGTTGACTCGAAGGTGCACAGACCACCTGTAGAGGGGCGAGAAGACCCCGGGGCGGGCGTTGTCTCCTTTTTGCTGTGATGCACCTGACCTGCTGTATGTACAACACAACACAGCGCTGACACGCTTACCCTCAAGATATCGGGACTCAATCCGCTTTAAAACACCAACAACATCAAAGCCAACACCAACACCAGAAACATCCACAGCACACATGGCTAATGGCACACACACGAGAATGCTGACACATTGGAAAATGCCGCCCGAGGGGTTGAATGCGAACGCCCCGCCGGGCGCCCCAAAACTGTACCGAAAAAGAACACCCCGGGGCTAACGACAGGTAGCAAGGGCGAACAAATTACCACAATTACACGACGATACCCCCGGGGCCAACTCGAAGTTGATAGGGTACCCCGGCGGCTTTGTTTGGGGGAGGCTACACAGCATGGAGGGCGGTGTTCTCTATGGATATTTCTGTATCCACTTCGCTTTGGCGTCAAGTTCCTTCATCTAGTGCACGGTCTCTCCTGCTGTCCTCAGGTCACGTGGATGTGGCCAATCCTTGCCGACGATCCTTCACCACCAACCAAATGGCAGGTGTGCATGTATCGCTATCGACGCACTTCCCATGTCGCAAACCACATTTCACACACAACCGGGAACACCAACGTCTGGGAGAGAGAGAAAATAGGGAAACCCAAACGTGAGCAGAAGACGCATAGTGGTAGTGTTATTCTGCGTGGCGCAGTCCCACTGACTTGAATGTGAGCAGTCAGGTACAAATCTCGAATCGTTGGCCCACCGACCTGAAATGGAATGATTGTACTGGTCAGGCCTATGTCATATGAAAAGCAACCTGGTTCTGCCTCGTCGTCCTAATCGACGTATCGTATCATATGTTAGTGTTGGTGGGATCGAAAACTGGGCTACATGCGTCGCAAGGGAGGGGACCTCTGCCCAATACTCTCTCCATACAACCAGACAAATGGTATACTTGGTCACACGCGCGAAACAGTACTGGCGCAACGCGTGGATAGATCTGCGCCCCAATGCACCAGATATCGAGACAGATATCGAGGCAGAGGAGGTAAAAGAGTTGCAGGCAAAAAGGAAGCGTTCGTCAACAGAGGGCGGGAGGAACCGACCAACCGGATCAGCAGGTAGACCTTAACGCAAAGATAGCCAGACCATCCAACTCGAACTGTCTGTATATCAAGTCTTCTTCATTTGGCCCTTAACGTGAAAAGCTCCAAACGTCCCCCGGTGAACACGGCGAATTCCAGGATTGGCATCTTGCCCTTGCCCTTCGTCGTTCCGCAAACTTGACGTTCCCGACGGTCTTGACGGTCTTGACGGTCCCCAATCTCCATGCATCTCGCTGCGTGCTTCCTACAAAACACGAGACACCACATCGGTTCAAAAGACGAAGAGGGGCGCACTGCAAGACGTCAGTACCGGGGTACTGAGCAAGAACAGGGATGAACGCCCACATGACGACATCTTTGCATCTTGCACCACTGCCGAACACGGCCAAGGGCTTGTACAAACATCGTCTAGGGTACGTGCATTTACCAGGTGCTGTTTGGGAATGCGATTTCGACTATTGTATATCGATGGATTTGCACACCCCGGAGGAGCTGGAGTTGACCGCACAGATCGACAAGCTCTTCGCTGGTATAGGACGCGCAGCCCGAAGGGTGTATGCTTTCCCCGGCACTCGATATGACCGCATCGAACGCGTATTCATGAATTTTCCCCCCACTGCTGGTATTGCTCATTATGAACGGTGTGCTGGGCGGACTGCCCTTCACTGTACCGGAGGAAAAAACCGAGCACGCAAGTATCCGGTATATGTTTCATTGAAATCGTTTGATGCGGCCAGGAACGCACCACAAAATTACGTCTGCGTAGATCAGTCTAGGCGGGCTGGTATAAACGCGCTCGAGAGCCTTTGCAGACGCTGATAGGTCCGTTCCCAGTGCCCATTCACGAAAACAGTTCTACTCATACGTCTATATCGCACAGACCTATAAACTAATGTCCTTATGGGGATCGATGAGAGGAATCGTGCACCGTCCTCATTTAAATATCTTAATTTTCGATATTCGTGCATGAAAGCAATCCAGTCGGCCTCCCAGATATGTTTTGTGATCGATAACTCCATCAATTTCGATATTTCTGAAACAACAAAATACGTCCAGGGCAAATGACGAGGTATATACATTTATCTCCGTTGAGATGTTCGAAATCGGTCAAACAACACCACCCACTCGAAAGCCATCAAGGGTATCCGCTTATTGAAAACTATGGACACAACGAAGGGACCAAACACAAACAAACAAAATCAACAGGGACCTTCGCCTAGAGACAGGACATTTGCAGGTGTTTTAGGATTTCCGAACAACCACCCCTACCCCGAGAGAAGTGTACCTTGGTGCTTGGGAAATACCTGACAACTTGTTGTGTACGGGCCATAAGGCATGTACAAATCTCAAAAAAGTATATATGCATACCAACGTATCTACTCCATATTCTTGCCTGAAGGTCTTCACGAGCATGACCTCCTCGTCCGTGTAGGTAGGCGAGATTTTCTCCACGAAGGCCTTCGCGGCGTCGAAGATAGCATCTGCTTGGGAACGTGCACCCCGAGAAGCAAGAGCAGGACGAGTTAGGCGTAAATTGCGACTACAAGTTGTTACAAGTCGATTCGTAGCCGCCCGTTGAATCAGCGTCATCGCGACGCCTAAAAGGCGCCGGCAAGCAGTCTACTACAACATCTCTCAACCGCGGGCATGACGATGAACAAAGCTCTCAGTTGCGCCATTGTCGGTGTTGAGCCGCTGGTCCATTGTATGGAGGGGGAAACATGCTGCATGCATACAACACGCGCATGCGCGTTGGCCCCAGCAACGCAGCAACACACAGACAGGCCCAGCTGAAGCACCTTCATGTGCAATTTTTCCGTGGAATAACGTCTTGGGCACACACCTGGTGCCGTTCCCTTTCACGAGATGGCTTTTAGGCAGGCCGCCTTGCATTCGCACGTTGCCTGCTCTAGGCGTTGCTTCGAAGCTTTGGACGTTACTCCTTGCCCTGCCTCACTCGTACACTATTGCACCAACGTGATTAAGAGGAGACGTTAGGGTTGAACGCACGCGCAGCCCGACACGTGCAAAATGGAAAAGAAACAGGTGGGATGATCCGAAACAACAACTAGAGAGTTGCAAATCTTACAGTGCATTCGTTCGCTGCATAGTCCTCCGGTTGATGCTTCGGAGCAGTGCAAGCGCATGCTCGTGTTTCGTGACGCGTAGCACGGGTGGGTTGGCCACTGTCAAAGAGCTAGTACAACTACGGGAAGAATTAATCAACAGTGCGTGTTTCATGGCGAGCTGACATCCCCCATCCCTCCACGGCCGCAACACATGCGCTGTTATACGTTTTTGTATTTCAAGGGCCACATCATTTAACAGGGAGCGACGGGGAGACGACCGAATTAAGCTTGAGTGTAGCGTCTCGCAGAACGCCCATTCCCTCATCCGTCGTTCTTTCCCCTCGTGCTGTATCAGTGAAATGTTTGATCCGATGCCCGCTCACTTGATGGCAAGTTGTAGGTGGACTAGCTACTTGAGTGCCTCAGCATCCAACGGTCCCGAACTTGGTAATCTGTTGGCGGTGCGGGAGTCGTCAGCGCCCCGGGAGCTGATCCATCGTGCTGTCTCAGGAAATGCATATACAATGGGTGAAAGTCTGGGCGAACACCGATCCCGGTGTTAATGCCATTTGGTTGGGAAAATGCATCGGCGAGCTTCAAGGTACAGAAGTAGTGTTCGAAAGCATGAAATCCGTTTTTTCATGAATCCAACCTACACTGCTGTAGACTATACGTCGTTTCTTGTGAGTCTCCGGGTTGTGATACGGTCTGTGCCCGCCACCACATTGAATGTGTACGGATGTCAAGGAGTATTGTTGATGTATTTTTCTCCCTCTACGCGACGGGTCCGAGTTTGAGCACATCGGCGTCATGTTCTGAACTTTGAGTGGATGTCTCGATCGGTGTATTGCGGTGTGGAGGGGCGTTTACCCGCCCATGCCAAGGCAACCTCGTGCGGTAGACCTGTCGAAATGGGATGCATTGTAGCTACATAGAAAATTCTCGGCGGATCGACTGCGCAGGTGACTGGTATGCTGTTCGCCTAAGCACTTGTTGTGGGCAGGGTGCAGCGGGAAGCCAACGAAGTGCCAAATTTGCTCCATACGTTTTAAAAGCTGTAGTCACAAAGCATCGGCTATCCGTGACATACTTTCGCGACAGAGTCTTGGTGGCAACTAACGGACATTGGCCCTCCTGATATACAGTACAGTAGTGTGAAGGCCCGTGTCTCCGATGATGAGTACTCCTTCTTAGGCGTGGGGTCTTCTTGGAAGCACGGACTGTGAAGAGTACAGCCTTTACTAGTCCGAGGTACAGCAGGAGTAGACAATCCTACTTTAAGAGTGTCCCGCCGAGAGCCGCAAAGATTTTCTACCGGTTCTCCTTGGATCTTCACAAACGAAATTCCCAGCACATCTTCGAAAAAGCAGTCACCAGGCATCCGAAGCGAGCATACCTTTTTCACACGTGGCTTGTTGTGCGGGGCGTCAGTAGCGCGTGCAAGTACCAGAGAGCCGCCCTGAGTAGATACTGGAGATGCCTACAGCAGTAGATCGATGCACCTGCAAGCTGCCGAGCTGCCCGCTAGACGAACTACCGTACGTACGTACCGTATGCGGCGCAACTGTTGTTCGCCTCCGAAACGGAACGAAAACCTTTGTGATTCATCGTGATATCGTGTGATATCGTGATCTCGTGATATCGTGGGACATCAGTATCTCATCCACAACAACAAGCGGATCGCCCCGATGGCCCTGACCTAATGACCTCGAATCGATTTTCTAGCGCGGCTTACTTGTACATAATACCTCACTCGGATCTATGATTTTTCGTCGTCTCATGCTACAACGCTTTAGGGAGTGGTGCTGCTGTATGGAGTTGTACTACAGTATAGCCGCGACATTTGACGGTAACGAACGGCAGGTGCAGTAACCGAACAACACATCACCGCAGCAGACGTACTCCGTGTGACCCTGGATGGGATCTCTTCAGTTAGAAAGGCAAGACCTTGCCGTAGGTAGAATCTGTGAGCTATTGTCTTCCAAACAACTGGGGTGATGAAAACGGCACAGAAATTTATACAAGAGTCTATTTTTGACTACATTTGAAGTAAGTATACAGTAGCTGCATCTAATGGATGGGTTATTTGTTGAGTCGGAAGATCCCGAAAGAAGGCGATACTGTACGTACGGTGCTTAGACTAGTGTAGTCACCCTCGGTTTGCCATCTTCCACTTTGTGATGTACTTCCGATGCGAGATCATGCTCTTCGAAACCAAGAAACATGCATGCATGCAGACCTCCGGAGGATGGGGGGTTATGACGCAAGGGTGACGATCTGCCGGGCATGCTATGAACGCATCCGTAGTGCCTACCGTCATGTTCTGGACGCCTGAATCCACACCCCGCATGCAATGCAATACCATACTCGAATAAAACTTTAGTACTTCAAGTGTCAAGAAGAAACAACAGGTACATACCTCTCAGGCGGCGCACTGCGGACAAACCAAGACGTACACATGTATGTATGAATAACAAGAAACTTACCAAACAAAGCTACAGCAGGTGGCTTACCTTCGGAGCCTTGCCGGAAGGGGGTTTGAAGGTAGGGAAGAGGGGGGGGATGATGACGGTGTGTGCAACAGCAATAGGAAAACTGCGGCGGGATCATAGCCATGCGAAAGGCGTGCCACTAGAGTAGGCGCCGCCGTTACAAATTGTGTGTTTCTTTCAACGGCGTCTACCGTGCCAACCGGCGGACCAATACAAAATACGACAATTCAGCCTCTGGCGGGCTTAGAAAAATAGAAGAATAGTAATCCAAGAAGCAGATGAATTCGTCTGTTGCAAACAGATCCTTTTGCCGAGATGGGTGCGATTAGCTGCTGAGATTTCTGTTCCAAGTGGATGTGGCTTGAGAGAGAAAATTAAGGACCATTGCCACCTCAGTCTTGAAGGGAGTGAATCGGTCTTCACTTGGTAAGACCTGCAGCAGCAGTAGGTCCATCTCGCTGAAAACGGGAAGCAGAAGGTCGTGTCTGTTTAAAGTACAGATAGTCAAACACCGGCATAGCCAATTCTACCGCCAGAGGCACCAGTCGAGTTCAAACTTCGCGAGGTATGGTAATAATCAATGTGGGCGATGGGATGCCGCCTAAAGTCCCGCGGGTTTGTTTGCTCGAAACCTCCAACTCAAGGAAAGTGAACAACAAATACAACTTCCTCCCCTTCCCTACTGAAGAACTTCAAGTTTTTCGTGTGTCGTGTCCTGCAGTACGTGGAAGGAAATAGTGTACTATGGTGCGGAAAAATGGCCAATGGTGCATTATGCACACTGCCCATCTGTCCTACGCCGAACCTAACGCGCACGTGTACAGAGACAACCAGCACAACAGTTTCCTGTGTGACTGGACGCGTTGTCATGCTCGCGTGTGCTTTCCATTCCACAACCAACCATAATCACCCACTAAACGGATTACTCCGACTTGTTGATTCGAAAACGTCATCGCGTTTCGGGAAGATACACATGCTCCTTAGGAGAGCACTCCGTCCGTCAGAAAGGATACGCGGGGGGGGGGTCGGTGTAGACCGCGTCCATGCTTCGATACCTGGGGAAAACAGCGAAAAAAACATCGGGCAGACAGCCACCGCCAGAGCACATGCGGACGGCCACGTTGTCAAACCGGTCCGCATCTCACGCAGTTTGCGCTACGTTGTTTCCTGCAGGCGACACCCATTCCGCCGCATGAATACTTTCTCTGGGGTTTAACCTCTTGATACCAGCTAGAGACAAGACTGCATCAGGACACATGATATATATATATATATCTGTAGAACGTGTGGTACTACTGGTTCCCCTATTGGCCCACTTACATCTCACGGGCCGAGACCGATGAGTTCCCTTCCAGGTAAGTGCAAACGTTGTCTTGCAGTGCTTGGAAGCCGGCCAGGTCGGCTTGAATTGAAGTGGACATGCTCGACAACCGCTGCGAGACGGGATGGACACGAATGGAGTAAAGGTTTCGCACGTCAAGGAAAATCAGAACCTATTTGAGCACGACCTTCGCGATCCACGCGTTAATATCAGAACCGTAAAAACCTGCTTGAAGTGAATTGGAAACAACCTGGGAATCACTGTACCTTTTCGAATTCTTTTTTGCCCGCGTCATAGAGGGCTTGGTCCAGGATGGTCAGTTCGTCGATCCTGGCTTGCACCTATGAAAGAACCATCAAAGAGCCCCCGTTTTCAGCATCAAATGGAGCGAGTTTACAGTCTAGAGGCGTCACCTGTCGCCAAAATGAAGGTTACTGTTGAAACGATGGGCATCGGAGGAGCATATATTTCGCCGGCAGATGAACAGAAACAGGTGGAGTTGCCGGCGACCATCCCCCACCACACGTCGCTTGCGACTAGCACAAGAAGTGGCATCAAAACTTGTACAAGAAGGCCCAGGGCCATGAATAATAGTGCACCTGTAGGTGAAACCCTCTGGCCTCTGCCCGCGTGTGCTCGGCCGGGTCGCTGACATACATACCTCGTCGTTTCGCGGTACCACCGTAGTCCACCTCGGAAAATTAGTTTGATATGTTGGTCTGTCGTTTCGAAGATGTGTGCCAACGACACTACTGTTGCACGTAGACCATGCATGGTACACGAAGTCCTTGGCTGCGCAGCTTTTGAAACACACAAGCTTCGTGAACACGTTGCGCAACGTCAACAGGGAATAAATCGACCCCATGCACGTCAAATGGACAAGGAAAAACAAACACACAGGAAGGTCCCTTGACAACCGCACCTCCTCGGAAAAGTGGCAGAAGTCGGGGCGATCGATCAACGGCTTGCCGTCGTAACGTCTCGCACCCGCCCTTGTCGCGCCTTGAGGGAGGCGTAGGTAACGTCAATCATGTGCCAGCCGAGCAGGCTTCGCAGAATCATCAGGCTCTCGTCCATTCGCTCTGTCAGCATGACCTGCGCAAGCAAGTCATTTGGGGATTTGGAGTAAGGGAAAGCCGAGCTCTGGTACTGTCAAAAGCATGCATTGTTGGTGATGATCTTCACCGACCGGATTTCCTTGAACCGAGCCACCTACATTTCGCGGGGTTCGTGCCAGGACGCAGGCTCCGAATCGGTGTGTAGCTTCGCGAAAACATAGACAAATTCTGACTGAGCAACATCGGCAAACCGATTGGTTGTGGTCTCGAACCAAAGCGGTCACACCCATCGTAGATGCTCTAGCGAAACGCGACCGTCGATTGTTGGCGGGTGCGGGCCAACCTATTCTGAGCGCACCTTAGCGGCTGCTTTTCTATCGTACCTAGTGCCGAGAATTTCCAACCGGTTTGGAGGGCTAGCAAAAGACAAGACACAACCTCCGGTGGGCTATGTCATTGCTCGCCGGGGGGGAAAGCCGCGACGCCGGCCAGCCTGGGATGAGCTCACCAGCTTAAAGTCTGGGAGATGGTTTTCGATGAAGGTGTTCATCTCTTTTGTCGTCTTCACGCCGAACTCGGCTGACAGAGGGTTGCGCAGGCGGTGCCGGTTCTCGTCTCCGGCGTGGGCCGGGTCCATCAAGTAGTCCTCGATGGATAGCTAACGCAGTGGTAAAGAATGGTCCTAGTATGTTAGAAAACACGGCATATGGACCCTTGGACCAAAGTGGAACTATGCGCCAAGCTATTGCAAGGTATAGGTTGATCAAGGTCCTGGTTCAAGGTGTTTGCCAATTTGGAAACAGGCCGGAATATCAGATCCCCCCTCCCCCCCGCCCCCTTGGTGTCGGCGGAGATCTTGGTCATCGCTGCCGATTTCCAAGTCAACGCACCATAGGTGACGAATTAGCAAGGAAGGGCAGGCATGTAGGATCCTCGCGTCTTAAACGCCGAGCGACTGACACCTAAGTGCGAGAAGATGTCAGCTCAACTAAGTGCGAGAAGATGCCAGCTCAAGCACGTTGCAGAACAAACCAAACTCCGGCGTCGAAGCATGCCAGCCTGAACACTTTATATAAATGAAGGGTAGTGTTTTACCTCGCATTCCGGAAATATGTAGAAATAGTAGCAGCTGGTGAGGAGTCATCAGCGACCAACACCGTTGGCGTTGGCAAACCCGGTTGACATCGCACGTTGCAAAGGGCGTAAGAGGGGGGACGTGGGATAGGGACGAGATGAAGGGTCACACACGTCACAAAGTCACGACCCTGCCGATCGATGGTACTACCAAGACGAGGGCCCCAAGAAAATGCAAGCCTTTCGCCACAAGATGACGGAAGAGGAGGTCGTGGATTTGATGGGAGTGTCCCTAGGCCGACAAAAGGGGACGAAAGTGTACCTGTTGCCCCGCATGTGTTTTTCGTTCGTTGATATTCGGGTATTGTAGTTGTGGAGATCCGCTTCAAAAAGGGCACTATCTCCCATCGCCTACCCGGTCGGGTTCCTGGTGCCCTTGGAAGCCTTCTTGCCTAGCAACCAAGGAGACTAAAAATAGGGGGAGGTAACGTCGAGATCCCGTTCATGGAGGTTACAATCTCCCACGTCTGTCGCGGACGATTTCATTTTTTTCACATTGGACATGATCGCAACCCCTTGGTCGCAACCTTGGACTCTGTCTTCGTCTTCACTCAAGGTCCCCCTATCCCGGCTTCTCCCGACAAGTGTTTTCTAGGCCCATACACTTGCAGGTTCAACTTGGAACTGTCAGAGAGAGGCGTAGATTACTGCCCCCATACCCCAACACATGAAGGGGGGGGGGGGGGTGCGCGGAGATACAACGGGTTGTGTCCCCCCCCCTCCTCCTTGCGCGTGCGCTCAACACTGCGAGCTTTGTGTTGTCCGCGGTGCAACCCGGTTGTATGCAGCAGCAGCTACACGCGATGCTTATCGGTGAGCAGGATAGGTGGACGGGGCCAGTGAAGAAGAGAAGTGTATTTTTTTTCTCAGTTTGTTGTTTTGCCGACGAAAGTACCATCGAAATTGTTGTTTTGTCGATCCTACGGGGGGGTACAATGGGGTGTGGGTGTGCGGGTCAACAAGTGTTTTTCCAAGCTATCATGCCGACGGGCTGTCGATTTTTTCGTGCACGGTACAAACAGGCAAAGGACTACATCGCAGGTCTCGCACGCTTTGTGGGGTGATGGATCCCACATCGTCCGTTCCTCGAGCGACGGCGAATCCCCTGGAACTTCAAACCAGTGGGAAATTTAATTACATAGTGCGCAGTACCGTGTCAGAAATAGGCATGTACCTGAGAAGATGTGATCGAGGTTCCCGCAAAACCGTCACGAAGTTGATGCTGTCTGGATGCCGCATGATCCTCCGGAAGTAGTTCTCCGCTTGTGGCCATGTGCCCGTGTACTCACCGCTGTGGGAGATGTGGTAGTGCATGACGTCTACGCGTTCTCCGCTCTTCCTGGTCTGATTGGGACCGGTCAAGAAGAGCAAAGTGCGAGCAGAACGCGCCACAAATACGAAAACCTCGTTACTTTTTTTCCGAATCTCGCTTTTTGTTAATTCTACCGGATATCCTAGTAGCATGTGAAACCTTAACTGAGCAACTGTTTTGATTGGTCGAGACTCTATCGTTGTAGGTCTCCCGTTCTTCACCTCCAGGTTCTTATATTTCGGCGAGTTCTGAATACATACAACGCCCAAGTATTGTAGCCGCTAAGTGGTCGATGTCGACTTGATGAAGGGCGTCGATCCACTTCACGTTGGTTGCACACCGACGCGGCAGAGTGAGCTGACCCTGGGAGAAACAGACATTGTCATGGACTGAGAACTCGTCTATAACAGCTTTAAAAACGTGAAGACCAACTTGTACCGTGCCATATCGGAGCGTACAGCATGCACGAACACCAAACGTCATGACCGAGATGCTTGCTTCGGGTCGGAAGCGGCATGGCCTTGAACCCGAACCTGAGTGGCTGCCTTCTTGAGGTTGGCGATTGTCCCTTTTCCCTTTCCGAAGTGCGCCAGCTACGCGCCCGGCAAGCGCCAAGAGGACCGTTAAGAATGGGGACCATCGGTGCCGTCACAGACAAATGAAAGGTCCCGAGAAACGACGAAGGGCGTGTAAGGGCGTGTCTCAAGCTATGAACGGCCGTGAAACTTCAGTGAAAAAGACCAAGATGATGTGCGAAGCGTTGGGGCGTTGCCGATGAGATGGATCAGACTGGCGGCAAACGGGGGCCAAAGAACGTCCGCTGTTGGGTCCAGACACCTCCAAAGTTTTGTGGACGACCAAGACAACTGGGATTCGAGTTGACCGCGCGAGAGCCTTCGAGAGTACTTTGTCGCCAACAAGCGTTGGGTCAGCTTTGACGCAGGGCGGCGCAGACGAGAAACCTTGCGGTTGCACAATACGAAAAATCTCCGGAAATATGCCTTCCCTGCGTACTTGTGTGGGAGAGGAACAGTACGTCGGAAGATCCAACTAAGACGAAACTGTGATGCGAAAAGCGACATCAGCATCACGGTAGATGGTGCTTCGCTGTGCACGAGGTTTCACCCTGAGAAATAAATATCTCCAAAGCGAATGCGTGAGGGATTGGTGACCATTGCCTACTTGCGCAGTGCTGAACATGTCCCAATGCCCTGGACACCGCAGTACTGCACGATCTCGACTTTTAAACAAGTCCATGTTTCTTCTCAATAGATGCCACATGTATCTCGGAGCTGGAAAGGAACACCGAGTTTGCCTCGGAGAGTAGATATCCCGCCATTCGTTTCAGGTGGGGGCACAGTACCAGAGATGCACCCATGCTCGCCGTTGTCCGTCGAACAAGCGCAAAACGAACAACATCAAACTCTCGCTCCGGGTGAGGCAATGGCGGGGAGAACAGCAGCGACGCCAACTTCGCTCACCCTAAGTTTGTGTCGCACCGCGTAGCGGTAGAAAACAGCCGCGAGAGTAGTAGACCCAGTCTTGTGTGTTTTCACGAACACGACGTTGGCCACCTCGAGAACAAAAGATAGGGTTGCGGGTTCAACGTTTCCTTGCGCGTGCAGAGCGAACTTCTTTCGAAATTCTGTGGAAGAAGTGGGGGATTGTCGGTGCGATCGAATACGCTTAAAAGATGTTCTGCCAGCGCCGTGTTGGTGTTGGCATTCTGCAGCAAGGGCTACCGTCAACATTGCATGAGACTCAAGCCATGGAGATCTAGATTAAGCCGACGAGCTACGTTCGGAGGGGCTGAGACAGAATGTAGTGTTGGCGAGGCGAGAAGAGCAGAGGGCTTTGCCGCGGGAGGGACAACGCTTCGGGGCGAGAGCATGGGTGGGCGTGGTGGTCTTCGGAGGCAAACGGAAGGTCGCGTCGAGCATGAGTTGAGGCGAGAGAGCCCCCAACTTACGAAACGATCGGATTCGTAGGCCGTTGCTCTCGGTGAAAATACGAGACAGAACTAGGAACGTGGTGAGTCTCACTTGGTTGTCCGCGTCTCTCGCTGACGCTTCCACCAAGTCATTTAGATGTCCCGCCAACTCGCCAGAGGACGTCCGAGGGGTCTTGTGCTCGCCATCTGCGGAAACATAGGGTTGCAAACACCGTCCGAGAACGACCGCCGCAACCCACCAACATAGGTGTTGACATGCCGTAAGTGACTCAGCAATGACTACTGGCCTGTAGAAACTTCAACGTTTGTCTACCTTAATTGTCGATGATCAAGCGCTTTTCCAAGGATTGTCGGGATGGCGACAAGATGGCGGCGGCCGAGTCTGTCGGGGCGTTTTCCACGGACAGTTGTTGAGAAAGAAAACAACACTCTTACCACCAAGGAGGATATCGCTGATACGTCCGCAGTGGTGCTACGAGCGTCCATGGTGCCCTACCGATTTCTGGCCATGCACAGTGCACGGAACTCTGGTGGGAAGGAAGGGAAATCATGGGCGTCCACGGAAGCACGTGCTCGTTGAGCCATCATCGTACCATTCATGGACGCACGTAGGTCACTGCTGAATTTTCCGTGAACATGTCATCCGTGGGCGCCCGCGGAGCGGGCCACGACACCGTAAGCAGACATTGCATGACATTTACAGTATAATAGAACAAAGATCCCGACAAGCCAGGGACACTTGAAAAATAAAGGCCGCCGGCCGGGTACAGTCCACACAATACTCCCCATACACTACTGCTTGACGGCAAGTCAAAACTCTTGCTAATTTTCAGCAGGCACTTTTTCTCTTTCTCTTTCTTTTTCTTGTTCTTATTACTTTTTCTATCTTTTTCTATCTTTTTCCAATCTAGGGTTTCCTCGCATAGAGTGCAGAGAGGCAAGCGGAGTGGCCTAGACTATCTGTCGTTGACTTTTATTGGCTTGCGGACCCTTCGGGTCCATTTTATTTTCGTATACCTTTTTTTGGGTAAGTTAGCCTGTGACCACGGGAATCGACTCCGTCAAGTGTTAGACTAGTACGGTCCGTGCACAACAATTTGTGCATTCACGTTTTGTGCGATAACTTTTTTTTTGAAGAATTGGAACGTGAAACAACGATGGTCGTGACCGCCTCGTCGAGATACGTCGATAGCTGCAGAGTTTTTTTGTTCTGACGATATGCAACAATTTTGACAAAAATCATACACGGAACCCCCTGAACACGACATACACCCCCTGTGCTTTCACGGAACCCCCGACCGTACCCCCGAAGCCCCCCCTCACGCTCTACATTACGAACACCACATGCTAGCATTTGTACAGATACCACGCAGACGCATGATCGACAACACCGTTGGACGTTAAAAGGAACAAGATATGAACATTGTCGGTTCTATACATGTACATAAACCTATACAAACACTCGGGGGCAGTCAATCGTAAGGGAGTGAGTGCTGAAAAAAAGTAGAAGGCCAATATGAAAGAAACGGAAACATGCACAAGGCGCACAACAATCCGGCAAAGCTACCACGAACTTAAAAACACACAAACACACACATCACGACGCAGCGTTCTCGGCCACGTCCATCAAAAATGCGCCGTCGTGGCCATCCGAGAGCGCGTCATCAGCGCCGGGAGATGGAAGATCATGTTGCAATGCCGGCTTCGGCTTCTTCGAAATCGCCCGACCATCGGCTCCGCGGCTGCCGAACTTCTTCTTCTTAGCCCGTCCCCTAGGCTTCCCCATGGTGCTTGCGTGCGTGTTTCGTGTTTTGGGCCGCAACGTGTGCGTGTTGTGTGTGCGTGCGTGTTGCCCCATCCATAAAAAAACTCCCCATGGGGACGGCACAACAAAATGTGGAATATCTCGGAAACCAGATTTTTCCCAACAAAACCCAGCCATACCGACCTAGATGATACTGGAGAGAGGAATCGATTGCCGCTGTTTATTTTGAAATCGGTCGGTTAGTTATCACCCAAAAAAGATTTGTTATGCTCATGAATCTGGAGTTATTATTATTTTTGAGTCGTGGGCCCCCACGACTTCATCACGTCACCCGGGCTTACCCCACGCCAAATCTTGCCCGGGTTCCTCATACATACACCACACACAGACGAAAACCTAGGCAGGCTGTCACACCTCATCTCGCTACCCCACTTTATTTAACAGCCTGCTTTTTTCCCTTCCCATACGTCTGCGCCCTACCCCCGATTGCTTCCATCCCTTCACCATAACCCCCCCTCCCCCCAACCTCCACCTTCAGACCCCCTCTCGCTCCCCCCATCCCCACCTTATCATCCACCATGACCATAAATTGTTGCCTCCCATATCAAGAGCGACTAATACCACGCCGCTTAGACTCCGAAAAAGAAAAATAGAGCACCACGTACAGTACAACCTCCTAACAGACCAAATGACATAAACATGAAAATAAATCCCGAGACGCTACTTCGGCTTCGGTCGTGCACCCTTCCACCGCGTCATTTGCCCGGGCTGGATCCCCTTCCCTACAGCGTCCGACGCTAGCGCAAAGAACGCCTTCTGAACATCATCCAAATTGGCCCGCAAGTATGAATGAAACGCGTCCGATTTCCACCTCCCTTGCTGTTGAATTGCCCACGAAGACAACCCCATCGCCCGCAACCTACCGTATATGACACAAGATAACACACCCCCTGGGCCGATTTCAAAGCTCGATTTCTCAACAGCAGGAAGAGTCACAGCGCCGAAAACGGCGGCGTTGGAACCGTCTCGTCGAGAGGTTTTCGAAAATGTATTGTTTCGTTTATGCATCCTCTTCGTCGTGGAGTAATCGAGCTTTGAAAATCGGTCCAGGGGGTGTGTTATCTTGTGTCATATACGGTAGTCGCGCCCCCTATCCTGCCGGAATGCGGCGCGTACTCTTCCGGTTTCAATCCTTGACCAGCCACGAGAGCGCGCAAAGCTGTCGACGATTGAGCACACGTCCAAACCTTCCAAACCTTACCAGAAGGGTAAGCGGCAATGGGTGCCATCTCATCGAGCTGCGGATAGCAGCACATACATCAATTCCAGCAAAACTCAAACTGATGCTCTACGGTCGATTCTTGAGCGATATCTCCGTCAATTCACAAAATGTCGAAAAAGACAAAAAACCCGACCTGGCAAATTGCGAGATGCGTTCAAATCCATAGAGTTCTTGTAAATTAATAAATCGACAAAGAACACACCCCTGGAAAAAGAATTCAAGTTTTCCCAGTCTTGTGCCGATAAAAAGTCAAGAAAAAAAAAAACTTTCCGTCAGGCTGAGTCTTACGGTGTGATTATTTCCGGATTGGATTTTGGGGTGGGGTCCTTTTCTGAGCCCAAAAAATAATTTGGGCGTCTTAGGCCGAGTCTTACGTCGTGATTATTTCGGAGTTTTTTTTTTTTCTCTCGGTGGGGGGGGGTGGGTGGTCTGCAAGGGAAAAATGATCTGGATCCAAACGACCTTCTTACTCATGCGCCTGGAAACAGGGCGTTTGCCGGTACTTTCAGATGTCGGAACAACCACCTGTGTGCAGAGAAAAGGTGTCATTTGTGCCGGGAAAATTTTGGATTTTCTGTTGTGCACGGGCTATGTACGGACAGAAGAAGGTACTATAGGCAGAGAGAACGGAACGGTTTTTAATGTGAAGACAACTAACAACAACAACAACAACAACAACAACAACTGCACTCTCCTGGCCTCACCGCAGTCTCTCGTGCTGCCTTTATCCACCCCAGCCAGACACTGGTCAGCCTCGTCGCGTAGCCCGGGGACTACTTGTTGTAAAGAACCGCCAAAATGATCGGGAAGTTGGATGGATGGATGTGCTTCCAGCCGCCACTGCACCAACGCGATGAGGACAAAAACCGGGCAATTTGTTGGCATCGAGACTTTCATGACACCGTAAAAACTTTGGGCTCATTTACCAACAATGAGTTGTTTGCGATGCGATGGGGCTTTCGCACGCACATACAGCTTTTGCTCCTCACGGGAGTTGCAATCCAACCTTACTGCTGTTGATGTAGGAAGAACCGATTACTGCAACATACATACAGTCGTGGGCCCGGTTTAGCGGTCGATAGTGTCACCAAATTTCATAACCGCTATTCAGGGCAATGCCACTGTGCTGGGAGATTGTGCAAGCGAAGGGCGCACAACAGTAGGGCAAAAATTGAGCCGATAACCGCTATTGGTGGCTGAAAACATGTCCAATAACCGCTATTCAGGGCAACCCGCTAAAACAGGGAACCGCTAAACCGGGGCCACGACTGTAGACTACATGCATGAGGAAGATAGATGTTGGCAAATACCTCGAGGAAGGGCCGCATGGAACGGAAAGCAGGTGCGCTACACCTTGTACCAACACACCAAGAGCTCTTTGAACGTGTGCGTACGAAAGTTCGAACACGAACATCCCAGGCACACCTCGCTCCTCGGGGCGCGACAAGTTCGTGGAATGCAGGTGAGTGCTCTCTAAAAATAGAGCCCGGAGAGAGCCAGCGCGTTGATGATGTGGTTGATTACGGCAGCCGTACAAGTAGTCCATACAATAGGGGACAAGACAGGTACCTGCATGCCCTGTTACCTCAGCTCTCTCGATCTCGGGCGAAAATAGTTCTCTCGACGCTGCCGTGCAAGCGTCAATCCCCCTTCGGCAACCTTTGGTGCTAAGGGGCTTGTGTGTGCTTGTCACATGCGCTTGGTTGGACAGCAGGTTGCTCTCATCTGATGAGGGCAGAGCGTTTTTTTTTTTTTGAAAGGTTCGACACCCGTGACTGTCAGGTCGCGACAAGGCATGGTCGATGGCCACGGAACCAAGGAAGCAAGAGAGAGAGAGAGAGAGAGAGGAGAGAGGAGCAAGGAGGGACGGGGCAGGAAGAGAAGGTGGCGTGATACCAACACAGGACGGGATCCTGGCTGTGATAATCGAGGGTGAGTCCGCTTCTTGCTTCGGTGGATGGTAGAATGAATTGGCCAGGCGTTATCTCCCGAGCAGCCACTTAGCAGAGCTAGCACCCGCGCGTGTGCGGAGAGCGTGTGCGGAGAGCGGAGATGCAAAGAGAGAGGACGGATGAGAGCGTGCTTGACTATCGCTTGGTGGATATATTCCTGGCTTTGTTTACAGGGAAGTAGGAGATTGAAGAGTGCGCAGAACACGTCCTCTAGTCTGTGATGTGCACAATTGCTGGCGATGATGCGGGTGGTGTTTGTCCGCTACAACCCGCGGGTGACTCTGGTGAGGCAGCGCTCTACACAGCCGTTGTTCAGCTCCCCCAAGCCCCGCCCGAAGAGCTCTTTCAGACGTGCGCATCCCGTATAGATTCATACGCGGGCATCAGCATTGGTGCATGCTCCATGTTTTGTGTTGTGCTTCTGGCGGTGTTGTGCTCTTTGTCTCCTGCTTCTGGGCCACTGCTACGTACCAGTACATAACAGACGTAGTCGCTGAGTCGTCTCTTGTGAAGAGTCTCCTTGGCTCCTGCCACTGCCGATCGCAAGCCCCCTGGTCTACAGGTAGAAGCGAGGTTTACACGGGCGCTACGCGCGATTTGTCTGTGTGAACAGCACGAAAGCGTAATACCTGCAATGTCCGCTCCCTTCACTGACGACTTTGGTTGTGTTCGGCGTGATGGGGACTGCTTTACAACAGCATTTACGTGGTGACCCAGCGAAGTTTTTCCGAAAAAGGAACCGGTTGGTTTTACCATTAGACTACAGCAGTTGTAGCATACAAGAGAATAGCAGTACAATGGAGCTGCGCAGTATTGTTCGCGTTGCGATCGCACAGCAACCACTGGTGCGGAGATTAGTCTATGAGCGTGTTTCCGCAGCATACGCGCCGGTCCCAGCTGTTCGCACTTAGGCCTGCGTACTGAACGATTACCCCCGTGATGCTCTCTCTCAATGTCATACATATGCATACGCTCCCGTGCAGTGAGGCAACTGCTGTAGCAGCATCAGCAGTAGGGCATGCATGCATGTTGTGGCAGAGAGGGTGAGCGTCGAAAGCACGCAACACTGATGTGAGCCAAACAAAATGCACCGCGTTTAGGAGACACACAGCACACGCTTGTCCATCTTGTTCACGGCTTTCTGCAGCTGCTCTTCTTGTGCCCCATAATCTACACCATTGACAGAGGCAGCCAATATCGAACTCTCTCACCTGGTGCCAGGCGGTGCATAGTCCGAACATCAAACATGCGCATGTTTTATTATCTCCACACAATCTCAACAGCGAACGTCCACACGTGTGTAGCCGATTTCCACTTTTCAACCCGAAATATCCCAACATCCAGTTCCAACCATCTTGTACCCATCTCCCTGCGCACACACCCAGATCGTAGTCCGACACCCAAGCTGGCCGCCCGGTCTCGTTGACCCTGTTATACCTAGTATTATTAGGAAAAATAAATACACACGCAGAAAGACTACTCATTCGAGATATACCCACAGTAGTTGTAATGTTGATACCCGCAGGGAACATGACCATGGGTGCGGGCGGGCGTATGCCCGTACTAACGTGCAAGGGGGCAATGCGGCGATGTCTCGCGTTGAACACACCGTACGCACCTTTGCACTCTGACGGATTGATTTGCAGCCCGTTGCAAAACATACACGATGAATGGAGCGCTATGTATGTTAGTATGCGTACCATTTCGCCTGTTTTCGTGCTTCGGGATGTGTTTCGTTAGCAGATTCGAGTCTTCTCTCACGCTTCCATCTCAGGGGCACGCAGGGGGGTCGTCGGTACATTTCCGCGCACGCCCGAGGACCACCAGTCACCAGCGGCACTTGTGCTTGACGCCCGAATCTATTTTAACAGAACTGGCTCTCTGCCGGTCGCCCCGGTAGTCTAGTTAGCATCCTCGAGAACCTCTATAAAGTGGCCACGGTCACGGGTTAAATACCGGCGTAAGCGAGCTTTTCTTGCAAAATGACTTTTTCTCTTGATTCCGTTCGTGGCCTGGGTGGAAAAGCGCTATTTCGTGTGTACACAGAGGGAAGAGGGTGCTGCGCTCTTCTCGCATTAAGAATCGAAGGCAAAACACCGCAGGAGGGGTCGGTAGGCGGCTCCAGGGAGAGGAACCGCTCTGTGTGGCCCCGGGTTGGAGTAAAGGGCACTAATGCTGTGAGCGCTGGTTTGAGGTGAAGAGCCGGAGACGTGTTCCGCGCGAAGAAAGCCTTCGCAAAAAAGTACATAAAAACGCTCTGCAATGTCGTGGAATCGGCCGGCGGTGACCTATCGCGCGTATACATAAAGAGCGAGTGATCAAACGCAGGGGAATACAGCTTTAGAACCTGCGACAAAGACGTCACGAGCCTGAAAGACACACATTCTCACACACACGCGAAAAGAGAGAAAAAACTATACGCACATGACGCAAAACTCCAGGCAAATTCTGCAGGCTGTCTTCCAAACCGGCACTTACTGCCGAACGTCATGACGTTGAGATGCAACGATGCGACCGCGATGGCGTTGACCCTGTCCTCTTGCGTCACCCCCGGGAGGCAAGCCACCTATCTCCCGCAGGGGGGCCTTGCACATTGTACACGTTGCTCGGGGAAAAGTACAAACACAGGCAGGTTCGTTAACATTCCGAATTCATCCCAAATTGCTTTAGCTTTAGTCGATGCCCTTCTTGCTCGCAATGAGTGCATTTCGTTTTTGGTCTGGATATGCACAGGAGAAAAAGAAAAATAGTAACTCAAATTAATTTGATTGTCAGACTTGTCCGGTGTAACTTCTGTTTGCAGCAGTACATGCGGAACTTGCATTCCCTATTCCCTTGGAATCTCCACGTGGGTGGTTAGACACGAACGGACCTTATGTTGTCGTGCTGTTACCACCATGCGTTCGACCGTGTTTGTGTGCTACATACCTCGGGTTCCATGTACACTCGGTCGTTGGGGCTACACATTCGGTTGTCGTTCGCTAGCTGTGCAATGCTGCTATCATCTCATCGATGTAGGCTGACAATGACGTCATTCCACCTAGAGGGATGCACAGAGCGCGCTGCTTACGGCGCATTGCTGAATCCTTCTACAGGCACCCGCATCCTCAACGTGGTCTCGAAGTGGCGTGCCGACGCGGGTGTGATGTCCAACCCCACCCAAACACAGACTTCTGCCATTTCTCTTCCATCCCTGCGCAAAGGGTTCAGCGGTGACACATCCGACTAGTTCGCGCTACCGAGCCCCGGTGAAACCTCACACATGCATTGCAGATGAGTCCGCTCTCCACCGTCGACGTTATTACAGTTTGCGGCGATTGTTACTCCGTCGTCGGTTTGTGTTCCACATCCCTGTCATGGGGTCCCACGGCTGGTGATGCCCGATCGGAAGTTATGAATGACGAACCGAGTTATCCCCCCCCCCCCCCAAACAAGCCACCCCCCCCGGTGTTTGCCATCGGGATTGGGTTTTCGTCGCTTGGCAGCGATGTTGTAAAACAAGCCGGTCACATCGTGAGCTTGGCTACCAGGTTACCGTTTTTTTTTTTGCATTGTTTTTTTTTTGCGGTAACCATGAATGGTGGTCGAGAAGATTGTGTTGTGCGGGGTCGAGAACCCTCACTCCGCGCAAAGGGGATGATCGTACCACGTTGTGTTAAAATGGCCAAGCATCCTCGAGGCAGTTACACGAGTGCTCTTAACTGTCTCCGGAAGTGAAAGCACCAGAAAATAAATTAAGTCATACGCAGCTGTCATCCGTACGCAAAAAAGTAAGCACAAGATGCCGAACACCCTTAGCAGGATGCAACGCACCCTTCATGCGACTCGGCGAATACCTCACGGCGCTTCACGCTTGGTGGTGTGAGAGCCTGGTCCGGTGAGAACCCGGCGTGCTCCGTCCCGGCTTCGTAGGGATTCGAGGTCAATGGTCTAACGACTACGGCATGCATGAATATGAGTACACCCCCTCCCCCCCGCCCCCCCCGCTCGGCTCCCAAGAATCAGGAATTGGCCCCTGCTGGGTGTCCCGTGCGGAAGGATGATGGCGCTGTGCAGAAGGAGGGTGGGTTTCAAAAGCATCGCCATCATTTTTCTTCTGCTGCAGCATTTCCGCGCCCTGACGGGAACGCCGCACCTGTCGACCATAGGGGTCGAGGCACACGCAGATGGCCACGTTCTCGGGAGTGTGGAGGAGAGACATAACCACTTCAACTCGACGGGGCTGTTTTCGAGGGAGTGGGAGGCGATGTATGCATCGGGGCACGTTGGGTGCGACTTGGGGCGGAAACGGTACTACTGGAGGCCCTGCGGGTTGGGATCCAACATCGTTCGTGAGTGGCTGCTGAAAACGGTGCTGCTGCTGTAGACACTTTTGGACCCCGGACTAAGCAAACGTTTTGGGTGTTATTGGTTCAGGCGCTACCGGCCGGTAGGTATTGATTCCGGGCAACACGGCGATATTCTACCCGGACTGTCATTCCCCAGTTGTCTTGACACTGTTATTGTAGTACACGGAACAAGGCTGAACCCGAACGTCTCCGCTGTGTGGTATAGGTCTGGCACTTTGTCTTGATCTGCATCCGTTGTTGTTTTATGTTGTCAGCAGTCTCCTGGTGCACAGCACCCTCATGAACGCAACAACGTCCCCAAGGCAAGGGAACGCCAACCGGAGTTTCCGGCGTCTCAGGCCTCGGCGTAAATCACGTTTTGATTGCCGCGCTGGGAGTACATACGGAGCACATTAAAAGGAATCGAAGCGGCCGGATGCTTTCCTGTGTGCCCTACAGAGAGGTTATCGAAGAGTCGGCAGTCACGCCGCATCTGGCAGACGAAGGGGACATATTCTCCAGCCTCTTCACGACATGCGCTCACAAGTCGTTTTCAATCCCAGGACTGTACACACCCAAGGTTGTGGAAGAACCTAACATCTCGGCTGTTCCCTTTCTCTGCCCTGCGCGGTTGCAGATTTGCTGAACGCCTTCGTGTACGCCCTGACCGTGAACAAGTGGAGTGACGTGGCTGTCATGTCCCCACCCGGGACCTTGAAGTTCTTGCAGTGTCAGGGGGACCAGGGCCAATCGCTCAGGGGGTACCACTGCTTCTTCAGGCCGATGCCACATGTTTGCAACTTTGGGACCGAAAAGGTCGAGATACGAAGTGAATACAGAATCCCTTGTGTTCCTCTACCGCTGCATGGGAGGCTCTCAGTATCTTTTGTCCTAGCCTGCAGGTCTGTCCATGTTTGCTAAGGATATTACGATCCTGGGAAACGCACAGAGGAGTGTTCACCGGCTGTGCGCGCGTTCAATGTTTTGGCCAGAAGGTTTAACTGTTCCTCTTCCGTTATCCAAAAAAACCTAGCCTCACCTTGTGTGGACACAACATAACGCTTTGCTGAGAGTGCGCCGCGCCCGGACTTGAACCCACGAACCTTGACCTCCTCTGGAACAAGGTTTGTCTTCGGCTTGTTAAGTACTCCCATAATTGCGGTGAAATGAGAGTGGCGTAGAGGTCAGGATAATCACCGTTGCGTGAGGCGTTGGGGACTCGTCGTGATTGAGTCGGGGCGAGAGGAGGCCTCGAGGAAAGACCGCCAGCCTTGACCCCTCGAATCGAGACCGTTCGCAGGCGAGCGACGAAAAGAAAGTTCTGGTACAAAGTGTCCGCGTTCGGCACCCACGACGGTAGGTGTCTGCTCGCCGTGGGCTTCTAGAACACGTTCTCGAACCGCCCCCCGAGTGTATCGGCTGGGACCCTGCCGAAACGGCACCTCATGTGTTTATCGGGCAGCCCCGACCTTTCTCCTTGTTGCAGGAGTGGAAAAACTATATGACGAGGAAGGGGGTGTCAAAGGAAGACCTCGTTGAAGCCCCTAAGGTGCACTGGCAGCGCATCCGAAGCCGGCAGGCTTGGCGCGCACAGGAGGAGGCGCTAAAGGAATACGGGGTGGACACCTTTGGAGCCCTGTCGGTGAGACAGCAGTAGCTGTCGAAAGGACCGTTGCTCTTATGGGGCATTCGTGTTCGTTGCTGGCCGTACCCTGCGCGAGGGCAGGGGCTCTAGGATTGTGTTGCGGTTGTGTCGTGCACGATAGAAGTCCCCAGGCCCTGGGTCCTCATGTAGGATGGGCCGGACGATGTCCTCGTTGGCCTTTCGCTGGCCGTAGGGGGCACTCCATGTACTTTCGTTGCCGTGTGATCCACACCCAATTAGCATTTGAGACTGAGACATGTCGCCCAGAGACTGAGAAGCGTTGTCCCGGCCATGCAAAAGACGCCGAAGATACGAGCATCTAGAGGCAACATGACGATGACTCGACAAGGAAGCTGAGACTCTCCTTCCTGCATGCAGGGTGCGAAGACTTGACAACGGCGCACTCAGCACCGCGAAGATAGCACCCTAAGAGACTTATTTGCCCCCGACACGCAGGTCATGGCGAGACTGTTGTGGAAGAACTTGACGCCCTGGTTACAAGAGGACGTGCGCAAGGCGCTCGAACGGCCCGACCTAGACGTTTTCAGACGAAAGCCGTTCGTGGGGCTACACGTCCGAAGGGGGGACAAAGTTTCGCAGGGCGAGGCGCAAAAAGTGGAGACCAAGGTGGGCCGTATTCGAGGCGCGCTCTGAACGGTAACGATGTGTGTACAGGCTTGCCGTTGACAAATGAAGGTCAACGCTGCACCGTGGTGAAACCGTATGACAGAAACCAGTGCAAAGAAGAGCACTTGGTTCGGATGTGGCGTTCGCGATTGAGGTTTGTCTTCGTAACCGTTGAAAAAACGGGGGGGGGAGTCTTCAAGAGCTGCCATTTCGGTGATTCATAGTTTTTCCAAACAGTGACGCGACTCTCGTTCGAACGTCTCGCGCGAGCCAAGAACTCTTCGACGCAACCAGAGCAATGTTGTTCATCAAGTTGAATCTATCAGAGGAGGACGATACACAGGCGATTTTTGTGTGTACCTTCCAACGAAGTTGCGTATGAGTGGACAACGAGAGTGTGGACGATCCAGGCGTACCCCGCCTGAAAAAGTTCCAACTATTGCGACGGATCCAGCAGTACTACAGAACCAGCCCGCGCTTACGAACTTGGCAGTTAAGAACTTGAGCCTCAGAATGTCCGAAACAAAATTATGAACTTGGCCATAAGAACAGGTGTTCAGTCCTACACTACAACCTATATCGCCGCTGTGGGGATACATGCCCCATAGACAAGATAAGAAACGAGCCTAGGCCAAAGTAAAGAGTTTATTAAGTACAGGCCCTAGCTGTACGGCACCTACGTGAGTATCACAGTGTGCTGCCTCCGAGCAGACTCGTAAATGCACCAAGCTGCCATCTCTTGAGGCAGGCCCTCGATCTTGCCCCTACTTCTTTTGTTTACAAACAAAAGTAGTCTAGGAGTATAGAAACTTGACAGCTTGGACGAAAAATGCTGCAATTGTTTCGAATGGATCCACAACGGGCTTCATTCCCCATTGATATTCGCCGCAAATAGCAGAACCTCGACAGTGGGAGAACACCAGTATCGCCGGAAACAAAGCAGATGTCGCTAACCTTGACACAAACACCGAAGCAACACAACGATGCCAAACACCCCTCGACGGAGCAGGAAACCTTCTCCAAGCGCACGATCCGTTCGGGCAAGCGTTTACCACTCGTTTTTTTGGTCGGAACGTTGATGGCAGGAGTACCTGTCTGCGGCCGCGAGATTCTTCGACAATGAAGCGTCTCAAGACAAGCAAGACATGAAAGCCATTTGGGTGGCGTCTGACGACCACAATGTCGTAGAAGAGGTCCGCTCCATCGCTCGACAATACTTCCCTAACGTCTTGGACGAGGACATCGTGTGGGTATCTGGTGGGGCTCGTGGGGGCGCGGTGACTACGCACACAAAGTCTGAGGTATGACATGTGACGGTTGAGACGATAGGGTTGTGCTGCGAGAGCGTGACGTGCTGAGAAGGCCGGTATCGATTCATCACGTTTGGGAACGTGAGCGTTGCAATGAAGCCGTTTTCGACTTTGGAACATGCCCACCGCTAGTTGAGCGCCAACAGTTTTCCTGGTGAAAAAAGCCATGGTCTGATGCCCATTCCGGACCCCAGTTGAGGCTGTCGAGCCTGCTTACGTCCGGGGAGCACATGACTACATGATGGGCCTTCCCCAATAGCTCGGTTGTCAAAAATCATGGAGTATATCGAAGTTTTGGGCATGAATCAGGCATGCTTGGCCGAATCTAGCAAAATTGGCCCAAAAAGCGAACATAAATGATAGCTTTGGGCATTTTGTCGAGTCCACAATAAGGGCATATGGCCGCCTAAATAAAGGAGCATGTGTTCTCGAAAAAAACGGGGAAACCTAGATGGCAAAATGCGATGGTATCTACGGTGCCTTTACATCCAGCGCTCGAGGGATGGGGATGGGGATAGGGATTACCAAATAACTCTTGGGTTGTCAAGTGCGTGACGGTGCGCACCTTGCGCGGATCCCGCCCCCTTCCCTACAGGGCTACCAAGGGTTTGTGATGGTGTTCGCCGACCTGAAGATGTTGGCGGCCGGCAGCGTGTTTGTTGGCACGTACACGTCGAACGTGTCGAGGCTTGTAGCGCTGCTGAGGGAAGGCATCCACGGACACGCCAGAGACTCGTGCATCAGCCTCGACAAGACTGAGTTCGGGCTGCAGTATTGAGCAGCAGCAAACAAACGCGCTACCCTGAACACTTTCTTGGAAGAACTCTTCCTGTCGGAGATATTTTGAGAGCTTGGCGGTGGCAGAGGAGCGAGCGCGGAGGGCTGGCGCTCTTCGTCACTCCCTCTGCGTAGGAATCTCGGTGGAAATTTCAGCTTCCGCGTCTCAATACAGAACGAGCCGTCCTCAAGACGTAACTGATCCAAACGCGCAATGGCCTTCCGTGGGGACTATTCGGCTTTCCTCAAAGGGAACCGCGATGTGTTTTGCAATGTTACCAGACGCGATAGGCATCGGTATGGGGGGCGAGCAGCAGGGGAAGCATCGTGCTTTCGCACGGCATCGCCAACCACGTCTCGTTGTGCAACAGCGCTGCGGTTCCTTGGTAAGATTCGGAACTGGTGAAGGGTCGACATGGCGGCGACACACGCCTCGTGCGTACGCTACTGGTAGCATTTGACAGTTTCGGCCTCTGCGATTGGTAATGAGTGATGCGATGCGCGTCGAGATTGGTTGCTACGTAGCTACCCATAGCAGTAGGAGACGGGTTCTTAGTTATAGAAGATTGTTGGTTTATCTACGCGTGCGAGTACTTTCCAAAGGTTGGGGCTTGTGGCACAAGCTGGCCTACCGAGGTGCACGTGTAGTATTTTTTGTAGATATTGGCTTGTGGTCCTTTCTGTCCGTGCCTTGGTTTTTTGTCATGTGGTGTCCTTCCCGACGATGTTGGAGGTTAGTCAAATGCAAGCGACAGGGTGGCTTTGGCCGTGGTTTTCGCTGGAAGTATATGGGACGTTGTAAGAGATGTTGGCAGGGTGAACCGACGGCTGTGACAACTATCGCCCAACGGCTCGGTTGCCAAGTTTCTTGTAGAGAGTGTTTCAATTGTGTTCAACGGTCGATGTTGCTGCTGAAAGCTTAGGGTGAGACTGTATTATAATAGTTTGGCGGCTGGGAGAATTACCGCCGAATGGTTTGGTCGAAAGGCTTTAGAGTTGCTCATTTTGGTCAACAAATCATCGACGGCACAAGCATCTGCGTTGGCACTTGGTGCAAGAGTAAGGTGCAGATAGCTCGCCCCGGGTCCGCGTATGCCGTCGTGTAGCCTTTCATCCCCTGTTTCTTGCTGGAGGGGTGAGAACAGTGGGTGCATGGCTCGAGTTCTCCCCAAGATATGTGGTGCAGATTACACGTTGAATCTGTCTTTGATGTTTTGATTTTGTGTCTACAATAATCTCTGTTGCCACCTGCAGACGAAAAATACTGTGTTACAACTGTCCCACTGGGGCGAGCGGCCTCTAATAGTGCAGAAAGGTCGCCCCGGGTGCACATTGAAGTCGTGTTTCCTGTGCTTCGTTCCCTGTTTCTCTCTCGAGAGGAGTGGACACGTGGCTGTATGGCCCGGCGTCTCGTCAGATCGCGTGTACCCGTTGACCGTCTTTGTGTAGTGGATTCGTTTCTATTCGGTTGCCACCGGCAGGCGAAGTGACTGTTCCACCTTGGAGTGGACGGCGTATTTTCTTTGTTTTTTGTCTTCACTTCAAGTTAGCGCTTACAGCATTTGTGCCGCTTACTCCAACCCGTGGTCACACAAAACGGTTCCTCTTCGGGGCCCGCTACCCAACCTCCTGCGGTGCTTTGCCCTCGAATTTTGATGCGAGAAGAGTGCAACACTCTCTTCCCCCCGTCTCTGCACCCTAGTAACAATGACTTTCGTCAACCTTTTTAAGCCATCGTACATAACTTGTAGCCACTTATCCCCCGACAGGAGGAAGTTTGTCCGTTGACTACATATTCTCCTCTATACCTTCACCACCAAGCGCTGTACACACATCAATACGGTACGTTAAGGTAGCTCAACAACATCAACAACTTATGGTCCTCTGACTCTCACTTGGGTACCACTTCTATTTCCAAAGGCCCCGTCTTCTTCCGTTCGTCCTCAGGATGACTGCCTGCTGACTTCCGGCGACGCATGCTTCAATTAAATGAAGGGTATCTTCCAGCTCGAGCAATCCACTATTATGTTAGGATCAGCCACTTCGACTTGTAGTTCCAATCGAAACATCAGGTCGCTATTCAGTATAGGGCATATCGATTTTCGTCCGGTCTCATAGAAACCCGTTCCGTGTGACCTCACGGTCCCTCCCAGCAGGCGGAATGCCTCTTGTGGCCAAGTGTGTGGCCGAGTGTGTTTACTGGTCTATTCGTAAAATATTCTGACGAGGGTCTTGAACAGCATCGTCCTTCCGTCTAGGAACGTTGTCTCGATCGTCATCCTTCCGCTGCGTACAACATGATGTTGAGAGACAGACGCAACGTAACAACAGTATCGAGGCTGAACACGGAGTCGAGTTTTGCGTGTTTTTTCAAGACACTGATGATATCTACATGACGTCACAGTTCGTTTCTCTGAGGCATAGCCTAGAGAGACTAATAAACCGACTAGCAGCAAGAAAGCGGCGTCATACCTCAGGTCTTCTGCAGCTAGCATTCGATCCTCTCCAGCCGACTCGATCGTTTGTTGCCAGGAGTTGGTTGATCCCGGAATGACGAAGCCAAAGTCGAAAAACCATTCTGCGGGCGGGACGCGAGGAAAACTCAGCGGCATTATGAAGTGTTCTGTGTATACACTTGTGGACCTTGCACCACTGCAAGGCCGAGGGGAAACTCGTCGAGCTTAGGCTCAAAAGGCAGTCACAACGTAGAACTGTGTCGAAACAAATGTGTAACCTGGCCCATTGTAATCAGTACCATTGCTGATGTAGCGGCGGTTTCATGAGGGAATCCCCCTGCGATGCTGTTGCGATAGAGACAGAAACGAACTCATCATGCAGGAAAGAAACACGAGAAACCCGTCTCCGACAAGCCGTGTCTTCACGGAGGAATATACAAATACTGACACCCCAAATGAAACACGATCACGAACAGAATATTGCACGCAACCCCACCTTCGATGCATGCCCCGGCCAAGAACACTCTCTGCTCCAGCCGAAACTGTCGTATCTCTTCCTGGGACGTGAAGTTAATCTCCCTTGAAACGGCGGAGCATTCTAGGATTCGTCGGGGGACGGTCGCCTTCAGCTCGTGGTGGTACATGTCCTTGCCCCTTTCGGATCGGAAGCGGGTGGTACAAAACTGGGCACAGTAACTATGTCGAACACACCCTCGTTTAGTTCATACCCGATGAGACCATCGTCGAGAACACTTTGGGGGAACTCCAGGCAACATATCGATCCAAATGCCCCAAGATATCACGTGCAATGAAGTGCGCGGAGGCTTCGTGTGCCGGAACTCCCACCCAAGCCGCAGGAGCACCAGCAGCACCATTTTTTCTTGTATCGACTCCCCGCCCGCGGGCGATGACGAGACGTATACGAAAAACACATGGTGAACGTTTTTCATAGTTGTTGGGATAGAAAAAAGTCTCAGTTCAGGTTGGAGAACGCCGTTCAGTCGTTGAGACCTGCCCAAAAAACAGCGGCTCTCGTTTGCGAAGAGAAGGTGACCCCCCTGGCACATGATTCCTATATTGAGCAACTCCAGAGCAGTTTATCGATAAATATCTGCGCTTCCCCATAATATCTCCCCATCAATACCCTTTGCCCGGCACACGTGGTATGGAACAGCCTTGCGTCATAAGTTTTTACAACTCACCACTCTCCCGACTCCCACAAGAGGCGAGCTGTGTCGGCGTCTCGCATGTCCATCCAATTTCTGTCCGAAGGGCGGGGTGGAACACGCAGAAATATGAGTGTCCACGTTCTGCAGTTAAATGTTGCAGTTAGACTACTACACAGACCAGCAATGAGCACCAGTGAAGTTTCCAGAGCAGTTCAACTGCGTTCCCGCCGCGGAAATGACTCCAGGAATCAGATTGCATGTGCATCCACTGATCGTTGCATGTAGAGGTGAGAGTAGTCGAGGCCGGGCCTTTCAGGGGTTAGCACTTCTCTCTCTCTCTCTCTCTCTCTCTCTCTCTCTCTCTCTCTCTCTCTCTCTCTCTCTCTCTCTCTCTCTCTCTCTCTCTGCGATGGTTTATCCGCGAAATCGTCAATATCGTATGGATTGGTTGTAGTGTAGACTTGCAAACAACTCCCGCCCATACGTAATCAGTGCATTTTTTTTGCCGTTCTATGTCCGCGGACAACTTATCGCCAACTTCTGAATCATGGTTTCTCATACCACGCCGATGGGCGGAAAGCAAACTCCGGTCTGGATAGCGTGATGAATATCGCCGTTTCTACAGTATATAGAAGTTGTGCGGGATATATAGTAGGAGGAGGATGAAAGAGCACCTTCACGATCGGTTAGATTTGCGGACGATTCGCCCAACCGAACACCACAGAAAAAGCCGTTAATGCCGCCATTGAACAATACTGACGTATTAAGCTACTGGCCTGCCTTTGAGTCAAGGAAGGCATCATCCGACAAGAAACCGCGAGATATCTTTCTCCCCCGCCCCCCCACTTCTCTCCCCCCCTCCCTCCCTCCCTCCCTCCCTCCCTCCCTCCCTCCCTCCCTCTCTTCCTTTCTCTCTTACATTCTGAATCCTCTGACGATCGATTTGGCTTGTGGATCTTTGGAGACGGCTACCTTGCCGACATTGCCCTTGTTTAGTGCCGCTTGGTATTCCGCCTCCACCTAACAACGCAGCGGTGGGCACAAGTCGATACCACCATAGTGGGGGATAGATCGTATCAGCTGGAGCTCAACTCCAAACATTAAGACGAGTCAAATTCTCCTGAAACAGGTTTATTCCGGGTGGCAGCTATCATCATGGTGAATCTCGAACAACAGAACTGAGATTTATCTCGAACGGGCGGTCTATCTATGCCGTGTTATGTGTTTCTGAAAGCAAAAGGTTGTACCATGCAAGGTCGAAAGCTCCATGATTTAGTTCTGGAATCCGAGATTGCCGGGTTGAAAACCTTTTGAACTTGGAACGTTCCCTTGCGGACTACCGTTGAATGTTCGGATTGTTCCGCTGTCTCTTCGTTGCTTTTTTTCTCGACGCAACAACGTGACCTGCAACTCACCTCGTCGTCGCTGTCAATCTCTTTCCCACCGTCGTCCCAATCGTTGTAGCCCTTTTCATCGGCATGTTTCCCCTCTCGTTTTCCTTCGTCAAAGCTACCTTTGGACTCCATCGTTTGTGCTACAGGAGGTATCAAAAGAACGATCATGGTAGCACATGTGTACTGAGCACGTTCAAAATATTGTGTCACAAGGGCTGGGTAGTGGTGATACTTAGGTATCCTACTGGACTCCTACTTCTTCAGGATGCTGTATGGTGTAAGGCCTACACGTCCAGGCGTTGTGCTGTAAGCCTCTACACGGAACATGCGTGCGATGTCAGCTTTGACTACAGCAGTACTGCTGCATCACCGCTTGCAGGTCCGATAGCTGACACACGATAGGCCAGGGCGACCTCGTGAACTATGGGTATAGACGTTCTGCGGCGTTGATGCTGGCAAATACACCATGGAGGCAAAGCTGACATACTCACCGCGTTGTGCTCCACCGTTCCATCTGTCGTGGCCAATGCCGCAACGTACCGCATGTGAGCCAGCTCTCGTCTTTTGGATCCCTCTTTGCGACGGAAAGTGTAACGGCCGGACAAAAAATCGATACGAACTCCGCATCTACGAAGATGCGGCGTGTTTCCGCTGGTACTGTGAAAGGAAGAACTCAAGCACCTCACGCTTGTGCACACTCATTGCAGCGCTGCCGCCGTGCCGCCGCGTTGAAGTCTCACGTTCTGAGAGACAACCGTTAGGCCTCTAGGTACATGTTGGCGTATTCGCTTCGACTTTTCATAATTTGGCTCAATTAGCAGCGTTGAGACCTGACGGAGATTCCCCGTGAGCGAGGTGTGTCCGGTCTGCTACATACAACTGAGAGTGTCCGGTGTACAAGCAATAAGCAAGTATGCCGTCCTCTTGTCCAATTTGCGCCGTGTCGGGCGCGGGCGCGGAATTGGCACCAGCATGCCCTCTGGCTGCCGACTTGGAAGACGAAGAAAGGATGGAGTTCCTGACATCCCATGTCGCCCCGGGCGATGTTGATGCCCGAGATGAGATGGTCGAGTTCTGGTCGAGGGTGGTAGCCCACGCCTTCGAGAAAGCGGCTTGCTTGTCCCTCGACTCCAAGGTGTTGGCGACGAGCTCGCTGGACTGGGGAGGCGTGGTTGCTCCTGGGTTGGACCTTGCGATGTCACACATGGTTTCGTCTGGAGAGCTTTTGGAACGCAGCGAAATTGTGGTGAGTAACGGCTGTGTTCGTCGGTCATCAAAGAAAATGCTGTGATTGTTTGTTATCAAATACGGAGTGTAGATGGCGATGGCGTAGGTTGTGGTAGGCTAGATGGTGGAGTCTACTACGAACACGTGTTTGGTGTATTTGCTGTACAGTACATACCCATAGATGATGGCAAATACCACATGATATAGGTGTTGATGTGTGTGTGTGTTTTCGTTCATAAGTTTGAGCGCACCAACCGGCGGGAGTTGTGGATTGTAAACGGTACAGACTGGAGACTCCACCGTCCCTCATGCGGTGCTTGCCCCATGGTCATCGCACGCCTGAGACCCGTTCTGTTTTGCCTGTGGTCATGTCGCTCACGAAAAACTCACACTCATTTTGCGTTTACTCATGAGCTTTAGTTTCGAGTTTGCACTTCAGAGAGAACCGAACCCGAGCTCTGGAGAGTCAAAAAGTTTACGGTTAAATGGTTGACATCCTCGGAGAGTCAAGAACGTGAAGGTTACAAGGTTGACAACCTTTTCACCGGGGCGACCGGATGTACGTAGATTCGGCATGTTACATACTCTATGTTACAGCTGGTTCTATCTATCGTTCGAGGACGGCCGGATTACGATGTTGCGCCACAATAGACAGCAGTCCGTTCACGCGTGCCGGGCGTTACGCTAGTGCACACGTACGCAGGTTTGGCATATACATGATGAAACTGCTTTGTTGTGAGGGCAGCGGGATTACGATTTTCGGCCGCAAGAGACAACAGTCCGCCGTATCGTTGTTTGTCCTCATCTTCGATGTGCCATTGATCTTGGACTTCATGTTTCGTGTTTCATGTCTCGTCTGTGTTGAAGGAGGCGGAGACTGGGCTGGCGAGGCGCTTGGTCATGGCCCCCATCATGTACTTGGCCGGAATGGTCGGTCTGGGGGGGGGAGGGGGGGGGGGGCAGTACGCCAACAGGTGCGACGATAGCAGCTTGGTTTGTTTTTTGTCCGTCGTCTTCCTTAGTTGCACATGTAGCTAGGCTGCTCTTGTTTGCTCGCAATAGCAACCCGTGTGCTCTCCCTCGCTGGAGAAAAAGAGCACTTCGGAAGAGAGAGCTTCGCAGGGCCCGCAAGACGGAAAATATGCACGAAGGGCATGAATGGGTTGGCCTAGCTCAAGAACCGACCCCTCGCTCTATCTTTGGTTTTTGCAGCAGCGTTTCAAGGCGTTTGCGGTGGGCGAATGACATGGCCCAACATCAGTGTGTGGCAGACGGGAGGCGCACGCATTCAACCGAGAGTGCCAATTGAATCTGGCTGATCTGCGTTCTGTATGGCTTTCGAAGTCAACAGGAGACACTCGCTGTTCTGTCTCGTCGCCACGACTGATAACTGGGGGCCCTCGAGACAGTGATGCTCGTTCCCACAGGCACATAGACACGAGCTCGCACGCCCACCACACCGACGGCGCCTGTGCCCTCTTGATGCACAGAAGGCCCCACCACCTAAGAACCTCGTACTTCGCCCCGAGGCTCGTGTCCTATTTCCTCTTGACGGTAACCCAACATCGACTATGTAGCGTAGGGGTCTCACCCGACGACCTTTTCCTTCGGTCAAGCGTGCTGATAGTGGGTTCAGCCTGAATTTCATTGCTCTCAGGTTCTTACGCCGTGGTGACGCTTTTTGTGTTGCTGCTCCGTCCTCTCCGCATCGGGAGAATCAGGAACGTTCTTGAGGATTTAGCGGAACAAGTGGTGGGGTACTGTCAACACCTGCCACCAGACGAGAGGACCGTCTACTTGCTAGCGGCCGTTCACAGCGAGGCAAGTGATACGTATGAGCACGTTGGGAATTATACATACCCAGCTTTTTCTGCCCGCCGCTGGGTTCACCCACAGTGGCAAGATTGGGGTTGTGAAGAAGTTGCTGTTCATGTGATGATGTAGCCTGTACATGCGACGCTCAAATTAGAAACAAGAATGATTGGTCTTGATGCGCCCCCAAAGCGAGCAGGCCCCCACCACTGTTGGGATGCTGTCGTCACTCCCTCGCCAAGACACCGTCACAACAGTGTATCACCAATGGCAGTTCTGTGTTGTCTGAACTTTCGGCTGCGGTTGTCCATGTGTCGCCTTGAACCCGCTGCGCGGTGGCGAGTCATGGCGGTTGGCGACTCGAGCAGCTTGTGGTATGTAGCTTTTTTGCTACCAGAGGTTTTCCTCTTTTGAGACTGTGTGTCTTGCCTGCACGTGTGGGGCGTGCGGAATACCCGTAAGTTGTTAGTTTTCCTTTTACTTGTCTTGGAATTTTCTTGTTTTTTCGGGCGGCCGACTCTACCAATGCAAATCGAGGCGCTCAGACGATGCCAGACCTCCCCTCCACCTCTTGCTCTCTTTCTCTTTACCTCATTCTCCACCTCTACCTATTTCTCGTGTTTGAAGCCCGAGTCGATCTCCCTCCCGATAACGGTTAAGGACTTTCACCACGGGTACATATTCGTAGACTACATATCCGGCTGCGTGGTTCATTTTCTTCTGTCAACTGTTCTCTCTCCCTCTCTCCCTCTCTCTCTAACCCGCCGAAAATCGATTGCAAATTGCTTCCTGCTTCTCATGCTCTTTCAGACGGCAGCAAGCCGCCCCGTTGCGCAGCATGCGTCGCCCTGGAACTTCGAGCAGCTTTGTCGGGCTGCTGCTTCTGAAGCCGCTGCCACCACGACTGCGACACGCGTAGCTAGCGGTCGTGCCCCCCCCACCCCCGAGAAATGTTCATCCGCTGTGCCCCGGATGCTGGCGCGAATATCAAGCGATGACGTCGCTCTCTTTGCCAAGTACCTCGTCCGCACGAAGCGCGCCGTGACGGAGGGGGGGCTGCTGAAAGTACTCTCTAGGGGTGGGGGGAGTAGGGTGGCGGCGGCAGCGGCTACTGTGTCTGAGACAGAGAAAGACTTGCTGCGGCTTCGGTGCACCGGTAAGAGGTCCATCTTTCAACGGCAATGTTTTTTTTTACATATCAACTATGCAAACTCTCATGATTTTGGTTGCGAACTCGTTAGATTGTTTAGTCCACGGCTCCCCTTAGGTAGGTACCCTACCCGATTTTTCCTACGGGCCCCAACAACTAGTCCGGAAGTACAGACGCATGCCAGGTGGACGGCGGTCAGAAACACATGTCGACCCATGCGTTGTCCTGCGTGCCCGCCCGGTCCAAAGCCAGCAAGTGATCGCTGTCTTCCTAAGCCAGCGTGTCTTCCTGGCCAAATGTGTTTGGTCTGGTCTCTCCCGCCAATCCTGTTGTTTGTGCCTCCAAGTTACACATGGCTCTGGCTAGAAAACAGCGGTGTGCTCCATGGTCCTACGTGGACTATTTCAACTACGCTTGAAGCGGTGCTTCGTCGCCAAGCGCGTTCCCACCACCGGCCGAAAAATTCGTGGACGACCGTTGGTCTTTCATGTGTAGATCGGATCCTTGACAACGCCAATACTGCCACGGGGGTACCAAGCACTCGGTAGATGTGTCTGGGAGCGGGCCCTAACGTCAAGCCTACCAGCAGTGCTAGTTTCACCAATACGTGCATCATTCTTTTTCTGGCTAACCCACCCATGCAGTAAGTAGCCACGTATCATCCCGAGCACTTCTAGCCCAGCAAATATCTGCTTCCGAACCTTTCAACCCTTAAATCCCCTTGCCTTCTCCTTCAACGACGCACATATAAATCATGCCTGTCTGAACCCCTGATCCCTAAACCCTAAGTGTAACTGTGACTGACCCTAAGCAGTCGCTAGTCTAGAAGCGAGCGCATCGGATCTAGGACTGCGAATACAGCGGGTACAGCAGGACGCCCTGATGGAAAACCGTCGGGGGCAGAAGCAGGCGGCGCTGGTGCACTTGCGGAGGATGAAGCAGTACCAGGCCGCTAGGGACAAGCGGCTCTCCTCCCTCTTGACGCTGGAAACGGCATTGGATCAGGTGGGGATAAACACGGGATTGTGGTCGGTCGGAGGAGTTCTGTAATGCGTGTTTTGTCGGAGAGAGAAATTGTATTTCGATCTGGCGGGTTGACTTCCTTCCCAGCAACGCGTTTCTCGGAATCCCAGACCAGAGCCGAGCTCCTTCATGAGCTTCGGGAGTTATTATGCCGAGCAGCGTTCATAGGTCGCCCCCTGTTTTCCCTCGAACGAACATCCTGGATGGATTACGGAGATAGACACTGCTCGTAGATGATAGGTGTATTTCCACCGCGGTACTGTAGGAGGAACGTATTGTTTTTGTTTTTTCGACTCTGATTCCGAGCATCGTGAACTACACGGACGGCCTCACGACATTGCAATTACGTTTGTCGCGATCAAACGAGAACAGGTGAAGCAGCTGAGGTTGGACAAGCAGGTGCTGGAGGCCCACGAGGCTGCCACGAGTGCCCTCAAGGCCTGCAGGGAGACGCAGGGGCTGACGGTGGAGAGGGTGGAGAACACACTGGATGCGCTGGCAGAGGTAAGACGGCGCCCGCTGCCGGGGAGGCTTTAGACTTGGTTACTTGTTGTCGCCATGGCTGCTTGCCGGAGGTGGCTTGTGTTGTGAGAAGGTGGGTTGATCGGTAGTGTGCGTGAGTCGGGGTGGATTGGGTATGTAGGTGGGGGCCCCACTGTGGTTGGTAGAGGCCCCGTTCGATATGCTACCCCTCCCCCCTCTCCCACTGCTTGTCACCGGAGTACGAGGTCAATCCCGAGACGATTTTCACGCATCGCACCAGGAGTATGAACGTATGAACCCCCGTGGGCGTTGTTTGGCTTCGATACCATACCGGTGTTTCGGTGCAGCTCTGCGGGGGAGGTGCGTGACTTGGAGTAAGTTCCGCCTGATCGATCTCCTGTTTGCATCAATTGGGCGGTTCCTCTGTCCTCCTGCGGTGGCCGTGGCACCCAACAGCAGTGCATCACCCCTGGAACGCTGCCCCCCCCCCCCCCCCCCCATCCGCGTGTTGTCAATGCCGTCCCCGTTCAATCTGCTGGACGTCGATTTTTAACACCTTTTTCGTTTCGGGCGTAGGAGCATGGGTCACACATGAAGAGGAAGACCGTTTTTGCTTGTGTTGTGCTCTTTATCTCCGTTTCTGAACCATGTTGTGCATGTTCATGTGGACTGGCAGTGTATAGCATCGCCCCCCCGCGCGTCCATTCGATCGTTTTTTTTTTTGTTCAGGTCAGTCACGAGAGGGCACCTCGTCTCGACAACAATAGTCCTCCATTGCAGTCTTGTAATAGGGTTAGGGGTTCGTGTTCGAAGCTCGAGTCGACCTCCCTCCCGGTAACGGTTGAGGACTTTCACCGATAATATATACGGACTTCCACCACGAAACTACAGGCGGGGTGTGTGGTTCATTTTTCTTCTGTCAACGTTTCTCTCTCTCTCTCTCTCTCTCTCTCGCCTCGTTGACCAATCATGATCCATCAGGAGATGGCCGAGGCGGAGGCAGTTGGCACCGCGCTAGGCCAAGACGGCGCCCTTCTTGGGCAAGACGAGGGAGAGACGGCAGAGCTCGAAGCAGAGCTTGACGCCCTCCTTACAGCACAGGATAGCCCATCGCCATCGCCATCGCCATCGCCACCGCCACCGCCATCATCACCACAATCACAACCACCAGCGGTGTCGAAGGGTCCGGCAAGGGCGGCGGAACGTGATGCGGCCGCTTCGGCTTCGGCCGGCCCCGCGGCTGCCATGCGTAGACCCTCACCGAGCGGCACTAGCGATAGCGCGGGCGAGCCTCCTCGGAATGATAACCCGGGGCCACGGAAGGGTGGTGTGCCCTTACCCGCATGACCGATGGGGGAGAGAGGGAAATGCCTTTCTTATTAGAATAGCTCGAGTATTTTGTAGTGGGCTATTAATGTCCGGGCTGGCGTAGTGTAAGACGGACTTGCTTGTCGTTGAACAAGTTTTGTGTTGCTGCTTGTGGATAATTGCTGTTGTTTTGCCCCATGGAATGGTGTCGTGCTACTACTGTTTCGTGTTGTATTTCCGAAGAGGCAGCCTCCCGCCAGCAGCAGCGTGCTATTTACTATTTACTTCGTATTTGGCTCCCCTGCGGTGGCATCGATTCCATCACACACGGGGGGGGGGGGGGGGGGGGGGGGTTTCCCCCCCAAAAAAAGGGGGGCCCAATCCTCCAGTCCGGAAAAAATTTTTTTGGGGGGGGGGGCCGTTTTCCAAAAAAAAATTGGGGGAAAAAAAGGGGGGAAAAAAAAAAAAACCCCCCCCAGGAGGAACTGAGGTTTGGGTTTTTTTTTTAAAAACCTGGGGGTGGGAGGAAATCTGGAAAAAAACCT